>OY747126.1:8603918-8867627 GCA_963556465.1 Berberis vulgaris | reverse complement strand
TTTTCAAAACTCTTTTACGGTGACACTTTGTCAACCATAAACAAATCACCACAATATTCACGTCCTTCTTTTGGAAAAACAAATAACATTTTTCATAAATAAATTTTATATAACACAGCAGGGATCAAACTTATTCAATATAATGATTCATACTCCTTATCTTTCTCAGATCACTGAAATCTAACTTGCATTCAATCACATAAGTTATATATTCAGAGCAGTTAAAAAAATATTTAATGGGGTGCTCAGTATTGAGTAGGGGTGGGCATTTCAGCTCGAAACCCGGATCGAACCAACAACCGGATCGATCGGGTCAGTTCGGATCGGTTTTTTATTTATTATTAAATTTTCGATTTTAAAACCCGGCCCCGCCCGATGTTTCTGGTCCGGGCCTCGGTTACCGGTTACCCTTTCTGAAACCCGTCGGGTAACCGGCCCTGCCCGGGTATGAATAAATAGAAAATTGTTTGGGCTATAGCAGCAGTTTGGGCTTTATCAAATTTCTAAATAGTTTGGGCTTTATCAAATTTCAAAACAGTTAGGACCTTTATAGCAGCAATTTTTGAAAAAACAGTTTGGACTTTTATAAAAACAGTTTGGACCTTTGTAAAAACAGTTTGGACCTTTATAGTAGGGAGTAGTTTGGACCTTTATAGCAGCCGTTTTTGTAAAAACATTTTTTGTTGGCTTTGGAGTTTGGACCTTTGCCCTTTGGACCGAGATCAACCCGAGACCGACCCAGAATTCGGTTAACCGACCCAACTCGGTTCGGTCTCGGGCCTCAGATTTGGGGCTTAAAATAATCGGGCCGATTTTTAATTTTTGGGCCGATTACCCGGACCTGCACAACCCTAGTATTGAGTGTTTACAATAAATCAATGAATGCGTATATCATATGTATAAAATGAACATTTTCAATGACTTCTACTTGACCACGACATGGTCACAACAATAGGAACAATAATCTCATGGCCATATAATAGTAACAATATGGTAATATAATAACAATAGTAACCATATAATAGATCTACTGACAATAGTAAAAATACAATAACTAATGATAGTAATAATATGATAACAGATAATACAACTAGTAATAATTTAATAACATATATTTGTTCTCTCAGCGTCTGATGACGATGGCTTGCCAATGATCATCGTCCAGTTACGAACAATGATCGTCGAACCCGACCAAAGCTTAGTCAGTGGCCACTGATAACGATAGCTTCTGGTCCGCTCTAACACCTAATCCACCAAGCGCGGATGACGATGAGTTAGAAAGTGGGAGTCTGGTCAGTGCTCACCCAGTCTGATGACGATGGCTTGCCAGGGATCTTTGCCCAATTGCGGGGAATAATTACCGAACCCTATTACGCCCCCCCCCCCCCCCCCCCCCCCCCCCCTCTTCCAATTTTGAAAGTGTTGTTAATTTACTTATAGAATAGTGGGGTCCACTTGGTTAACACTACTGATTGCCTTCTAAAAATTATGCATTTTTTCTTTCACTCCCAGTTTGCTCCCTCACATTTCCTAAAAATTATGGTTGATCCATTACTTCACTAATTAACATAATAATTAGTTGTCCCCTTTCATGAGAATTTTGGCTGCGCCTTGTCTACGATTGACAATTTTCAAGATTATTATTATTATTATTATTATTATTATTATTATTGAAGATAAAATTGATCTAAGTTTTATTATATAAAGTTTTGATGCAAAATTTTAGTCAATGATCCCAATGAAAATTTTAACCGTGCCGTATAAACTAAAAATGAAAAAAGAAAATGCATAATCAAGAATTTGTCACCCCGTAAGACTATTGTGTCTGCACAAAAATGTATAGTTCGAGATTGATGAAGCGGAACGTTCACTTATCACTTATTTATAAAGCAATCGCATTTAAATAAACATAACTTTAGATATTCCAACTTCATAATATTTTATTCACTAATTAATTTGACCAACTAATGGAACCCAGGGGCTTAATCGTATGGTTTTACATGGATGGGTTTTTTATGAGCACCTTGTTTGCTTAAAAAAACTTAATTTTAAAGGTTTCATTTTCATACCAAAATGGTTCAAAGTGTTTAACATTTTAAAGTGGTTGAGAGTTTGTCCATTGCATGTGTCAATCATGTTCATGCCAGATTTCTCTTCACCATAGTCAAATTCATGGAATTTTTTTACTAGTTTGGTCAACATTCAAACATTAATACGGAGACAAGGGAGCGACGACTCTGATAAATCGAAGTTTGCCTTCTCTTTTGACCTAACCCCGGCCTGAGAGCATCTCCAGACTCCATTAGTAAAAAAAAATTGATACTAATATTCCAAAAAAAAAAAATACTTCGGTGATAGACTGATTGGGACGACAAATGAAGTGCTGGATTCCAATAACCATCAGCATATGGTTATAAGAAAAAACATCTATACAAGGGAGAAAAACGTTAATTTTATACAAAAGATTTCGTAACTTATCAAAGACCAGAACTGATCAACACACCATAAATTGATAAACATGCCGTTGGCTGGGTCGAGCTCTAACCATAGAGCTGTCATGCCATTGACTCTTGTGTAAGGTTTTGTGGTTGAGACTTTAACTAACATGTCAGCCTGTTCACGCGTGTCTTGGTTGATTTGTTCATGCACGATTTCTCTTTACCATAGTCAAAGACAAAGTCTTGGAAATTTTGACATGTTTGTCGTTGAAAGCACCTACATAAGGGAGACAAAATGTTGATCTTCTCTGTGATCACCTAACCAGGACTTGATGATGGTCCTGAGATTACACCTAGTCAGCGACTGAGCATGGGTGTGATCAAACCCAGTCCCATCTGGCTGACCTATGTAGGTCGGGTTGGACACAACCATAAGCTAAGCTCACCCAAAATTTGCTCAATTAAAATGGCTAGCAAGTATTCCGACACCAGCCCAAGGATGAATAAAAGAGATCGTAAACCCTACTAGGTTATATAGCTTCTCATTTGTAAGAAATAAAATCTATATCTCCATTTACCATTGTCATGAATTTACAAATCATCTTTGTTTTATGACAAGCCATTTCATTACATTGGAATGATTTCTGAATATAAAATCAAGTTATCCTGTTCCTACATTGTAAATTTGTAATCATTTACTATGGAAAAATTCGTAATAACAAACAATATTTAACGTTTTATATTGGTTATCTCGTAAAATATAATGAGATTTTGGTGAAAACTTAAAATTGTTAACCATTGCACATTATGATTGATGGTTGGAAGAGAATGAAAATTAAAAGGGGCTAATACGGTGTGATACTGGGTGCCTACTAGGCATTAAGGCTGATGGCAGGCTGATGGCACGCGGAAAAAAGTAATAGGAAGAGAGGTTAATGTGTTTAATATTAGTAAGAAGTTTTAAAAAAAATTGTTGAAGCAATGCCTTTTAACATTAACAAGTGGTAAACACTCTAAATTGAGTTACAATATTGGAGAAAACAAAATGGGTGTCAAACTTATTCTAAAATGTATCTGATGATGCACCAAAACTTCCTTTAATCTGTATTGTACGCATGTCATGATGATCTCGTCAATAGAACAAAGCGGGTTCGATTGTCTACCAAATTTGGCAAGGCCCAGACAACATTAAGCTCAATTCAATAGAATCCAGAAGGTTGAATTCAAGTTGCAGTGCCCCATTAAGCCACACGTCACATGGTAAAGCTTAATACCTGTAAAGCCTAATCAGGCAAGTATCTGGGAGATCACCTAAGACGGGTAGATCAGCAATACATTGATTCAGACTAGGAAACATATTCCAGAGTGTAAGTCGTGCATGGACAACACTCCATAAGAGAAACCTCTCCCACAAATCTAAGAGCACAAGTCGTGTAGGGAAACTCTCATACATAGACGACTCCTAACTAGGAAATGATCTTCAGCAATATCTTTTCCCCTAAACTACGCCACCAAAGACCTAGCTGAACAAGGACTCTCGCATTATAAATAAGACACGGAGTTGATGAGAAAATGTAAACTACATAACCCAATTTACAGCTTTAAGGCTTTCTCAAGCCTTGTTTGACTTTAGCATCAAAGTGTCATCGGCCACAACAATAGTGATAATTGGCTCACGTGCGTTCCCTATGCAGGTCCAGGTCAAGGTCAATGAGAGCAAGATTCGACTACATCAGTTTGGCGTCGTCCGTGGGGAACGACGAAGTTCCTTCAAAGACAGATATCACCCTTCCTTACAATCCAGAGATGTGGTGACCACGAGGTCTCGCAACAATGGAGACATCCCTGAGCCCTCGAACGCTCATACTGGAAGAGTGTCGCTAGTTTCGGCGGATCCGGTACTGTGGGGGGAAAAAATTGAACCCCGTGCCGGTAGCAGCCGAGGTGAACACTAGGGTGGATCTATTGTCAACCCAGATGCAGAAAATTGCACGAGTGGCAGAGATGTTCACTCATCAGAACCCTCCACACATGGAAGGAGATCAAAAGCAGCGAAGAGCCCCATCCCTAGAAAACACCAGAGAACACGTACAGAAGAGTCGCGCTGCCTCTTGGGGCTCTTAGTGGACCAATGGCAGAAGAGCAGCTAACGGAGATTTGGCGTCAAGGGCAGACAGACAAGTCTCACAGAACCCCTTGCGACTGGGGGCCACCAATCCTAATGTGTTGTTCAACCTCACTGTCCCTCCGTTCATGGATCATATCATGAACGAGCCTTTGCCGAAGAAATTCACTCTGCCGAAGCTGGAGTTCTGACAGACCAATTCGGTTACTTGCGCCACTTCCAACATGAATGGCGCTTAAAGAATAATCTGAAACAATAGTGTGCTAGTCATTCCCTACCATCATGAAGAAGTCAGTGTTGACCTGGTTCCTTAGCCTCCTCCCGAGGTCCATCGACTCAATCCGGACATTGGCGACAATGTTCACCTCGGGTCTAAATCCGCCACTCCTCTCAATTGCAGTCTGCCTGACATCTTCAACTCTATATCTTCAATTCTATAAAGATTGGGGAAAGCTGAAGTGGCCAGCCAAACAGCAAAGAGACATCTCCCGGCTCGATAACAGCAAATGTCGCTCCTTTCGCAAGGACAGCGGCCATGATATCAAAAATGCAGGAATCTCCATTATGAGATTGAGCATTGGATCAAGAAGGGGAAACTCAAGGAATTCCTGAGCCCAAGCGTCAAACTTGACTGGGTGAAGGAAGAGGAGCAGGCTGTCATCGAAGTTGAAGCCAAGCGGCGGACGTTACATACGCCCTGCATGGAGTATGCTCAGAAGCCGAACAATTCAATAGGTCTCGAAAGAGGGCACTCCAGGATATGCAGACCATGTCAACCTACGAGGACCAACAGGTGCAACACGCTCGTGCCCCGAGCCCGACTTTGTCGTTGACCTTAAAAAATAAAGACCTCTAAGGCATCCAATCTCCACATAACAACACCTTGGTAATTACAGTCTTCATAGAAAATTGAGAAGTAAGGATATCTTTGGTGGACACCAGGAGATCCTTGAATGTTTTGTTCCTCACTGCATTTCGCAACATGTAGTTGAAGGAAGAGACCCTAATTCCCGCTAGTCACCCTATGGTTGGATTCAGCGGGATTAAGTGTTCTCCTGTCGGGAAGGTCAAATTGACAGTAGTAGCGGGAGAGCCACAATGTCAAAGGTTATTATTCCTGGATTTCGTGGTGTTCGATGCCCCGTCCACCTACAACATCATCCTGATAAGACCTTGACTCCACCAGATGGATGCGGTAATTTCTATTTTGCACCAGTGTATCAAATACCCTACCAATCAAGCAGTAGGCACCATATGAGGAAACCAACCGAAAGCCAGAGACTGCTACCACGCAACCATGAAACAGCTCGATAGCTACCAACTACAGTCCGGGCCAAGTTGCATGGCATCTCAAAACCTGGGCCCTGAAATTGAAGAAGAATCTTCCAACTCAGATATGAGACTCCAGTTAGTCTGAGAGAAATACCCAATATCGGTCAGCCGGAAGAGGAATCCACTATGATCTACCTCGGCAGCCCAAGCAACGGCAGAGTCATCCAGATAGGCTCTCGTCTAAGCAAAGAATTGGCAAAACAACTAATAAACATGTTACGGTAGAATCAGGATGTTTTCACCTGGACGATGCGGGACATCGTGGGAATTGATTCCTCCGTGGTAACACATTGGCTGGAGGTTGACCTCGCATGGAAAACCATCAGGTAGAAGAAGAGACCCATGGCTCCAAAGATAAACTAGATCATAAGCGAAGAGGTACAAAGACTGCTCAACGTTGATATGATCAAAGAGGCATGGTACCCAGATTGGCTGGCGAATACCGTCCTGGTAAGAAAGAAAAACGGGAAATGAAAAGTCTGCATAGATTACACAGACTTAAACAAGGCATGTTCGAAAGACAACTTTCCACTTCCCCGCATCGATCAAATTGTGGATGCCACATCCGAAAACAACCTCCTGAGTTTCATGGACGTCTACTACGTTCATAACAGAAAGAGGGATATATTGTTATCGAGTGATGTCGTTCGGCTTAAAAATGCAGGAGTTGCATATCAGCGACTAGTGTACCAAATGTTCAAGCAAAAATTGACAAAAACATGGAAGTCTACATAGACGATATGCTGGTAAAATGCCTCCGCAACCCAGATCACATCGTCGACCTTGATGAAGCATTATGTTAGCTTCTCAGGTACCAGATGAAACTCAACCCACAAAAATGTACATCCACTTCACACAGTGTTGACCAAACATCCACTTGGCACAGTGTTGCACAAGCCATAATTGTCTGGCGGGATGGTCAAATGGTGAGTGGAACTGGGGCAGTTTGACATCAACTACGCTCCGAGAACCGCTATCAAAGCTCAAGCGCTAACGGATTTAATCGCCGAATTTACTAGCGGTGGGGAACAGGCAACAAAAGGCAGAAGCCAATCGACCATGGATGATTCATGCACTGTGATGGGTCATCCAGAGTAAAGAAAAGCGGGGCGGGAATCATTCTCCGCTCTCCAGGTGGTTTCACCTGGAGAAAGTTGTCAGGTTTGAATTCTCGGTCTCGAACAATGAAGCAGAATACGAGGCCCTCCTATTCGGCATGAAGCTCGCTAAGGAAATCAGGATGGATGAGCTGACCGCGTACAGTGACTCAAGCCTGGTAGTCAACCAGGTCAAGGGGTAGTTCAACAGCAAAGCTTACCTGAAAAGGTAATTATCGCCATAAGCTAATTCAAAAGGTTCAAACTCCTACAGTGTCCCCATGATGATAACCACAGAGCCGACACATTGGCCAAGCAAGCCTCAGCCACGACCAAAGTTTCTGATGGGAACATTGAATTCTAAGAACAACCGACTCTAGAAGAAGAAGAATCCAACGAATTCTCTGCAACGGATGCAGAGACAGGCTGGATGAATCCCATCATTGAGTATGTCAATAATGGAGTCCTCCCAGCTAAAAAGACAGAGGCCAAAGCTGAAAAACAAATCAGCGCAATACACTCTCCTAAATGAAGAGTTATATAAAAGGTCTGCCACGGGACCCCTCTTTAGATGCCTCGCTCCCTCAGAGGCGAACCGTGTTCTTAAAGAGATTCATGGCAGCATCTGCAGGAACCACTCAGGAGGGAGAAATCTGGCCCACAAAGCCCTAACTTTAGGGTATTATTGGCCAAAGATGTAGCAGAGCTAATGATACCGTCCGCAGATGCGACAAATGTCAGAGGTTTGCGCCGTATATGCACATGCCCGCTCAACCTTTGACTCCTATAACCAGCCCATGGTTGTTCACGCAATGGGGTATGGACATCGTCAAGCCACTCCCGACCTCCTACGGTTCCTCGGAGCGAAGGGTTAGGCAGGTAGTACGAGCCCTCTGACTTCCAGCTATGTGTTGTGCAGCTCCCGCGAAGAGAATGAAGGGAACCAATAAGAAGTTCCTCCTTGTAGTTGTGGACTACTTCACTAAATGGGTCGAAGTCGAGCCCCTGTCCAAGACAAGTCAGAACCAAATTAAGAAGTTTATATGGGTCTCCATCGTCTGTAGGTTCGGCATCCCAATGACACTAGTCAGTGACAACAGAACTCGGTTCGAAGGCAGTAAGGTTGAAAAACTATGTAAAGAACTTGGCATCAACCACCACTTTTTCTCACCAGGGCACCCACAAGCCAACAGCCAGGCAGAAGTCACCAACAGAACAATCTTGGAAGCACTCAAAAAGAAACTTGACGCAGCCAAGGGAAAGTGGGTCTCGGCGCTACCAAGAATACTTTGGGCATAACGGACCACCAAAAGAACCCCCACTGGGGAAACACCTTTTGCCCTAGCCTACGGTTCGGAAGCGATGGTTTCGGTGGAGCTTGAAATGCCGACTTTTCGGACGGAAAAGTTCAGGTCGGAGGACAATGACGACGCTTTACGCATCGGGTTAGACCTTCTCTAATAAAGGAGAGATCAGGTCTCTACTAGGATAGCCGCCTACCAACAAATGATGGCTCAATACTTCAACACGAAAGTCAGGCCACGTGAATTCAAAGTGGGGGACTGGGTACTCAGAAAGACTCAGCAAAGCATTAAATAACCAAGCGCAGGCAAGCTGAACCCGAATTGAGAAGGGCCCTACCAAGTGACAAAAGTCAACAGGCCAGGGACATATTGGTTGGAAGACATTGAAGGAAGAAGCCTTATGCGGCCATGGATTGTAGAGTAACTGAAAAAGTATTATCAATAAAGAGGATTTGTTTTCCCAAAAACTTTCACTGCTCTGTAGATCAACAACCAAACAATTTATCACTGTCCTACTCCCATCCACTTAGTGAATTGCATAAGTCAGGACGCCAGAGTCAGACTTGTCAAACTCAACCAAAATTTAGTCAGTTTCAGTTAATGACGATGGTCTTAGTTCGCTCTAACGCCTAATCCACCAGACAGATGACAATGGCTTAAAAAGTGAGAGCTTAGTCAGTGCTTTAATGCCTGATCGAGACGGCTTGTCAGGGATTACTGTCCAACTACGGATAATGGTCACCGAACCCGACCAAAGCTTATTCAGTGACGACTGATTACAAGAGCTTTTTGTCCACTCGAATCCTACTTTGCAAATAACGGATGACGACGACTTAGAAAGTGGGATTATAGTCAACGCTCTCAACGTCTGATGATGATGGCTTGTGTCGTGCCCTGCCTTTCAAGAAAACAAAAATCCTTATATCCACGTTGGATTTGGATTATCTACTTCCCAAAACTTGGGACGTGAAAATTCAACAACAGAAACATTAAATAAAAATTAACATAGACAAAAATTCTAACCAGGTAACTAGTTGGAGATGATCGCTCCATGAAATTAACCGCCAAATATGCCACCCCAAAAACTATATAACTTGATAAAGGCTAAATGGCTACGTTCCAATAAGAACATACCCAAGAAGCATAAACTTACTTGAGTCAGCGAGGTGGCTGGTATGAGAAATTTTCATCTCTTATAAATAAGTTACATGCTTTAACATGAAAATTTTATGCACAATAAAATTTCACATCACAAACTAGTAGTTCCTCAATGAGGCAAAAATTTCATACTAATAATTTTTATGATGCTTAAAATATACATTAATTTTTCCAACACTTACAAAGTGAAGGTTGAACATGGTAAGTCCGACATGCAGAAATTTTTAGTAGACTTATCATCTTGCACAAAACGGTTAGAAACAAACAAATAAAATTTCTCTAAGTTATCAATCCTCATAAATGTAATTTATTTTCAACAAAACACATTTTACCTTAAGGAAGACATGTAGTTCTCATTCAACGGTCGAATGAGCATTTAGTTTTTCCCTTAAGGCAATCATGCATATACACAAAAAATTTGCTTATTTTCGACAATTGCACTACCCTCCTTGTGTCGAACACACTTCACCCAAGTGTGCCTCTCTTGCCTTTGAAACCATTCGGAACGTACATATTCCAAGTGGGGTGCCACGTCGAGAAACATGTCTTCTCACCCGAAGTTCGATACATGGCAAGCATTTTCTAAACATTACACATACTGCCAAATTACGTGAAACAGTGTACCCAATATGCAAGCAAGTCTGCATACCAAATATATACCAAGTATACAAGCAAGTCTGTATACTCAAATCACATTTTTCATTTTTTTCGGAATTGTGGAAAAGAGCATAAAAATCAACTAATTCTCAAAACTCTTTTATGGTGACACTTTGTCAACCATAACAAAACACCAAGATATTCACGCCCTTCTTTTGGGAAAACAAATAACATTTTCATAAATAAATTTTATAAGACACGGCAGGGATCAAACTTATTCAATATAATGATTCATACTCCTTATCTTTCTCAGATCATTGAAATCTAACTTGCATTCAATCACATAAGTTATATATTCGGAGTTAAAAAAATATCCAATGGGGTGCTTAGTATTGAGTGTTTACAATAAATCAATGAATGTGTATATCATATGTATAAAATAAACATTTACAATGACTTCTACTTGACCATGACATGGTCACAACAATAGGAGCAACAATCTCATGTCCATATAATAGTAACACTATAGTAATATAATAACAATAGTAACCATATAATAGATCTACTAACAATAGTAAAAATATAATAACTAATGATAGTAATAATATGATAACAGATAATACCACTAGTAATAATATAATAACATATATTAGTTCTCTCGACGTCTGATGACGATGGCTTGCCAAGGATCATCGTCCAGTTATGGACAATGATCGACGAACCCAACCAAAGCTTAGTCTATGGCCACTGATAACAATAGCTTCTAGTCCGCTCTAACACCTAGTCCGCCGAGCGCAGATGATGATGAATTAGAAAGTGGGAGTCTAGTCAGTGCTCACCCATCCTGATGACAATGGCTTGCCAGGGATCTTTGCCCAATTGCAGGGAATGATTACTGAACCCTATTACTCTAACACCTAGTCTGCCGAGCGCGAATGATGATGGGTTAGAAAGTGAGAGTCTAGTTAATGCTCATGCAACCTGATGACGATGGTTTGCTAGGGATCTTTGTCCAATTGCGGGGAATGATCGTCGAACCCTATCACTCTAACACCTAGTCCACCGAGCGTAGATGACGATGGTTAGAAAGTAGGGGTCTAGTTAGTGCTCATGCAGCCTAATGACGTTGGCTTGCCAGGGATCACTGTCCTTTCGTAGACAATGATCACCGAGCCTAATCAAAGCTTAGTCAGTTGAAACTGATGAAGATGGCTTTTGGCCCAACCTACGATCTAGTCCTCCATAAGCAAGTTAAGGTGGTCTAAGAAATCCGAAGTGCAATGACTTCAAAATCGACTATGCAAGAAACGTGTCTAAGAGACTGACGCAATAACATGACAACACAACTAAGCTTTAGAAAGTACAAGTAATACTTAAAAAAATTTCTTTAAGTTCTCTTAAGAATTACAGCTACTTTGGATAATCCACTCCAGAGGCCGACAAGCCAGTTACATAAGAAGGGACTGCGGGGGATAAGTTAACATCGTCCGAAGACTGTTCTGAGTTGCTAGTCGGGGACACGGGATCGGAAGCTTATATCTCGTCAATCTTCCAATAATTAGTTGTCCTGTAGTTCGCAAAGTCAAGCTCAAGATCGGGGTTCTCTTTTTCGATCAAGCCTAGCAAATCCAGCCTACCCCGGACGATATCATGGAATTTTGAGTTACCCGCTACTCCTGTCCCTGAGCTTTGGACTCCGCTAAGCTCATTTTTGCCTTTGTCAGCCTATGTGAGAGCGCAGCCACAAGCGATTGCTCTTCCACTAGTTGTTGTCTTAGTAAATTTAGCTCAGCCAACACAGACGCAATCTGAGTCTTCGCTTCACGGATACGCCAACGCCCGTCAACCGCCTCAGGTTCAAACTCCCAGCACAAGGTAGCCCACTCAGACTTAGTTCACTCTTGTTCAACGGCGGGCTTGCAAATTAGCCTGAGCTTTACCCGCCATCTCATCCACGCGCTTCAACTCCTCTCAAGTATGCCCCAACTCTGCTTTAGCGGACACCAAGCCATCCTTGGCTAGATTCAATTCGGCCTCGGAGGCTTCCAATTTGGCCTCAAGATCAGCCCAATCGTCCCGCAACGTTTCAGAAACTGTCCTAGCACCACACTCCTCCAACTACTTGCTTAAGGAGTCTGTTTGATAGAGCGCATCCGATTTGCAGTTTAGCAAAAGCCTTCTCCAAAGCATGGACTCTACGAGCATCAGGGTGCACCTCATTTCGATCCAATGACACTCCCGCTTTGCCCCTGGATGTCGACACTATCCCGAGGGGACTCTTCAACGACATCAACTTTCCATCTGAGGCCTTTTCAACTGAAAGCTCAGCCCGATGCTCAACTCCGGAGTCTAAGGGTGGGAGAGAGGGAGGAGATCCACTCTCCAAGGTGGTAGCTTCAGCAAAACGGGAGCAACAGTAGAGTCGGTGGCGGGATCCAAAGCTTCAACTTTGCCCAAGTCTGCCACCTCTGAACAATTCCCCTCCAAGATAACTATGGGAACAGTAAGCTCAAGCAAAACACCCTATTCTCCAAGAACTATCTCTCGAGCAGATTGATTGGGTTTAGAATCTGTGATAGTCGCTTCTTTCCCCAGCGAAATCAGTTCAGGAGAATAACCAGTCTTGCCACCGGCTCGTTTCCTCTTGAGCCGACCAATGGATGGCACGACCACCTCTAACTCAACCTGCCTTGTGTGGGCTAGGTATCACAAGCTTCCTCTTCTTGGAATGACTACTACCAGCCTCTCTTGGCAATGACCTAAACAAAGTGGGAGCTACGTGGAAGTACTCAAACAACCCGTTCTGCACGAGGTTGCTCGAAGCCATAACCTCATCAATGGTCATCAAGGGAAGCTCATTGAACGTCCTCTTCATAGACTCCTCCTCCTAAGTAAGAGTTGGAATAACAAATTTCTCTGCAAAAAATAATAAAACAACGATTCAATATCCAAAGTGGTTGGACAAAAAGGGGAGGGGAACATTATGCTCATTGTGATCAAATTGGAAGTATCTGACAATCGAATGCCCCTCTAGTTTAAAGTACGAAGAATTCGAATGAGCCGGAAAACAATATTTTTGCCAAAACTTGAAATCGTCCAACAAAGAGCCCAAAAAGATCGGCATACTCAGTCAACAGGCTCCGTGACCATTCAACTAAAGGGAAGTCAACAGATAGATCACCTACGGTGTTAACCGAAGGCCAGCATCCTTCGCACTAATAAGAACATCTATCAAGGTTCTGAATCCGTTCGGCACCATCTGTGAAACATATACCGGAGTATAAGTCATGCATGGACAGTACTTCATAAGGGAAACCTCTCCCCCGGATCTAGGAGCACAAGTCGTGTAGGAAAACTCTCCTACATAGACGACTCCTAACTAGGAAATGATCTCCAGCAAGATTCTTTTTCCTAAACTATGTCACCAAAGGCCTAGCCAAACAAGGACTCTCGCATTATAAATAAGACACATAGTTGATGAAAAAATGTGCGCTACAGAAACCCAATTTACAACTTTAAGTCTTTTTCAAACCTTCCTGACTTTAGCATCGGAGTGCCCTCGGCCACCACAGCGGTGGTCCTTGGCTCACGTGCATTCCCTGTGCAGGTCCAGGTCAAGGAGAGCAAAATTCGACTATATTAGTATCGATGATAAAAATAAAATAACAAAGCATTTATCACATTTTGAGTAGCTAAAAATTTTGTAAGGGCCGTTTATTCTGGATTTAGACTTATCTCCTTGTCGCATTTATCATGATAATGTTTTCATGTGTTTAGTAATTCACAAAATTAATCAGGTTTATTAAAAAGTGAAAAGATTTGTTGGAAATATTTCTACTGTATACAAGAATAAAACCCCGTTAGAGTAGCTACCTCGCGTTTTGAATACTATTTGATTTTATTTAAAACAATGGGTATTGTAATTAGTAATAATCGATTAACATTTAAATTTTGACACATTTAGCTAGTTATTGCTGAATATCAATATACTGTTGTAGCTTAAGAATTGGAGGGAGATAGCCCCAGTTACGGAAATATCGCAATTGCTTTTTTAATTTCATTTCAATGTATATTAGAAATATGATCAATATCAGTACATAACTTGACAAACGTGTATTGTTACACAGTTATCTACGTAATTGAACATGGCAATATGATAGACAGAACATCACATATCAAAAATCAAAAGAGATTGAATCGATGTATTTCTGCATTGTATTAAGGAAGCCGGCATGTTAAATACTCCACACCCAGCCTAGGGCAAATAAGAGAGATCAGACACCCTCCTCAAGCTTAGATAGCTTCTGATAGGGTTTTTCTTGATACCAGGAAGTACAAATACCGATTAATTAAAATAAGCACAATATGATACCTTGAGCAAGATTATTGAAAATATATAGTTTTTCTTTTTAAATTATTTGAGTTGTGGCTGGAGAAACTTTCCTAGCGCGGCCTGGAAATTCAGCTGGCGAAGTTGGAAAATAATTTCCAGGGCAGTTGAATAGAGATGGTCTTGCACCTGGTGACTGAACATATGAAGGCACCGGTGAACGAAATATAGAAGTAAGATGATAGGGAGAAAGTGGAGATGCTACTGGTGTTCACTGTTGAAAATTGTAATGAGGTGTAGCTCGTGAAGACCTTGGAGATGATCTTCTTGAATACAACATGTTCATTCTAATCCTGCTCATAGAAAAAAAAAACATTTTTTAAGAAAAACAAACAATTAGATGAATTCAAAACTTGGACAATATCGAAAATTTTGAAGTTAAAAATGCATATTAAATAGTGATTTCCTACTTGTGATGGACATTGTTGTATTCATCAGTTTCGTCATAAATTTCTTCCTGCAAAAACAGAACATAAGAAATCTTTCAGGTTAATCTGCATTAATAACCTCATTGAGCGTATACTAGCTAGGGAAGAACTTGAAGCATTTCGAACCTGTAATAGTTCCTCTATCACATCTTCCATTGTAATGATACCAATGATTTCATCTTCCCCTTTATGGTTAGGAAGAGACTCTACATTTATGTCAATTACGGTCTCACTTTTTTTATCCCATTCCTTGAATAATTGCTGAACCTCGTTTTGGTTTTGTACATCATTCCTTAAATTAGAATTGGGTGTTCCAACGGGTGATGCCTCTGCAATGATTTCCAAAACCGGGCTAGAATTGCTTCCTACAAAACAACCAGTTAATGCATTGACAGTTTATAACTCGTTGTTTAGTACAAGCAATAGTCATCTTAACTATGCCTCCAAGACTTGATACCTTTTTGCTGTGCTTGAGTGTGTACCCTTGTACCTAACATGTTAGACCTGCCAATCGCACGTTCAGATGTTTTTTTCACGTCCTTCATGCCCTTAACTACGACGGCCATGTGGCTATTACCCTCTTGGAACTCATTCAGTATCTCATAAAGAGGCAAATGTTCAGGAACCCTATCACCAAATAACATTTAGTTTGTGTTAAAAATGATGGAACATACAAAACACGACATATAAATGAATTAAAGTATATAATACTAAGAATCATCATTGCTTGGATTAGGTGAGGAAATGTGGGAAGATCGCATTGCTAGGAGAACCAAAATCCATGTAGCCGACCCCGAAAATCTCGGGAATGGGCTTTGATGATGATGATGAATACTAAGAATCATCATATGGTCCGTGTTTAATATCTGTAAGTATTAAAGTACCATCTATTGTAAAAGCTTAAGCTGTAACAGAATTAGGAAAAATCTATCAGCATATATCAAGTATCAGGCCCATGGACAACTGCGGTTGAACTTTACTACTATGATGAAAACATAAGTTATATATACCTAGGAATTCTTCTGATAGATGCTTTTCGAATTGGAGTAGCATCTTCAGGGCGACAGGTGATCAAGTTTTTAACCTATACAAAGTAGTGGTGAGAAGTATTGAAAGTATGCTCAACAAACCTCGGATAAACATTTTAGAATGGTTACGAACAAAATGCTCACCAGAATAAGGCCGATAATATTGGTTGGATTTCCAGAATAGATCGGTACACGACTATGGCCCTTACTCATTATCAAGCCCAGTGTATGCCTAAGGAGATACATGCAGTGGAGTTACAGAATAATGTCATACATGGAAACATTGATTAAGTTTGGAGATCTTGGTGAGATACATACATGTCTAATTTTGAGTTTATATCAAGTGAAAATGTTTTCTGAATAAGCGTCATAGCGTCTTTAGCGGTTTTCTGTGTCAAATCCAAAGCTCCAGTGATAATAGTAGTTTCATTTTGTGACAACTCCCCACCCTTTCCTGCCTAATAACAGTACAAGAGATTAAAGAATCAGTTAACCCCAGACATCTAGGATTAAGCTTTGTTCTAATTGTTTGCAAAGAAACTCACCGCGTTCCCATGCAAACCCACAAATGTCCTCAATTCTGCTCGTCGTAGAAGTGCAAAGTGTTCTTTACCTAGTAACCAATCCAGTAACTGTCAAAATATGGATTCCCAATTTAGTTTGGTTAAATTAAAACCAAAAATAATAGTTTCTTGACACATTCATATTCATATACTCCTTATGGAACCATGTTACCAATCATTTTGGTCAGGTATTACAAAAATCAGAGCTAAACTAACCTTACTAATCGGATATGTTATTGGGAAGAATGCCCATACTAGTAAGTGAACAACTACAACCATTTTTGCTCCGATACTCAACCCATATCTAGAGCACATAGCTTGAGGAATAATCTACAGTTGAACAAAAACAACCAGTTTCTATCTGAAGCATTATCAGTTGAATTGCAATCAATAAAAAGCCGAATGTTTGTTATCTTACCTCACCAAAGGCAAGGATTAGTGTCACAGATATTAATATAGAACCCCAAGCCGGTCGAATTGAATCAAGAAAAATTGGTAGTGCCTTGAATAACAACAAAGAAAAAAATCTTTATCGATCCATCTTAAACAAAAAGCAATTCTAGCATAAGAAATATAGAAAACAAACTCATAAACATACCTCCATTGCCAAAGAGTTGCCTAAGAGAAGAGTACATAGAAGTAAATGTTGATTCTTCACAACGGGCAAAATCTTAGCTGCCATATATACAAAAAAGATCCAACAATGAAATCCTAGTATATATAAAATATGTTTATAAATTAAGATTGAATGAATGACTATTAAAACGAAAAGCCAACCAGCATTCTTTCGATCTTTAGGCTGGCCAGATACAGCAAGGACCTCAAGATCCACTAGGCTAAGCGACATTAGTCCTAGAGTGAGACCAGACATCAGTCCAGCAAAAAGTACAAGTCCCATAGATATAAGAAGATAGGCCCAGAAAATGGGGACATCATTCGATGCCATTGAACAAAACTCGGGTTCGATTCAGTGACAATTATAGAGACAGTTAAATTAGTTTAGTGAGTGAGTGTGTGCATGGGTCTGGGGGGAGGTTTTATAGTGTTGATATTTTGTAATGAACCCAGAAGACAAGAAAGGGCAGGTAATTCCTAGTCCATAAGTCCAAGCCCTAGCATCCAAAACTGATTCCTTACCTGAGATTTCCAGGATTTTGGTACAAATTAAATAAAACAATGTGGATGTCATTAGGCCAACCTAACATAATTTTTGAAGGGGAAAAAAAGGCTCTCAGTACCATGATCGCACAGCGAGATATGTGACATGGAGATCCATGTGTAAGAAATCCAACGACTCGTTCGTTAGACAAGTGGTCACTCTTCTCAGGGTGGGTGTAGAAACCATTGGATATTCCAAGTATTTGCAATGTTTTTACCCAGTCCAGCTGACCTGTAGTAAATAAATAGAATTTTGTATTCTAAACCGGTGTAGACGATTGAACTGTTACTTAATATACACTTAAATAAATAAAAAAAAGATATAATAAATACACAAAATACACGCGCAACAGAGTAGTTGAAAATGGCAAAGCTAAGCATGAAATAAAACAAATGTCCAGAGAGTAAATGCACAAATTGTATTTAGTTAAACCGTGAAACACTGAAACGTCGAAGAAATTAAAAAATTGGAATTGGGCATACGTGTAGAGCACATGTACGTATTTGTACCAAAATAATTAAATAAAAAATTTTAAAAGGCAAGTGTGACAGAGTATTTGAAAATGAAAAAAGAGCATTTTCACTAGAGATCCATTGTATACAGTGCAACAATTACATTACTTATTAAAGCGATCCCATAAATGTCCTTAAATCTACATGGGACAAAAAAGTACATACATTTTTTTATTGGGGTATTTAATTACTTAATTAACAGTCAATACTTGATTGGGAGAAAAAAGATGCCCAACAAAATTTGAAGTAGTTTGCAGATGACCATTTCAGCTATTGAACGAAACTTAATGTCGAATAAACCGGCAGTAGATCCTACAACTATACAGGTTTTTGTTGCTGTTTTTAGAGTCAAAAAATCTAGAGAGCCAAAGAGGGGGCATTTTGTGCGTGTGATTGTGTTCGATTAGGGCATTTTGAACATCTCTAGGATGATGGAGGGTATTGAGTCTGGCTTAACTCTCTAGACAAGTTCTTTTAGAGTTTATTTCAAACTCATAAAGTTGGCCCCCTATCTCTCTCTTTCAATTACTCTGGCTCGCTGCCCTACACCTACGCCTATCCCCTGAACAATGTGTCGTCGATATTATTGTCAACTTAAACACCACCTATCGTGTGGTATGCACCTCCACCTCACCGACCGAGTCCCAACCTTGGTCCACTATACATGCAACGATATTATTGTCAACTTAAACACCACCTATTGGACCTTCCATCCGGGCCTAGGTGGTATGGGGTTTTTCCCAAAATGTCTCGTTGCTATTAGGGAGTGGATCATCTCTTTATAAACCTTTGTGACGACTCCTCCTTACTTAATGTGGGACTATTCAAGCCAACATTTTCCCAACACCAAGCACATCCTTTTATTTTCATTTGATAAGTATGGATTTGATATCAATCCAAGTTCAAAATACCTGCTTAGCGGTAAGTTTGTGGCGAATGGTAACACATGTCTAAGATTCGAACCATGCTGACTTCAAGACAATCATGTACTCTTGAACATCCCTTAATTTGATTACCCTTGGATTTACTTTTGCATTTTTTATCTTCAGATTTTTGGGGTGACGGTTTCGGATGGCAAAAAATAAACCATGGGCATATCGGAAATACAAGGACACTTTAAGACTGAAGTTTTTCCTGTTTGGATTTTATTTTCTTGCTGGACATATTTTTCCTGCAATTCCCATTTGTTATAGTTTTTCAATCCCAAAAGTTTGTCTTTGTAGACTCTACCAGTGGTAAATTTTGCTGAATAAAATTTGCTTGTATGTGTTCAAATAGAATGAACTGGAAACTAAAACTTTCATTGAAGTACCTAATTTTCAACTATAACAAACCATTTTTAATTAAAATACCTAATTTTTCCAGATTGTCCTTGTTATTCATTGTTGGCATTCTCATCCATAAGCATTTCCCATGCCATCTTCGATAGGTTTACTTACTTTTTGTTTGGTTCTTAATCTAGATTGGGAATGTACTATTTGACATTAAATTTAGGTGTTGGTACTTTGGTTACTTGATTGATTTAAGCTTTTTATAATTGCATCTTTGGTTATCTTCCATCGTCATATGTTCTTAGTCGCTCTTACAGTAAATAGATGATATCAAAATTGTCTAGAGATTTTGTTTCTGAGATGTTGGGTCATCATCAGCCAAGTCAATTATGTAAGAAAAGAGTTCTGCAAAAAGAAAAGGTTTTTATGCCCAATATGATTCTACACACAGAAATATTTTGGGGAAAAATTTTTATGCGTTTTATGAAGAAATTAGAGAAAATATGTCTTTTTTACAATGGTATGAATCTGTATTTCTTCCAAGCATCAATGTTGTCAAAAATTCTTCAAAAACAACTTGGCAGTTGAAAAATAATTCTATCACAGAATCCATTTATGAAGAAATTAGAGAAAATATGTCTTTTTTACAATGGTATGAATCTGTATTTCTTCCAAGCATCAATGTTGTCAAAAATTCTTCAAAAACAACTTGGCAGTTGAAAAATAATTCTATCACAGAATCCATTTTGCCGCCTTTAAAAGAAATCAAATTTCAAACTCAAGGTCAGACTATTTCAGCCTTTCCTTTAAAAAATATTTCTTTTCAAACTGATTCAAAAGATATTTCCAAAATCATAGAGCAAAATAGTTATACAAATGTTTTGTTACATGAATTAGAGAAAAACTAATTGGAGAATCAGACACTCCAACACAGTCTTTCATTTCAAAAACAAGTTACAAATTTTACTCCCTCTACCATATAACCAAATGTTCTCTCAACAGCCACTTATCTCATAGATGAGATCAATCAAAAGTTTGTTGCTTTAGAATTGCAAGATAAGCCTTCTTCATCCAAACAAATCAACACCCTATCCAATCCCTCTCAATCTGATGAATTAGATCATTCTGATAATTCAGATCCCCTTTCTGAATTGGAAAAGCTTCAAGCTAATCCAATTAGATCATCTCAATATCGTCGTCCACTCGTCCCCATCAAACCAATCATCTCCCCACAACTAGTAATTTTTATCCTAGGTTGACTCTTCCTGATATGCAATATGAGGAAAAGCCTCTTCAAACTTTTGGTTCATTTTCTACAGGATCCATTTATACTTTGAACATAGATGGTCTCACTTAAGAAAATATTCTTGAAATTACTCAAGAAATGATCACGTTGGCATCTGCTCATCGCAGTGACCACAAGAGTGATCATCATATTGCCCAAATCATTATCACGGGATTTTCTGGACAATTAAAAGGATGGTGGGATAATTATTTTATACCAGTTGAACAACAGCTCATCTTAATAGCAGTTAAAGTTGATCTAGCTGGTCAGCCTATTAAATCTGAGAATGGTGAAACTATATCTGACGCAATGTCAACCTTAGTATTCGCTATTCTTAAGCATTTTATAGGTGATCCTTCTAAATTTCAAGATAAATCTCGTGATCTCTTTATGATTCTTAGATGTCCCAAACTTAGCGATTTTCGCTGGTACAAAGATGTGTTCTTAAATAAAGTTATGCTCCAATCTGAAGCTAACAATCCTTTCTGGAAAAGGAAATTTCTTTCTGGACTACCCCCCCCCCCCCCCCCCCCCATATTTGCTGAAACGGTTCGTGACAAATCACAAGCCCAATTTAATGGAGATATGCCATTTGAAAGACTTACATTTGATGATCTTATTGCTAAGATCAACGAAGTTGCCCGGCAATTATGCAATGTCCGTAAACTCAAAAGGCAGAGTATTTCAGTCCCTAAAGAGCTTGGATCATTTTGTCAGCAGTGTGGCTATGAGCCCATTAAGGCCCCTTCAAGTAAATCTCGACAAAGGTATAGGTCACATCTTGCACGTGCCTTCAAAACCAAACGCCCATATGGCCCAAAGCCATATAAGCCTCCTTCAAATTACTATGACAGACCAAAAAGGCATGATACTCATAACCCCAAGCTTTTCATAAAAAACATAATAGCCCGGTCACTCAAAAGCCCATTTGCTACAAATGTGGTAAAGCCTGGTCATTATGCTAAAAACTGTCGTCTTCCCCAAAAGATTCAAGAACTGCAAGGTCTTGGAGACATTAAAAACATGTTCACCAAATTATTGATTAATTCCGAGTCTGATGATACCTCCTCCGATGATCCCAGATTTATCACATGAGATATAATTCCGAATCCTCTAGTGATACAGAAGACCAGAATCAAGATCAAAATGTTAATGCTTGCGTTTGCAACACATTAACATCTATCAATATACTATCAAGGTCTAAAGAAACAAGTATTCTTTTAGATTTTGTTGATCGTATTGATGATCCACAATTAAAACATGAGTATCTCACTCATATCAAGCAATCAATTACCAAAAAACTAATTCCTGAGATTATAAATCCATTTTATAATCACAAAGAAATTATCAACAAATTTAAGACAACCCCTCATCAATCTGTTTCATTACAAGATTTGCAAGTTGAAGTCAATATCATGAAAAAGAGATATATAGTCTCAAGCAAGGTCATTCTTGGCTTGAACAAATGTTGGTGAACCAACCAACTCACAGCATGCAACCCTCTCCTAATATTCCTTCAACTTATAATCAAGTTGTTGTTGATCATGAAGATAGTAATCCATAAGTTCTTCATGAAATAACAAAAATCAAATTTCATAAATGGTATATTAATATATCTCTTGTTATCAACAAGGAATATACTATTAATACCACTGCTTTAGTTGATTTTGGAACAGATTTGAATTGTGTTTCTGAAGGCTTAATACCTTCAAAATACTACAAAGGGACAAAACAAAGATTATACACTACCAGTAGTGAATCTTTGATTGTTAATTACAAACTCACTAATGCTCACATCTGCCATGATAAAATTTGTATTAAGTAGTATTTTATCTTAGTTAAGAATATGGGTCAACAGATTATTCTGGGTACTCCATTCTTAACTACTATATACCCTTTTCAGGTCAATGAAAATGATATTCATACTCAGGTCCCTTGTGGAGACCTAACATTTCCCTTCCTCCTCAAAACCAAAGTTGTTGATGTTAATACTTTGAAACAAAAGAATTTCTTCATCAACTTCATCTCTAAGAAAATTCAACATCTTAATTCTCTTAAAGATGAAATTTTGTATCATCGTATTGATGAACAACTCAAATATCCCCATCTTTAAACTAGAATTGCCCACGTTCGAGAGCAGTTAGTTTCGGAACTATGTTCTGATCTTCCCAATGCTTTTTGGCATAGGAAGAAACGTATGGTAAGATTACCATATGAACCAAATTTCTAGGAATCAAAAATTCCTACCAAAGCTCGTCCAATTCAAATGAATTCTTAATTAATGAAATTTTGCAAAGAAGAAATCAAGGGATTAATTTCCAAAAAATTAATCACTCCCTCCAAATCCCCTTGGAGTTGCTCTGCCTTTTATGTTTGCAAAGCTGTTGAACTTGAAAGAGGTATTCTTCGTCTTGTCATCAATTACAAACCCTTGAACACAGCCTTACAATGGATTATGTATCCCATACCTAATAAACGATATCTTATTAAGAGACTATACTCAGCTCAAGTATTCTCTAAATTTGATCTTAAGTTTGGATTTTGGCAAATTCAGATTCACCCTCATGACCATTACAAAACAGTCTTTAATGTCCCCTTTAGCCATTATGAATGGACTGTTATGTCATTCGGTCTCAAAAACGCGCCAAGTGAGTTTCAAAATATCATGAATGATATTCTCACTCCTTTCACCCATTTTTCAATGTGTATATCGATGATTTACTCATCTTTTCTGAATCCCTAGCTGATCATTGGAAACATTTGTATCAGTTTTACAAAATTATCAAAACAAATGGTTTGATTTTATCTCAAACTAAAATTGATTTATTTCAAACAAATGTTTGGTTTTTAGGCCACAAAATTCATCATGGAACAATTATTCCTATTTCTAGGGCAATTGAATTTGCAGACAAATTTTCTGATGAAATTAAAGACAAAAATCAGTAACGTTTTTTAGGTTCTTTAAGTTATGTTGCAGACTTTTACAAAAATCTTAGAGTTTTGCTTAAGCCTTTATTTGCTAGACTTAAGATAAATCCAAGCCCATGGACTTCAGCCAATACCCAAACTGTCCGCCAAGTCAAAGCCCAAGTCAAGAGTCTCTCTTATTTAGGAATTTCTAATCCTATAGCTTTCAAAATAGTAGAAACAGATGCGTCCAATTTATGATACGCCAAGTCAATTACTCCACTGTAAAAAAAGAAGTTTCATCAATCGTTTTGTGCATCATGAAATTTCAAGATGATTTGATAAATCAAAAATTTTTACTTCAAGTTGATTGTAAATCTGCAAAAGAGATTTTTACAAAGGATGTTTTAAATCTCATTTCAAAACAGCTTTTTGCACGCTGGCAAGGACTATTGTCAGCTTTTGATTTCGAAATTGAGTTTATAAAAGGAGAATCTAACTCTCTGGCAGATTTCCTGACAAGAGAGTTTCTTCAAAAATGAGCTCCCAATCTTCTTCTTCCTCTAAGCCTCTGCCTTCTCCCCAACCTCAGACAAAAGCCCAATATGCTATGAAGCCTTCTGCTTCAAAACTCAAAACCCCTCTTTCTTATGCCCTTTCTCTTACAAATCCATACAATCCATTATCAAACGCAGAAGAATCTAATTCGGCAATGACAAGCTTTACAAAACCAAAATCATCAAAATCTCCAAACCCATACATTACAAAATCATCAATGGATCCAATCTCTCTGATAGAGCCATCTCTATACTCTATCTCCAAATAACCAAATCTTTTAGCCAAACACCTCTTTGATCAAACAGATCACTTTGAAGAAGCAGATATCCTCAAAACTCGTGAGTTTTATGAGTTCATACTAGTCAACTCTAACTCAGTATTGATTACTCATCACAAAGACTCGACAAATCCCTTCAAAATCACCAATTCAAAATGTCAAATCCTTCAAATTCTCTCTGAATCTGATTGGAAACAGAACATTCATTTCCACAAAATATTTTCAGTCTCCTACAATCCTCAATCCTACAATTACTATGATTACAAATTAGCCTGGTCTCGAGCCTTCCTGCTCGCTACCCCAAATTGTTCTCATTCTTGATTCTTCTTGTTTTGCAAGAAGTTCTCTTCAAAATCGATTCCTTTGTGGTTCCAACTTATATGGTGGAATCATTTTGGTTCTGTTCAAGACATTATGCCTTCCCCAATTCAATAAGGATGGCAGATCTTCAAGTCAAGGTTTCAAGTTCCAATTCCGTCTTCAGAGCAAGTTATTTCACTATGGTTCTTCATCAAGTTCAATCTAGCATGGATCTGTTGTTGGGATTATGTTTTTTCCCCTCTTCCAATTCCATGTCAATCTTCTCAGGCGCCTCTCTGGTACTGTCATCGGCGATTCAAATTCAAGTGGTGGTCTCAATTTTACCACTCCAATGTTACAAAAGAAGTCGTTACAAAGTTCCTCCAAATCCAGGGTTCTTTCCCAAAGATTCAGGTGAACCCTAATCAATCTTCATCTCCAACAAAGCTTCTCAAGCAGCACATCAAAAAGCAGTTGAAGGCAAACCTACAAAAGTAGCTATTGGAAATTATGTCGCAGATCTACTCCATGGATGGATCAGACGAAGAAGATGATCCAATAGTTTCTGACAATGAGGATGATTGTTTTGGCGTCTTTTCGCCACTTGCATGATTCGTCCTCTCCATCAAGCAAATGCATCTATGAGTCATCATGATTCTAAAAGCCATCATTACAAAAGTTACAAAATCATCATCAAGCATCTTCCACCTTTACAAAACGACAAACAACTTTCGGTGCCTACTGTCAGTCTCTAAAGTCACGCAAGGAATCTGTCAACAGTTCTCACACGCATCAAAAGTGAATAGTATTCGCACTCAACCACTACAATCATTTCAAAAGCAAAGCATCTTCAACAAACATCATGATTACAAAAGACAAAGCTTCACCAACTCGAAAAGACTTATCTTCTCATCAATTATTGTATCTTTATTTTCTCTCATTATATAAGCAAATGTTTGCTTCCTCTAGTAGACATATCTGAAATCAATGTAATCTCTGAGATCTCTGGCATCTCTGGAATCTTCTCCTATGTAACCTTTATCTCCTGTAAGTATTATTTTCTTATACCATTTATGAAATTTGATTTTTGTTATTTCATGAAGAAATTGTGGATCATTATCTTCATGATCAACAACAACTTGATTAGAAGATGAAGGAATATCAGGAGAGGGTTGACTATTGTAAGCTGGTAGGTTCATCAGCATTTGTTCAAGCCAAGAATGACCATGTTTGAGACTATATATCTCTTTTCTCATGATATTGACTTCAGCTTGCAAATCTTGTAATGAAACAGATTGCTGAGGGGTTGTCTTAAATCTGTTGATAATTTCTTTGTGATTATAAAATGGATTTATAATCTCAGGAATTGGTTTTTTTGGTAATTGATTGTTTGATATGAGTGAGATACTCATGTTTTAATTTTGAATCATCAATACGATCAACAAAATCTAAAACAATACTTATTTCTTTAGACTTTGATAGCATATTGACAGATGTTAATGTATTGCAAACGGAAGCATTAACATTTTGATCATGATTCTGGTCTTCTGTATCACTAGAAGATTCAGAATTATATCTCATGTGATAAATCTGAGAATCATCAGATGAGGTATCATTAGACTCAGAATTAATCAATAATTTGGTGAACATATTTTTAATGTCTTCAGGACCTTGCAGTTCCTGAATCTTTTGGGGAAGATGACAGTTTTTAGCATAATGACCAGGCTTACCACATTTGTAGCAAATGGGCTTTTGAGTGGCCGGGCTATTATGTTTTTTTATGAAAAGGCTTGGGGTTATGAGTACCATGCCTTTTTGGTCTGTCATAGTAATTTAAAGGAGGCTTATATGGCTTTGGGCCATATGGGCGTTTGGTTTTGAAGGCACGTGCAGGATGTGACCTATAGCTTTGTCAAGATTTACTTGAAGGGGCCTTAATAGGCTCATAGCCATACTGCTGACAGAAAGATCCAAGCTCTTTAGGGCCTTAAATATTCTGCTTTTTGAGTTGGGCTTTGAGTTTAAGGTCATTGCATAATTGCAAGGCAACTTCATTGATCTTAGCAATAAGATCACTAAATGTAACCCTTTCAAATGGAATATCTCCATTAAAATGGGCTTGCAATTTGTCACGAACCGTTTCAGCAAATATGGGGGAAAGTCCAGAAAGAAATTTCCTTTTCCAAAAAGGATTGTTAGCTTCAAATTGGAGCATAACTTTCTTTAAGAACACATCTTTGTACCCGATAAAATCGCTAAATTTGGGACATCCAATAATCATAAGGAGATCATGAGATTTATCTTGAAATTTAGAAGGATCACCTATAAAATGCTTAAGAATAACGAATACTAAGGTTGACACCGCATCAGATATAGTTTCTAGGTTGATATTGCACTTGCTAGGTTATTGGAAGAGTAACTTGGTTCCAGTGAATTGTCTTTGGGACAATAACACTAGTCTTATCCTTGTTTGCCTAAAATAGGATAGTGTATCATTTTTCAGATTCGAGCAAAGCACGAGGGCTCAATTGAGTCTTTATAGCTTTGTACATAATTTTGTAAATTAACGCCAAAGGTTCAGATCCTGGTAACATATCGAAACCAAATGTCTGAATATTTAGCGTAAGTGTCTCAAAAACATTGGGGTCCTTGAGGGACACAAAGAAATTGAGGTAACAGTCAAAATAGATTGGACCCATCGCTAAGGCAGACTCTGATATTCCTAACAAAGAATCCTCAAATCTGTGTGTCTACAGTCACAAAGAGCGATGAGAGCACAAGTATCGAGTCTTGTCCTAGTGAGGGGTTTGATTCCTAGTTGGATGAGACCAATATGGATGTATTTGTATTCTTGTTTTTTGTAAAAATTGAAGAGTTTTGATTGAAAACAATTGTTTGGATTCTAAAGATCCATCAAGAGGTATTGTCTGTTCGACAATATCTATGAGGTCTTCAGATTTTGATGAAAAAATTGATTTTGAAATCCCATAAATATTTTTGTAAGAGACTTCAGGGATTGACCATTTTTGTAAATTTTGTTCTACTTCTGGAATTTTACATTCCATCCTATTTTGTAAATCAGGGTTTCTTTGTCTGGAGCTAAAAGCTCGGGTAAACTTTGAAAACAAAGACATGGTTTTGAAAACAAAAACATCAGAGAAAAATAGGCTGACAGGAACACTGTAACCGGACCACCTACAGCTGGACCACCAGAATGGGACCACCTAACCCAACATACGGCGCCTTCTTGCGAGTTACAAAGGGTATCCAACGGCTGACCAACATTCCCTATGGCTGACCAATGTTACCTAGGAACTCACCGACACTATTCCTCCAGGAGAACAAAAACATGACTCCGATACCAATTTCTACCCAGGATAACCCTAGACATAGAGATAGAGATAGGATAATGTAGAATATAAGAATTCAAACAAAATTTGAAATTGAAAATTTCTTATTCAATCTCTTATTTGGATTGATATCGCATCTAAGGAGTGTATCCCAAAGTTTTTGGGTACTTGGATGTTATACAGGTAGGTCACGCAGATAGATTGAACAATACTTAATTTGTAACTTAACAAAACATTTGCATGAATTTGGGAAGATGAAAATATTATTAATAAGAAAATAGTACTTACAGGAGATAAAGGTTACATAAAAGAAGATTCCAGAGATGCCAGAGATCTCAGAGATTACATTGATTTCAGATATGTCTACTAGAGGAAGCAAACATTTGCTTATATAATGAGAAAATTCCAACCAAGTTATTTTTTTTAATAAAAACTAGTGAATCGGTATCAGGGGCGGATCCAGGATTGCAGACAAAGGGGGGCAAAAAAGTTATGGATAATCTAATTTTTAAAATAAATACATAAATATGATTAAAATAGAGTTTTAAAAGTATTACACGAGAAACATATATAATGAGTCAATGTAGATGCACAGTAAATTTAGGTAAAAGCTTCAAGGATCAAATACTCACTTTGTCAAAGCCTAAACAAATTAAATTAAATTAAAAATCAAATATGAAGTTCTCCTGTATACAGAAATATGATAAATCAGATGCTTTTACAAACATGAAATACCGCACCTAAACTTGAACAAATATGAAACCCACTCAAAATTTAAACAACTAAACAAATACCTACCAATCTAAACATCAAGGTGATTCAACAAATACCCCCAACCTAAGCATGAAGGCGATTAACAAAGTATGATTTTTTTTATCTCTCTTTTTCATTAGAAAAAAACTTTGATTTATGAGCAATTGCAATAAAATAACCTCCTTCTCCTAGGATAAAAGAAACGAATTTACGTCCTGGATTTTTTCTCTATCTCTTTGATTGATTAGAATAAACCTTTGAACAAATTTAATAAAATGAAGTTTTTATCTTTTTATTAAATACCCAAACTGATATTTCTCTCTTCAAAACCTACTTTAGCTCTATTTTCATCTCATATCTCTCTCTTTTCATTGAGTTCCTAAAAGACAAGAGGAGATAAACTCTTTTCAGGAGAGCTTTTCATTGAAAATCGACAAGAGGAGAGAAACTCTTCTCTGAGAAAATCAGAAACTCAGAGGAACCAGACAAGAAGAGAGAAACTCAGAGGAACCAGACAAGAGGAGAGAAACTCAGACAAGAGGGGCAACATAAATTTTTTAAGGGGGGCAAGATTAAAATTTTATATACTTTCATTGATTTTTTTTAAAACCTAAGGGGGTCAATTGACCCCCTTACCCAAGCTATAGATCCGCCACTGATCGGTATTACATATGTTAGGTTGATGCAACAAAGTCAAAACTTTTCAAGCTCCCATTACATTCGCTTTATCCAATCCTACATAATGGATATGTGAGCCCAGAAGAAAAGAAATATGAGTGAATTGAATAAAAAGAAGGTAAAAATAAGTGTGAAATTAGGGGATATGGTGAGATGAGAAAGTAGAGGAAGAAATTCTAAAACTAAACATCAAGAAAATGGAGTATATTTTGCTCATTCATAGAACGTTGAAGTATTGTACTTGATAACAGAGAAATATATGGTTTCCTTTGGTTCACATATTTAAAACTCGTAGGTAGTAGAATATATTCTATGTTGGTGCTTGTACTTCCTTCGAGGCAATGCCTTTGTGTCACGGGCTTTCTTTTCACAAGTTACTTCCCGTGCGGCACTAGCAAACTTTGCCCCAAGTTATCAAAGAAAGCTAGTCAGCCTTGCCCACAAAAGACTTACTTAGACTTTGGAAAACTAAGCAAGCTAAGAACACACAAGAGAGCTAAAGAGAACTAGAACTTGTATTGCTTGAATTCTCTGAGGTGATTACAACAAATGAGGCCTTAGCCTATTTATACAACTCCACCTCCTCAATGGACGGTGGTGATCGTTTTAATCTAACGGTCTATATTGAGTTTCTACACACTTCCTAAGAAATATCTAAGGACTAGAATCTTATGGAACTTTATGGGAGGTTCTAGAGAACTCTCTCTAGAACAATGTGGAAAACTCTACATTATGTACACTTGCCAACCTCACTTGGCTAGGCAAGAAAATAGCTGTGACATTCTCCCCCACCTAATCAGGCGACGTCCTCGTTGCCTTCAAATCCTCGTACGCTTTGATTTGTTCCTTGAATTGCCACAAATGTTGGATTGGCTCCCAGCTAGCTTCACTTTCTGGCAATCCCTTCCACTTGACGAGTAACTCATGTGTGGGAGGTTGGTTGGAATGACGCACCACACGATCTGACAAGATAATCTCTGGTTCCTTGTCATGTTGGATCCTCATGCCCATTGGTGCACTTTGTGAAATTCCTCTGTTTGGATCATCCTGATCTTCCTTATACGGTTTCAGTAGGCTTACATGGAAGACTGGATGAAACTTGATCCTCGGCGGCAACTCGACCTTGTAGGCTTGCTTTCCCACTTTCTTGACTATGGGGAAAGGACCCTCATATCTCCTGATAAGGCCACGATGCAGTCCAGAAAGTCTGGCATGAGCGTGCATCTTGACCAGCACAAGATCTCCAACCTGGAACTCTCGAGGCCGTCTCTTCTTGTCGGCCCACTTCTTCATCCTCTTGGAGGCCTTTTCCAGGTAAGCTCGAGCCTCATCAGCTTGATCATTCCATCCTTTGGCAAACTTATAGGCTGATGGACTCACTCCAGTGTAGCCAGTGGCAATAGAACTCGGGGTCATAGGTTGTTGTCCCATGACAATCTCAAATGGGCTACGACCCGTCGCTTCACTCTTCTGCAAGTTGAAAGAGAATTGGGCAACATCTAGCAACTTAGCCCAATCTCGCTGGTTGGCACTCACATAGTGCCTAAGATATAACTCCAGCAAGGCATTCATCCTTTCGGTTTGACCATCCGTTTGAGGATGAAAGCTAGTAGAGAAATTGAGGTCGGTACCCAATAACTTGAACAACTCAGTCCAAAATTTTCCCGTGAACCGAGTATCCCGATCACTGATGATAGATTTGGGCACACCCCAATACTTCACCACATGTTTGAGGAATAAATGTGCGGCTTGCTCGGCTGTGCACTCCTTGGGTGTGGGAATGAAGGTGGCATACTTCGAAAATCTGTCCACGACCACAAGGATCCAATTGCAACCCTCTGATGCAGGCAACCCAACTATGAAATCTAAAGAAACACTCTCCCAAGGTCTCTCTGGGATGGGGAGGGGTTCAAGTAAGCCGGCAGGTGATTGTTGCTCCACTTTGTCTTGTTGGCATACAAGACAAGTCTTCACATATGCTTCGATATCATCCCTCATATGTGGCCAGTAATAGGAATCTTCAACAAGAGCAAGAGTCCGATGTATACCTGGATGTCCCGCCCACTTGCTATCATGGCATTCTTTCAAGACTTCCTTCCTTAGGTTGTCATGAGGTGGAACATAGATTCGCCTTCCCTTAGAGTATATCAAGCCATTCCCCACCCAAAACCGCCTTGTCTTCCCATCTTTGACAAGAGTTATGATGGTTTGAGCCATGGAATCATGTGCCAATCCTTCCTTTATGCGTTCCTTCAAGTTGCTTTGAGGTTGACTTATGTCAGCAAGTTCTCCTTTTCTACTCAAAGCATCTGCAACAAGATTAGCTTTGCCAGGCTTGTACTCCAAAGTGTAATCGAACTCTGCCAAGAAATCTTGCCACCTAGCTTGTTTTGGTGTGAGCTTCTTCTGTGTCTGGAAATAGCTAGTGGCAACATTGTCGGTCTTGACCACAAATTTGCTCCCAAGCAAGTAGTGTCGCCATGTTCGTAGGCAATGTACAACCGCAGTCATTTCCTTCTCTTGTACTGTGTACCGCCTCTCAGTGTCATTGAGCTTCCTACTTTCAAAGGCAATAGGATGCCCTTCTTGCATCAATACCCCACCAATAGCAAAGTCGGAAGCATCCGTGTGTACCTCAAAAGACATAGAATGGTTGGGAAGTGCCAACACCGGTTCTTCCACAATTGCCTTCTTCAATCCTTCGAAAGCTTGTTGGCATTTTGAACTCCAATCCCAATTTCGTCCCTTCTTGAGCAAGTCCGTCAATGGAGCGGCTATGGAAGAGTAGCCTTTGATGAACCTTCTGTAATAGTTCACCAAGCCAAGGAAAGATCTTAACTCGGTGACTTTGGTTGGTGGTTCCCAATCTTGGATGGTTTGTACCTTGGACTTGTCCATACGAAGCTTGCCCTTGCCAATGATATGACCCAAGAATGTCACCTCCTCTTGGGCAAATGAGCACTTCTCCTTTTTGACATAGAGCTCGTTCTCCTTCAAGGTTTGGAACACTTGTCTCAAGTGATCCACATGTTCCTCCAATGTCTTACTATAGATGACAATGTCATCAAGGTACACAACTACGAACCGATCAAGGTAAGGAGCTAGTACCTTATTCATTAGAGTGCAAAATGTGGCCGGCGCATTAGTTAAACCAAATGGCATGACTAAGAACTCGTAAGACCCGTACCTTGTAACACATGCCGTCTTTGGTTCATCTCCTTCGGCTATGCGGACTTGATAATATCCCGAGCGCAAGTCAAGCTTGGTAAAGTACCTTGCATCACCAAGTTGATCAAAGAGATCCGCAATAAGTGGAATCGGGTACTTGTTCTTGATAGTGACCTTGTTGAGTGCCCGATAGTCAATACAAAGCCGTAGGGATCCATCATGTTTCTTTTGAAATAAGACCGGCGCACCATATGGAGCTTTGGAGGGTCGGATATAACCAGCATCTAGTAAATCCTTTAGTTGTCTTCTTGACTCCTCGAGCTCAGGAGGTGCCATACGATAAGGAGCAAATGCGGGTGGCTTTGCTCCAACTTCTAACTCAATAGCATGATCCACCTCTCTCCTTGGTGGAAGCTTCTTAGGCAACTCGGCAGGCATAACATCCTTATACTCCTTGAGAACATCCTGGACGGCCTTAGGTGCATTCACCTCTCCATCCATGGGACCTTCATCTTCCTTGAGGGTAGCCAAGTAAGTAGGTTCATTCCTCTTTACTCCTTTAGAAAGTTGGAGAGCGGACACCATTCTCTCCTTACTTATCTCCCTTACTACAGGCACAACACAAGGTTGTCCCTTCTCCATGATGCACATGGTGTTGGCATATGGTACCAGAAAAGCCTTCACCATGTCCAAGAAATCTATACCCAAATAGAATTTGTGATCATCAATTGGGGCAATAGTTATGTCGACTTTACCTTGCCATTGTCCAAGCCGAATATCGGTGCCACGAGCTACTCCTTCAATTGGGAGACTTTTAGCATTGACTCCCTTGATATAACCTTTCTCCTTCGTATATGATAGGCCAATTTCTTCAGCAAGGTCTTTGGCCATGTAGACTGTGTCGGCTCCGGTATCCACCATGGCTTTCAAAGTCTTGTCCCCGATCTCGGTCTCCACGTACATCCTTCCACGTGATTGTTCTTCGACCTTAGCTTGAATGGCACTTAGGAGATTCATTGAGGCGATCCTCCTTTCCTCCTTTGCTTCTTCCTCCATGACAAGCGCGGCAAGTTTCCCTCGGTTGGGACACTCAAATGCCCGATGGGGTCCACTACATAAGAAGCAAGACATCTTCTTGGGTGATCCATCTCTTTTCTCCTTCCCCTTGTCTTTGGAGTACTTGTGTTCCTTGGAGGACTTTTCTTTGTCTCCCCCACCTTTGCCATCATTACTCGACCTTTTCCCTTGTCCCTTGGATGAGTCCTTTCTTTTGAACTCAATCAAGGATTCGGCCGCAGCCATAGCCGTTGCAAGGTCTTGCACACCTCGCCTCTTCAATTCTAATTTGGCCCAACCCGTTAGGCCATCAAGGAAGCTAAACAAAGCATCCTTTTCTCCCATGTCAGGAATCTCCAAGAGCAACTCCGAGAACTCCTTCACATACTCCCTTATGTGGCCTTCCTTATGTTGAAGGCGACGAAGCTTGGCCCTAGCTTCATTTTCGGCATCCTCCGGGTAGAATTGTCTCTTGAGTTCCTTCGTGAATTCTTCCCAAGTGTCGATGGTGCACAATCCTTTCTTGACATCTTCGGACCTTCTGCGCCACCAAACTGTAGCAACATCATTTAAATATAAGGAGACACTACGTACCTTTGATGCTTCATCTATTATGCCAACTGCATCAAAGTAGCGCTCCATGTTCCACAAGAAGTTGTCTATCTCCCTTGCACTCCTTGCCCCACCATAGGCCTTAGGTTTGGGAGCTTCGACTCTGTGGGTGATTGTCCCTGGCGTAGTCCCACCATTAGCTACCGCAGCCATGCACACCCTGAGTTGAGTTTCAAGTTTCTCAACTCTTTCTTTATAAGCTTCCATCTCCTCATCTTTAGCAACAACTTTGGCTTCTAGGGACTCGATCTTTTTGGACACCATGTCCACTACTGTGTTTAAGGCTCCTTGCATCTCTTCCCGGAGCTCTTGGTCCTCCCCGTTGGACGTTTGCCCCTCGATGCGTAGGTCCATGTCTTCAACTTTCTCCCTTAAGTCGGACATGGTGGCACACAACTTGGCCAACCTTTCATCCATCGCAGTGATCATGTCCTTGCGGACTTTCCCACCTTTGTCAGTGTTGCCAATTGCTGGGTTGTTGACATCTGACGACATTCTCTTGTGTAGAATGATTTCACCAACCTTGCCAAACCTTGGCTCTGATACCAACTGTCACGGGCTTTCTTTTCACAAGTTACTTCCTGTGCGGCACTAGCAAACTTTGCCCCAAGTTATCAAAGAAAGCTAGTCAGCCTTGCCCACAAAAGACTTACTTAGACTTTGGAAAACTAAGCAAGCTAAGAACACACAAGAGAGCTAAAGAGAACTAGAACTTGTATTGCTTGAATTCTCTGAGGTGATTACAACAAATGAGGCCTTAGCCTATTTATACAACTCCACCTCCTCAATGGACGGTGGTGATCGTTTTAATCTAACGGTCTATATTGAGTTTCTACACACTTCCTAAGAAATATCTAAGGACTAGAATCTTATGGGAGGTTCTAGAGAACTCTCTCTAGAACAATGTGGAAAACTCTACATTATGTACACTTGCCAACCTCACTTGGCTAGGCAAGAAAATAGTTGTGACATTTGGCACTCCTGTTAAAGTTATTAGGGAAAATTGCGATGTGAAGTGCTACCTATAGAAACAACTTGGGTCAGGATTTTCATAGATGTGAAGTTGGGTTTGGGTTTGGGTTTGGGTTTGGGTTTGGGTATTATGCAAATCGATTGATGAAGTTTGAAGGTGTGATTGAGCAAGGATGAAAAGTCTACCTAATCAAGTCACGACTCTCTCCATTCCCCATTGTGGAGAGAGTCTGCAGAACAAGAGGGGAGATGGACAATACCTGAATTGGAGCAGAGATATTGTTGCCAGCACTGAATCGAATGGATTCAAACCCGATAGCTACGTGGTGCTTCGAGATGGGGTAGATACGATGAACACCATTACTGGATCTATTGGCCAGGCAAGTAAGACTGGTCGTGAGGCAAGTGCAGTCCTTGCTGGTACTCCTACCAAAATGGATTGGGAATCGAAGTTCAAGCAAAACAGGTTATTGGAGACTTTGCACACTGTTGAGGAATGTGAAAGGTTGATCATAGGTAGCTTTGTGGTTAAGTGTTTAGCATATGGATATGTGAAAGATTATTTGGTAAAGGGTTGGGGAACTCGGAACTTTGATATGAGTATTCATGGAGACAAGAACTTTGTTTTCAAGTTCAGAGATGAAGGAGAGAGGAGTAAGGTCTAGAAATGGGTTCTTTCCACACTGCCAGTAGATTATTCACTCTCAAAATATGGTCGCGATTGTGGATGAGGAAAAGGAGGCGTTCACGTCGGTGCCCGTTTGGGTAACCTTGAAAAAGGTATCATTATTTTTTTTGGAACCCATAAGGTATCCAAAGATTGCTAATGCTATCGGAGTGCCTATTATGCTAGATAAGGCTACGGAAGAGAAGATGAGGTTGGCATACGCAAGGGTGTCTGAAGTGGATGAAGTGGATGTTAACAGTCAATTGCCAAAACTCCATGTGGTAATCAATTAGGAGAGGCCGAGAACAGTTAAAGTGGAGTATGCATGGGTTCCATTCAAGTGTGATACTTGTGCAAGATTTGGACACTTGAAACAACAGTGTCCTTGCAGCCATAACAGGATAATGAGGTTTTCCATCATACTAATACATTTCGGGAAGCTGAACAAGGTACTCATGAAAATGAGGATGTGGAAAAAACTAGTGTCCAAGAAATTGAAGGAATTAATATCAACGTCTTGGAAGAAGGTCCTTCTCTATCTCAGGTTGAATAGTTCTTGATGACGATAGATGAATACGACGCTATGAAGTAAGTATTGTCTTGAAAGAAGCTATTGAGAGAGAAGGCAGGGACGTAGTAAAGGAAGCTCTCACATTGCCAAAGGCTTTATGAAAAAAGGAGAACAATCGAACAGAAATTATGTTGAGTCAAGAAAAATCGGATTCTGAAGAAAAACATGAGTCAAGTCCTTCTAGTGAAGATGTTGCAATAGAATTGGCTACGAAAAAGTTCTCAAACGCTTGCACCCCAAAACTTTAGCCTTTGTCCTCGAAGATCTACTGGAGCTAAGAAAAAGGAACAAAAAGTATAGATGATGAACTATATGTTTCCACATCAAAGGAGCTTACCAATTTTAGTGAATATGCGGTTAGTAAGCCTTGTAGTGGCGCTCCTCTCTCTTGAGAGAGATTGTATTTGAATTTTTTTAGTTTAATTAATATAACGGTTAAAGGGTCCTTAATACCCTACTTGCTTTCCAAAAATAAAATGCTACCTATTTTACGAAAATTTCACATGTAGCAACATCGTTTGGTTTGTTTATTTACAATAGCACAACTTTGAATCTGCAAGTCAAATTTTTAAATGGACTGAACATAATTAAATTTCAACAAAAGAAAGTAAAAAGATGTTTTCGACATTTCTGCAATTGCTTAAGAAGCTAGCATGTTAAATACTCTGAGACCAGACCAAGGATAAATAAGAGAGATCATAAATCCTCAAACTTTGGCTTCTCATCTGGTTTTCCAGAGACCTCGTCTGGTTTTCTTGATACTGATACCTGTAAGGGAAGTCAAATGCGGATTGATAAAAACAAGAATTTGAAGTTATAAGAAGAATTTCTGATGAAGTTATTGATTACGTGAAACTATCTAATTTTGTCACGTTAATAGTAAAATAGCGAAAAGCATATTGTTTTTCTTATCAACTTACTCGATTTGAGTTTGGAGAATTTTGCCCAGGCGTTACAAATTGATCAGCTGGAGAACTTGGAAAATGATTTCTAACAGGGGAGCTAGAGAGAGTGTGTCTTGAAGCACCAGGTGAATGAATATATGATGATACAGGTGACTGAAATACGGGGGTAGTGTGATGATGGATAGAAACTGGAGAAGCGACTGGTGTTTGCTGTTGAAAATTAGAATGAGGTGATGCTTGGGAAGACTTTGAAGATGGCCTTGTTGAAGGCATGTCTACTTTAATCCTGTTCATAAAAATAGTTGGATGAATTTGAAACATGGAGGATATCAAAATTTGGTACTCAAAAAATGCATAGGAATAGTGGTTTCTTACCTGTTATGGGCTTCGTTATATTGATCAGTTTCATCATATATTTCTTCCTAACAAAAATATGAACAAATGACGTCTTTGGTTAACATAGCATAGATTGAGATAAACAAGAACAGAAACCTAATGTATGTATTTTGGACCTGATTGACAGAATATTAAGAGGACTTGAACATTTCTCACCTGTAATAGTTCCTCTATAACATCTTCCATAGTAATGATACCGATGACTTCCTCTTCTGGTGGGTAGCTAGGAAGAGACTGCAATTCTGCTTCAACTATAATCTCTCGATCCCATTCCTTTGATATTTGACGAGTATGATTTTCGTTTTCTCCACCATTCCTTAAATTTGAGTTGTTTCCACCAGATCGAATAGATGATGATGGATCTGCAACGACATCCAAAACCACACTAGGACAGCTTTCTGCCAAACAACCAAACAGTGTGTTTACAAGTCATCGAACAACCTTGAAGTTTAATACTAGTTATAAGCGAAAAATATTGACTATGACGTAAATTGTTCTAGAGGTTATAGTCATAGTAACGATGTCTCCAAGTCTTTGTACTAGTATACCTTTATGTTCCACTATAGTCTGTGATCTACTTAGGTTCACCCTTCTGCCCAACATAGTAGACCTGCTTCTCGGACTTTCCGATGTTCTTTTCACATCCTTCATTCCCTTAACTACGACGGCCATGTGGCTATGACCCTTCTGGAACTCATTCAGTATCTCATAAAGAGGCATTTGATCAGGAACCCTAGCACCAAATAACATTCAGTTATGTTAATGTAGACTAAGTACATTTTATTTCCTTCAGAGTACATTACTTTTCATTTTTCATCAAATATGCCAATCAATGCTCATATCCAGGTTTTTTAACACCATAATAGACTTGGCTCCGAAAGGCGATAAGTGTATAATGCATTCAGACACTCTATCTGTAAGCACCTATGCAAGTGCAGAATCAAATTTGTTCAAACTTGATTTCAATGATGAAAACCAGGCCAATATCCAAATACTTCTTGTGTAGGTCATGTCAGACCTACCACTCCAACAAGGGCTCTATCTTGAAGTAAGATGGAAACTTAACTATGAAATGTACATACCTAGGAATTCTTCTGATAGATACATTTCGAATTGGAGTCTGATCTTCAGGGCGACAGATGATCAAGTTTTTAACCTATACAGAGAAGTAGTCATGTAATCTAATTTTCATATAAATGGCCATGAAAAAACAGCTTCCACTACATATTCAATTTGTCCAGACACTATGAGCTGAATCCATTTTTCAATTAGTATCTGGATCTGTTTGACAAGCCCACAGAAACATGTATCATTCTTAGAATGCTCAAGAACAAAACTCTTACCAAAAAAAGGCCGACAATATTTGATGGGTTCTCAGAGTAGATCGGTACACGACTATGCCCCTTACTCATTATCAAACCCATTGTGTGCCTAAGGAGATATATGTAACAGTGTTATGAAATAGTCAAATGGATATAAAGTTAAGTTCGGAGATCTTGAGGTACGTACATGTCTAGTTTCGAGTTTATATCAAGAGCAAAAGTTTTGTCAATAGGCGTCATAGCATCCTTAGCTGTTTTTTGTGTCAAATCCAAAGCTCCAGTGATTATAGTAGTTTCGTCATGTGTCAAATCTCCACCCTTTCCTGCCTAACACCACATACAAAAAATCAGTTGACCCCATACATTCAGTTAAGGCATTGTTATAACACGGGCACAAAGAGAAACAAATAGAGCATGAAGAGTGAAAATCAGAGTTAACTGCGTTTCCATGCATATCCACCAATGTCTTCAACTCTGCCCGTCTTAGAAGCGCACGGTGCCCTTTACCTAGTAGCCAATCCAATAACTGCCACAATATGAAACCCTGTAGAGTTTGATTAAATGAACACCAAAAAGGAACAAAGGAGAGAACATAATTTGTTGACACATTGCATCGTGTAATTCTTGTATGTCTTTAGTAACTCCAATCATTTTCCATTTCGTTGGGTAAGCCATAAACAAAAATACAACTCAGTCTTTATGGTCTTATATTACAGTAATCAAAATGAACTCACCTTACTGATAGGATATGTTATGGGGAAGAACACAAATAGAGCTACCCGAACAACTCCAACCAATTTTGCACCAACACTCATCCCAAATCTAGTGCACACAGCTTGTGGAATAATCTACCGTCAAAGAAACACACGGATTTTCAAGCATTGACAATTGAATTGCAATCAAGAAAAAGCTAAACTTTGCATATCTTACCTCGCCGAAGGCAAGGATTAGTGTGACAGATATTATCACAGCACCCCAAGCCGGGAGAAGTGCATCAAGGAAAATTGGCAGTGCCTTGAAACACAACTCTGTATCAGTCCTTCCTATATGGTCAAGAAACTCTAGCATAAGACATGTAGGAAACAAATTCAGAAACATACCTCCATTGCCAAAGAATTTCCTAGTAGAAGTGTACATAGAAGTAGATGTTGATTCTTCACAACAGGCAAAATCTTAGCTACCACGTAGACAAAAAAAAAAAAAAAGATTGAACCATGCAACGTTACTTATGTATACCAAAAAAAACGTTCAGAAAGATTGAATTAATGACTAGAACTCGAAAAACCTACCAGCATTCTTTTGATCCTTAGGTTGGCCGGATTTAGAGAGGACCTCAAGATCAACTTGGCTAAGTGACATTAGTCCTAGAGTAAGCCCAGACATTAGTCCAGCAAAAAGTACAAGTACCACACATACAATTAGATACACCCAGAACATAGGCTTGCAACATTGCTCGTCTGCCACCATTGAACCAAATTGTATAGCTTCAATTCACTGATACGTAAGGTGAGTTAACAAGCGAATGTGTATGGATGAAGAACTTGTATAAAAGATTCAGAACTTTGGGTTCAACCCTGTAGGACAAATGAAGAAACAAGGCTTTTTGGAATTCTGGGGCAAAGACAATTGGAAGAAATGATATTGGTGTGGCCTAAAACAGAAAACTATTCCCGTAACTATGGTTTCCAGGATTCTGTACTATATAGATAAGCAATGTGGATGTCATTAGGCCAAAATGTAATGGCCTAATTTTTTAAATAGAAAGGGTTCTCAAGGATGATAATGATCTGGGTGTACATATACTCTTTTTCCGCGAAACTGAGCTTTCATTGAACATAACAAAATTTACAAACAACACGCATTGGGCACACAATGAGATCACAAGCACCAAAATGAGAGTAAAAAACCAGTTTAGCTGCAATGTGGACTGGAGATTTGTCGTGAATTATTCTTGAACAAGCCCCTCTACGCCCATATCTATATCCCTGCAAACGCTTTCATATGTTTAAGTGTGTGCCTTTTTGATCTGTCGTCAATGAAACATTTCGATTTCCTTTTTCTTTTCTTTTCTTTTCGTTTCTTTTTATTTTTTTCCGACAAAAGTTCAAAAAAAGTTTACCCACAACATGAGGTAAAGTTCCACAAAATTTACCACACCACATGAGTTAAACGAAGCGAATAAACTGCAAGTTTCTAGAACCAAACTAGTGGACCAACTTATAACTAGGGTAAACAACTTGAACCTAGGAAATTATTCGAAAACTTTCTTCTTGTTTTTCTAATTTTTTATTTTTTTTTCTTTTTTCAATAATATTTTCTTCTTTTGTTAATTTTCCAAAATTTCAGACAGAAAGTCGTAAAATAATATAGGAGTTGCACAGACAAATGGAGCTTGAGTTTTCCTTTTTCGTATGAAGAAAAATCCCAAACTCTGGGTTTGCCAAACATAAAAAAGTTTTTCTTGCGAAACATAAATGTAGTTTGAAGTCAATTGCATTTGCATTTGTTTGCAACATGTTTGTTAATTTGCATTTCATGGCATCCAACAATCCGTTTACATGTTTATAAAATCCCCGTGAATGAAAATCGAGTGCAGCAACCTCTAAAACACAATTTATATTTGAACTTATTCACAGAGTATCATTGCCGAATATGTACTTGCAGACAACTATGGATGCCCTAAAACATAATAAGCTTATCTGCTCAATTTGGAGTATTTATGAAGTCAAAATTTCAGGCATAAATAATACATAAAATGTGCGCAAAGACCAGAGTTTCTCCATAGACGTACTGATTTTATTTTTGTTTGATTGCATATGGAAACATAAACATTGTTTCGATCCTAAAATTAGAGAATCGACCATCGCCTTTTGCATAAACAGAAATGGGGTCATAGGACGGGACCAATATTTCTTTGTTTATAGTCCAAGGTTGTGTGCATGGTTTTTTTGTATGTTTTTGGATGGGGACCTTAACTGTTCCGATCAAGTTGAAATTGTGTGGATGATAGAGTGAATGCATAAACATATCAAAGGAAATATGAACTTGTCGAGCTGAATCTTTATTTTGGGACAATGTAGATGATGGAGTGAATGCATAAACATATCAGAGGAAATATGAACTTGTCGAGCTGAATCTTTATTTTGGGATAATGTAGATATAATCAAAGAAACCATGACGCCGAATCTTACAAACCTGGTTGATAAGCACCCAAAACATCGAATTTGCACTCCCAAATATACAATTGTTAATTCCAATTATCAAATAAAAATATCTCATTACGTGTATTTTGTGCATTTTGTAGGAATTCAAGTACAAATCTCAAATTATGCATAAAGTGGCACGATAAGGCTAAATTCATCAACTAGAAGGCCAAATGGGAATTCGAATGCATTCATCAGGATTAAAGAATTTCAATCTCAAGACCCATGAAGTCAAGCCCACAAAGCAGCAGCAACTACGGATCTCGAGAAAATCAATATGAAGATTTGGACGTCCACATGGCCAACTTTATCATAAAAAAAATCTCTACAATACATGTTTTCTTATTGAACTCCAACATCATTCCTCGTTTCATTCAACCATGTTTCACTGTTTAACTCAAACCATGTTTCCTTGTTTCACTCAAACCATTTTTACCTATAAAAACCCCATACATGGAGTTCATAAGGGATAGTTTTTTTTTACAGAGTTTTTTAGTTGTAGTTCTTGGCTTTATATTTTTACTTGGGAGAAAAGTGCATGTATTTAATTCCATTGAAGAAGTAAGTTTTTTCTTTGTTCTTTTAGTTTAATACTTATTTTCACCATACATTATTTTGCTATTCTCTTTATTCTTTAAGTTGAAAATCAAATATTGTCTTCTAATCCACGTGAAGTAGTCGATAACCCCTACTTCCACTATACATTGTTGAATTGTATTGCAGGTTGAAGGAAAAAAAATAGAAACAACGCATATTTCTTTGATTGATGTCGAAAATCATGCAACGACATTAATGTCGGTTTTTTGCATCAATCAAATGGCGTCATTGCACATCACTTTGTGAAGGAAAACATTATTGAAGATACAACTTTGGAGACAATAAAGAAGTTTTTTAATTTTTTTTCATTTTTTTATTTATTTAATTATTACTATTTTTTTGTCATCTTTATGCTTTTTTTTTTGGTAATTTTCAGCATATAACGGAAACAACGTTTAACGTATTTTTTCAAATTTTTTTTATGTCGGTTGCCTGTTGAACAAAATCGTTTGAAAAAGTTGGTGATAAAGCTGTGAAATTGCCTAAGACTTGCTTGAAGACCTTTTTTTATTTTTTTTATTTTTTGTTGTAGTTTTTAGTGAGGAAGAGAGTTTATTCTTTTTTAACTTCTTTTTAATATGCCTCGAATGGTCGAGTGCAACTTGTAATAGCTAGACATTATTTTAGCATTAGGTTGATTGTTAGTTTTAGGTTAGATTTAATTCACTTTCATAAAAAAAAAAAAACTAAAAACTAAACAAACAAACAAAATTTAAAAAAAAAAAAAATATATATATATATATATATTTTAGATTTCTTGACCAAGACCATTAAACATCTTTGCATGTGTAATTGTTTGATTGTGTGTTTATTTATTTAGATAGCAATCAAAGTCAGAAATAAAATATAAAAAAATTAAAAATTTTCTTTAAAAATGGCTAATTTTTTTTTGTAGTGGACAACCAGTGGTGTTGTGGGGGAGAGAGCAATTGCTTGAACCTAGGAGGAGTAGCTCTCAAATAACACTTCTCTCTACTTCCACGGTGGAGACCTTGTGTCCGAGCTCACAAGTTAGTAAGTATCTCTTTCAGACACATTGTTTTAGTGGCTTGGGTACTGAGTGAAAATCGATTGGACATTGCTTGGTGTTTGTTTATGTTTCTGCATCTTAACGAACTGTGTGGTTGCTTACGTTAATAAACTACCATAAACAGAGAGGGCAGACCTAGCCTATTTTTGAAACTGGTGGGATTTCATCACCCACCTCATCACTCCAGCTGTGTGAAACCAATGCACATAATAAAATCAACTAAGATTAGAGCCAACTAAGACGGTGTTCATAGGACAACTAAAACCTAGGTTATTCTGCTAAATTTTGTGTTGACTAAAGAAAAATGTGACGTTGGGTTTAATCATTCAATGAACTCCGAGAGGCCACTGCCACATGGGTAACTCACCCGGTATGCCAAGCCATTAGTAAGCTGCAGACCACAGAAGGACGTGGTGTAACTAACAGTTTTTGCTAGGAACACACACCCTAAGTACGTATTTGACACGCATCGTTCTCATATCAATCGGTCTACAGAGCGATAGCACAGGTACAGTTCTTAATTAGACCACATGATCTTTTGTACTTGTGCAATAATCCGACTTCTTGCAAGCATAACTCTGACCTTCTGATTTTGGACTTTGTACTGTTGGATACAAGCTTTTAGGATCATCTGTTAGCACCCTATCTAATCAGGAAATATAGATAACAGTGTAACGCCCGCTGGTTTCAATCAATATTGTCCCTCACAGATTAACAAGATAAAATCCCATTAAAACGTTGTTTGCTTAGATTTGGCATTTGTGTGGTTCAGAAGTGATCATTGCTTGTGTATATCTTCTTAGCAATCGTCTAGGGATACTTGATCTTGTGTTTTGTCACCGTCATCTTTCCAATCCATTTTTTCCCTTTTATGAAAGTTTGGGAACGACCCAACAAGCGTTTGGTTCGTACCCAAAATTTTTCTAGCCACCTTAATCCACTTTTTGCTTCTTCACCACACTCATCTCCACCTACCTCCCCTCACTCTCCAATCAACACTGAAATGGAAAAACGTCCAATTTGGGAATAAAATGTTCCCTTTGCTGCTAATGTGCATGGATTCATTGAGCTGCCCCCTATCACTACAGCTCAATTTGATATTAGACCGGCTATTATTAATATGTTGCCGAAGTTTCATGGGCATGATCGAGAAAGCCCATATGTCCATCTTGGAAATTTTCTTGAAGTTTGTAGTACTTTTAAGAACCAAAACATAGATGAAGAAAATGTCAGACTTCGTTTGTTTCCTTTCTCTCTTGATGATTGGGCCACCTCATGGCTAAATTTCCTCCCTGCCAATTCCATTAAATCATGGGAGGATTTAGTTAGAAAGTTTCTAGCGAAGTACTTTCCCATGAGAAAGACCCTAGAAATTAGAAGAGAAATTGAGGAGTTTACTCAAAAACATGATGAACTTTTTTATGAAGCATGGGACCGCTTTCAAGATTTACTCATCAAGTGCCCCCATTATGGCTTTGATAAACGAGTGCTAGTGCAGAGTTTCTATAATAGATTGATTATCGAATCTAAAAATATGATTGAATCCATGCATCAAGGGAAACTCATGCGTAAAACTGGTATTGATGCTTATACCTTTCTAAGTGAACTTGAAACCTAGTTCTTCTAGAAAATCACGTCTATTTGTACCAAAGGAAGATCCCAAACCAGACATCAAAACATTCCTAAAGGACTTTGCTAAGGAAATGAAATCTATTGTGACAAAGTCTACCTCTGAAGCCAGATAACAGACTTATAAGCCTTGAACCTTTTGCCTCAAAAGAGATCATATAGATTCTGATTGCCCTTTAACTTCAGGTGGCAATGAACCTCCAGAGGAGGTGTGTGTATTTAACAGTGAACGTAAATCAAACACATTCGGTCAAACATACACATCTGCAAATCGACATCACCCTAACCTTTCCTATGGTGGTGACTTTTATGAACAACCACCCAGAAGTTCAGGGAATCCTCCTGGGTTTCAACACCCTAGGCAGCCTAGTGGACAAGCCTACAACTCACGCACTTATCCCAGACAGGTTCAATATGGACCTCAATCTAACCAGTTGCAACAGAATCAATATCCACCACATGGAAGACCTCTTTCATTCCGGCAAAATCAGCTTGTGAACCTTCCTATGGTACCTGTCCCTCATAATTCTTATGGTCAACCTCAACTTAGCAATTTTCGAGACTTGGTACCTCAAAATCAATATGTTGCTCCTTTACCACCTTCAAAACCATTATTGGAGGATATGATGCACCAATTAATGACAACTAATGCTGCTAATTCCCAAGCCATCCACCAGCTTCAACAACAGTTGCAACAGTTGAGCGTGGGAAGGGAAAAATGAACATTCCCCAGTCAGCCCATCCCTAATCCAAAAGGTGTTCCCCAAGCCCATGTCAATGAAATTGGTAGTAATGTTGATTCACGGGGAGAAGTTAAAGTTGTCACCACCCTTCGTTCTGGCCGAGCAATTGATAATGACATAGAACAACCCAAGAGAACTGATGTGATTTCCAAAGAGAACGTTCCTAAACCAATTGAGAACGCTAAAGATTCTTCTCAAACTAATTTAAACTCACCCTCTCATCTTCCCGTAGAGCCAAGAAAGTATATACCTAAGGCACTTTTTCCCAAAGCCCTTTTAGGTAACAAAAAAGATAAAAAAATTCAAAAAATACTAGAAATTTTTAAAGGAGTACACATCAACATCCCTCTTTTGTCTACTATCCAGCAAGTACCAGTCTATGCAAAAAAATTCAAGGACATGTGTACTAAAAAGAGAAAAACGGAAGTACCTAAAACTGCATGCCTTGCAAGCGATGCCACATCGCTTATTCAACAAACTAAAGTAATTAAGTACAGGGATTCAGGAACCCCTATTGTACCATGTTTCATTGGAAAAGACTTTGAAAGTTGTGCCTTGATCGACTTAGGAGCGAACGTGAATCTCTTATCTTATCATATATATTTAGAACTTGGGTTAAAGGAGATGCAACCAACAAAGGTAGTTCTTAAAGCTTGTGGTGGGCATTTTAGTTCTAAGAAAATCGCAGAGAAGGCTCTCCAATCAGGTTTTTATTGGCCTACCCTTTTTCGAGATGCCCATGAGTATTGTAAAGCCTGTCACCGATGTCAACAACTTGGGCGAATAACTCGTCGACACATGATGCCTCTGAATCCTATTCTAGTGATTGAAGTTTTTGATGTTTGGGGCATCGATTTTATGGGACCGTTTTCATCCTCCCATGGGTATCAATACATCCTTCTTGCAGTGGATTACGTTTCTAAATGGATAGAGACCATTGCCACTAAGACCAATGATCACAAAATTGTTATTTCATTCATAAGGGAGTTTATCTTTAGTAGATTTGGCACCCCCAAGGGTATCATTAGTGATGGGGGTAAGCATTTCTGTAACCGCGTATTTGAGAATCTTGTTAAAAAGTATGGGGTTACTCACAAAGTTGTCCTTTCCTACCATCCTCAAACAAGCGGTCAAGTTGAAGTCTCGAATCGTCAAATTAATAACATTCTTGAAAAGACTATCAATCCAAATCGGAATGATTGGTCTTTACGTCTTTTGGATGCCTTATGGGCATACCGAACTGCATTCAAAACTCCTTTAGGGATGTCTTCCTATAGATTGGTCTTTGGTAAATCTTGTCACCTTCCTGTCGAACTCCAACATAGAGCTTATTGGGCTACAAAAAGTCTAAACTTTGACCTCGATATGGCTGGTAAAAAATGAAAACTTCAGCTCGATGAGCTAGAAGAATTGAGGTATGATGCTTATAACTTATCCAAGAACTACAAAGATAAAATGAAGTGGATACATGACAAAAGCATCATGAGAAAAGAGTTTCATCTTAATCAGAAAGTCCTACTCTACAACTCTCGTCTTCATCTCTTTCCAGGTAAGCTAAAAACCCGTTGGTCTGGTCCATTCATTGTACGTGATGTTAAAAACTACGGTGCCATCACCGTAGAAAACCCTACAAATGGTAGTCTCTTTCAAGTAAATGGACAGCGACTGAAGCCATACCATGAACTTCCCACAAGGTCAGTGGAAACCATTCAGTTGATTGATCCTAACTATGAGGATTAGTCACGCCTACAAATTCCTACTCCACTAAGCCTGTTTGGGGGTGGTATCCACCACCCCCATTACGTCCGGCAATGACATTAAACTTAGCGCTACTGGGAGGCAGCCCAATCCATTTATGCATTCATTCATTCATTCATTCATTCATGCATTCAGAGTGTTTTTACAGAACTCCGAGTCATATGATGACTTAAAATTTTATTGGACATTAACTTGTTGTGAAGTCTCATTATTCTTCTTTTTGGTTGGTCACTGAGGATGACATCTTTTTCGAGTTAAGAGAAACATAGGTCTTGTAGTCTACTTGAGACTTATAACCATTACCAAACCTTAGAAGGTAAATTAGGCATCTCTTGTTCATCTGAACCTTCTCAAAACCATCTTGCTAAACATTTCATCCAATACCAATATGAGTCTTTGTCTTGTTTTTTTAGATATATAAAAATAAATAAATAAAACCCATTTTTTCCTTTATGTTTCTGAAAAATGTTAGGAAGATTTATGAAGAAAAATAGGAGTGCAAAGTGAAACTACAAAGTCCAAGGTACTTCAGGAAAAAAAAAAAAAAAAAAAAAAAAAAAAAAAAAAGGATAATAAAAGGAAGTGATTGATGAGTCCCCTATTAATCTATTTGAAGACCCTATATTTTCAAAAACATCATTTTACTTGTCATCTACCCCACTCTTCCTCATATATATAAAAATAAAAAAGCCAGATTCATTGCCTTTTTAGAGAAGTCCTAATTAACCCTATGGTAAGAAGTGGAGAGTAGATGAGAAGACGCTATGGTGGGTAACTCGACATTCTTGCAAGTGATCAACATTCCTTCCATTAGACTATTATTCTCTTTCATGTCCGTTTATTCTTATGAGCATGTGAGAAGTTTGCATTTTCGCATTTCCTCTTTTCCTCATATGCAAGAGAGAAAATATTTTACCCAAACTCAGAGTGATCATTTCAGAGATATTAACTAGTGAGTTTTGAAGTCAAAACAGCTATTCCAAAGGTGGATTAGGATGTACGTTACTTTGACATGAAAATTTGCATTTGTTGGTTATTCACAAACACACACCTTGTTCCAAAGTTGCTCACTTGTAATGTGCATTTTAGTAAGAAGTTATATATGTCTCTTGACTTCTATGTGGTTAAATAACAGGGACATTCTCTGAGAACAATAGGTCACACATCAATTTTATTTCATATAAAAAAATGTTTGTGGGTGTCATCCTAGATAATCCTCAGGAGGCTAAAACTCCTCCTTTAGTGTCATGCTAGGGGTTCAAGGCATTGTTGCATATTGTAAATGCAATCGAGTCATACCAGCGAAAGTGGCATTGATTTTTTTGAGAAGTTTATGACGAATAAAAATATTTTGTTTTGTGTTCTTATCTTTCTTTTCGTTGTTCTTTGCTAGAGGACTAGCAAAAGGTTGTTTGGGGGTGGTGTGATAAGCACCCAAAACATCGATTTTGCACTCCCAAATATACAATTGTTAAGTCCAATTATCAAATAAAAATATCTCATTACGTGTATTTTGTGCATTTTGTAGGAATTCAAGTATAAATCTCAAATTATGCATAAAGTGGCACGATAAGGCTAAATTCATCAACTAGAAGGCCCAATGGGAATTCGAATGCATTCATCAGGATTAAAAATTTTCAATCTCAAGACCCATGAAGTCAAGCCCACAAAGCAGCAATAACTACGGATCTCGAGAAAATCAATATGAAGATTTGGACGTCCACATGGCCAACTTTATCATAAAAAAAATCTCTACAAGACATGTTTCCTTATTGAACTCCAACATCATTCCTTGTTTCATTCAACCATGTTTCACTGTTTAACTCAAACCCTTTTTACCTATAAAAACCCCATACATGGAGTTCATAAGGGATAGTTTTTCTTTGATAGTTTTTTTTATAGAGTTTTTTAGTTGTAGTTCTTGGCTTTATATTTTTACTTGGGAGAAAAGTGCATGTATTTAATTCCATTGAAGAAGTAAGTTTTTTCTTTGTTTTTCTTTGTTCTTTTAGTTTAATACTTATTTTCACCATACGTTATTTTGCTATTCTCTTTATTCTTTAAGTTGAAAATCAAATATTGTCTTCTAATCCACGTAAAGTAGTCGATAACCCCTATTTCCACTATACATTGTTGAATTGTATTGCAGGTTGAAGGAAAAAAATAAAATAGAAACAACTTATATTTCTTTGATTGATGTCGAAAATCATGCAACGACATTAATGTTGGTTTTTGGCATCAATCACTGGTACTCCATTTAAATCAAAGAAACCATGATGCCGAATCTTACAAACCTGGTTCCCCATTTAAATGATCTTCTTTTTTTTTTGAAAGGCAAGCGTGTCACCGGTGGGTATAGAACCCAAAACGTAGGGTTAAACCATCACAGCCTTAACCATCCAACCAGGCTACCATTGGCCATTTAAATTATCTTTTTTTTTTTTTTTTTTTTTTGAAAGGCAAGCAGGGTTTTTATAGGATCCCAGAACCCATTAAAGACTTCGAACCCATGATCTAATGGTACCATCCGCCAAGCTCCAACCATTGAGCTATTGTGCCATTTAAATGATCTTGCTCACAAGTATTTGCAAAAACTTGATAACAGAGATCTTGACACAGACGATTACTTGTTTGAACATGACTGTACATTTCAACAAAAGAAGTTAAACGATAGGTTCTGACATCTTTGCATTCAGTCAAGGAGGCTAGTATATCGAACATTCCAAGACCAGCCTAATGATGACGAGAGAGATCATACGCCCCCTTCATGTTTATATAGCTTCTCGTATGGTTTTCTTGATACCTGCAAGGAAATACAGAAGCAGATTGATTAAAACAAGCATGTGCAATGCAATATGATACTTTTACAAGGTCGGATTCAAATGTCACTGTAATAAATGAGTTAAATTTTGAATCCCTTGATACTATCAACAAAGTATGTAGTGCTCCGGTGTTCGAATTTATGATTTATTTATTTTACCTGAAACAGTCTTATTTTAAGAAAACCCAACTATATGATAACTAACTCGTATTCTAGTAAACTGGGAAAAACGTACGTGTATTCCTTTACAACTTACCCGGTTTGCAGCTGGAGAATTTCGCCCAGGAACTGCCAATTCAGCTGGAGAAGTTGGAAAACCGTATCCGGGAGAGTTGGATAGAGATGGTCTTTGACCTGGTGACTGAACATATGATGGCACGGGTGACTGAAATATAGGAGTGTGATGATAAGAAGAAAGTGGAGAAGCAACTGGTGTTTGCTGTTGAAAATGAGGGAGAGATGTAGCATGTAAAGACCTTGGAGACGATCTTTTTGAAGGCAACATGTTTGTTCTAATCCTGCTCATTCAAAAATAATAATAATTAAATTTTAAAAATGATGTAGATGAAATCGAAAGTTGGAGAAGATCAAACTTCAGTATTTAAAATTGCATATAAAATGGGTTTTTTTCTTACCTGGTATGGACATCCATATACTGATCGGTTTCATCAAATATTTCTTCCTTAAAAGACAAGAATGAATGACATGACATCTTTGGTTAATCCACTTTGAGATAAACAAGAAGCGTAAATGCAATGTATGCCTTTCTGACCTAATTAACAGAATACTAAGAAAGTTTGCAACGTGTCTAACCTGTAGTAGTTCCTCTATAACATCTTCCATTGTAATGATACCGATGACTTCCTCTTCTGCTGGATAGGTAGGAAGAGACTTCAAATCTGCATCAATTACATTTTCACTTCTTCGATCCCATTCCTTCAATAATTGATGATGAACATTTGACTGTTTTCCTATGTCATTCCTTAAATTAGAATCAAGAGTTCCATCAGAATGAACAAATGCATCAGCAACAACTTCCAAAACCAAGCTAGAATCTCTTTCTGCAAAACAACCAACAGTGCCTTGAAAATTTGTCGAACAAACTTGATGTTCACTAAGCAATCCAAAAAGTTATTACTGGCATACCTTTTTGCTCTGATTGAGGCTGTAACCTAATTGGGTTTATCCTTTTACCCAGCATGCCATTGCCTTTCATATTTTCAGGTGTTCTTTTCACATCCTTCATGCCCTTAACTACAACGGCCATATGGCTACAGCCCTCCTGGAACTCATTCAGTATCTCATAAAGAGGAAAATGGTCGGGAACCCTGGCAAGCATTTAGCTGTGTTAAAAATCATACAACAACGTAGGAAACTTGTCGTATAAACTAATAGGCTAACAAAGGAATCTACTTTTTGTTATCCAGCGAATATGCCAGTTGATGCCCATATCTGGTTTTCAAATGCCATGACTATACAATCTGTGGCTAGAATAACAAGATAACTACAATGTGGCCCTCATACTACAAATAATCATTCAGGTTAGAAACTGGAAAGGAATGGAAGACTGACATCAGGGAAAGAGGAAACAATAAGCTAAACGAACTCACAAAGAGATGCACTCCAAAATATTAATGAACGCAAGCTGATCACAAAATTTAAGGAAAACGGGGAAGAAACCCACGGAACACCATCATCCATACAACCACAAAGAGATTAACAAAAATCGGCAGAGTTAGGACCAGTGCTGAAAGACCTCAATACACTCAGCGCTGAGCATCTCCAGTACCAAAGTAGTAGGCCAAAATCAAATTTGTCCAAACTAGCTCCAATGATCTTCAAACTTGATTATGAGGAAAACCGTGTGAATAGTAAACAGGAAGTTGAGAGAACGAGAAATGCTTTGGATAACATGGTGAGACTTACACAAGGAGGCAAGTAGCTAGGACACAAGACATTAAAATAAGTAACGACCTAAGAAGCTAGGCTACACACAATGAGTTCCAATTTAATTTAAGATGACAATTTAAATAAGAAAGCACATACCTAGGAATTCTTCTGATAGCTGTGTTTCGAATTGGAGTCTCATCTTCAAGTCGACAGATGATCAAGTTTTTTACCTACAGAGAAGTGGTGATGTGATCTACTGTTCATATCTGATTATCAGAATGCTCAAGAAAATAAATCTTACCAAAATAAGGCCAATGATATTCTTTGGGCTCTCAGAGTAGATCGGTAGACGACTATGCCCCTTGCTCATTATCATACACATTGTTTGCCTAAGGAGATACATGTAGCAGTGTTATGGAACGGTTAGATGCAACTATTAAGTTCTGAGATCTCGATGTACATACATGTCTAGCTTTGAGTTTATATCAAGGGAAAAGGTTTTGTGAATGGGTGTCATAGCATCTTTAGCAGTTTTTTGTGTCAAATCCAAAGCTCCAGTGATAATAGTAGTTTCGTCATGTGACAACTCGCCACCTTTTCCTGCCTGACAGCATTCAACACCACAGAATTTTGGAATAGGGCCTTGTTATAGTTATTGTTCATATGCTCACAAAGAGGAAATAGAGAATGAAGAATGAAAATCAGAACTCACTGCATTTCCGTGCATATCCACCAATGTTTTCAACTCTGCACGTCTTAGAAGTACAAAGTGCCCCTTACCAAGTAGCCAATCCAATAACTGCCATGATATGTCCCAATATTGTTTGATTAAATGAACACCAAAAAGAAAAAGGAAAGAACATAGTTTCTTAACAAGTATAGTCTCCTCCTATCGCTTAGCATCTCAGATAATTTTTCATTTTGTTGAGTAAACCATGTTAGAATGTGCTACCTTATATTACCTTAACCAAAATAAAATCACCTTACTGATAGGATATGTTATGGGGAAGAACACCACCAGAAGTAACCGAACAATTAGAACCATTTTTGCTCCAACACTCAACCCATATCTAGCGCACACCGCTTGAGGAATAATCTACAATTGGGAAAAAGTCAGTTTCCATTTCAGACATTGACAACTTGATTACAAACAATAAAAGACTAAACAATGGTCAGTTACCTCGCCGAAGGCCAGGATTAGTGTCACGGATATTATTATAGCAGCCCAAGGTGGCAGAATCGAATCAAGAAAAACAGGTAGTGCCTTAAACAACCCAAAAACAACGTGTATCAGTCCACCCTAAACAAATGCAATAGTAGCATACCAAATGCAAGGGATAAAAGCATATAGATACCTCCATTGCTAAAGCATTGCCTAGGAGAAGAGTACATAGCAGTAAATGTTGATTCTTGACAATAGGCAGAATCTTAGCTACCGTGCAGACCATAAAAGAATGAATCATGCAAAATTAGCACACATTAAACTGCAGATATTGAATTAATGACCAAAACAAAAAATAAACCAACCAGCATTCTTTCGATCTTTAGGCTGTCCAGCCTTACAGAGGACCTCGAGATCAACTTGGCTAAGTGACATCAGTCCTAGAGTAAGACCTGACATCAATCCAGCAAAAACTACAAGAGCAACAGAGATAACTAGGTAAACCCAGAACAGAGGATTGCAACATGGCTCATCACTCGCATTTGCTGCCATTTAAATATGGTTCAGTCGGTTATAGTTATTGCGACAGTTAAGTTAGCAGATAAGTAAATTTGTATGGGTGTTCGGGAGGTTTTATAGAGATGGGATTGTTGTAATGAAAGAACCTAGAAGACTAGGAGAAGGTAATTATGGAGCGCTTGGCTTTGAGTGTTATTCTGATCCAGGAATTATGCTTACTCCATTGATAAATTTTAAAAGAAGACAATGTTATTGAAAAAGTAGGGTAAACACAATTGAAAGAAGTGGGATTGGTGGGAACTAAAAGTCTAAATCCAAACACCAAACAGTCTCTATTATTCCCTTACCTGAGATTTTCAGGATTTTGTACTGATTAAACAAACAACGTGGATGTCATGAGAGCCAACTGGCCCCTCTAACCTATCTTCTGCCCTAACCTAACTTCTGCCCTAACCTAACTTCTGAAAGAGAAAGAACTCACAAGGATCTCATGATCGAGGCGTGCAAAACAGCGAGATCCTGTCATTTTGCATGGAGATCAATCTATAAGGATCCAATGACTCTAATGACTGTGAAATGGAAAATTAAGGTAGTAAAAGTCGCTCTTCTCACACTTTTGGAACATTCTAAGTATTTTGTAATGCTTTTACCATTTTTGTAACTTAATAAGCACAATAATGATTCATTCAAGTTCAGTTTAAATAAACTTAGAACGTTGAACCATGTTTGACAATGAATAAAAATTGAAATCCTTGTTAGTGAATAAAGAAGTTGCCACATATCTGTAAACTTAATAATGTAAAGTACATAATGTAGTATATGATATGAAATATAAGAAACTACTTATCAAAGAAGCGAAAACACGGTCCAACTCCAGTAGCATATAAAGCATCCTAGACTGGCTTAGTGAACTAGTGTTCTAGATTGTTAGGGGAAAGATTTATGTGAACTTCTGTTCTCAGTGAAACCTACTCTTATGTATCTCCTACCGTCTAGGGACTTCCTGAGTATTTACATGTTGCATTCGCCTCACAGTAAAATGGTGAAAGGATTGGAGTCTTAAATAACATACTAAAAACAAAAAAGTAGAATAATAAAACAAAAAATGCATGCGCAACAGAGTAGTTTTTAGTGAGTGCATTTGTTGGAAAGTGATTACTAATTAAGAACCCTCAACACAATAGAATCCATAGGAAAAAATATATATTTGCTAGTGTTTGTTTAGTTTAATCAGTGAAGGCTTGATTAGGACAAAGGAGTGAGTCAGGAAATGACCATTTTTAGTGGTGACTACCATTACCAAATTTGTTGAACCCTTTGATGTATTATGTTAATGAAAGCAATATGGGATGAACGCTTTTCGTGACTAGAGAACCACTCACTATTCTCACAACCCCTTCAATATGGGATGAATGATTTTCGTGACTTGAGACTAGCTAGGCACTATTCATTTAATCTGTTTTAGAATCCCTGTAGCCAATCTCAGTGAGAGCCTTGAAGAAAAAAGTTGGTACTTTGTGTACTCAAGCGTGTGCTTCACCAAACTCTTCACTTAGTTTTCATCAATATATGTTATAGTTAAAATCGGTTATAAGTTATATTTAAAGTAGGTTCTTCACATAGACGATCTCTTACATGTATTCTTTTATGTTGTGAATTCACTCAGGATCAGATATATATGGTCTGAGTAGGACCAGATAGGTTAAGATTTCATACTTTGTTCAGTTCTGATCCCTGCGAAAATAAACAAGGACAGGGATGCGTTTGACATGGAAGAGAGAGTTCGAGGTTGAAGGTGGCCCAACAGCTTTTAAGATGTCGTCTTCAAACTCTTCCTGATTTATTTTTTTAAAATAAAATAAAGGCAACGATTACCTCACACCACCAAACCAATTTTTTTGTTTTTGTTTTTTTTTTTTTAACTTTCTCACACCACTAATAAATACCTTAAAACTGATGAGAGTCATCACAAACCCTTGTGCTTTCTAGAAACTTCAAGTCTCTCTCCCACTCCCCTCAAGATCTATCCAGAAGATAAGTTATCTAGAAGCAACTAATGCCTAAGTTTTTTTTTAGAGAATGTTAATCTATTTGGTTCTCTAGAGAAGTCCTTAAGAAAATCTAAGGTTTTACACAATTCCTCCACCTCCTTAGAACTAATATAAATAGGGGTGAAGGTTGAGTTGTGAAGATATAGGAGCAAATAAGCTCAATTGTGAATTGTGAGTTCAATCAAGAGTGGGTGTGAGTTTGTAGCATCTTTGAGAAATCAATAAAATTCAGTGTTTGTAAGTCCAAGTTCTCCTTCAAATAGAAGGCGACACTGTTCAGCATTGTTCACGGGTTGAACACTATTCAACAATGTTCACAGTTTCCGTTGGTGAGACGCTGCTTGTCGGAGATCGTTCGTGCACAGTTTGAGATTTTGAAGCAGATTGGTCTGAGACCAAGCTTACTCGGTAGCACAAAAAAGGTTGCACCTTGTCACGATGGGAGATCTTGTTGCCACAACCGGTGGACTTACAAAGCTCAACCATAACAATTATAAGAGCTGACAGACAAGAATAAAGTCTTATTTACAAGGACAAGACTTGTGGCAAGTTGTTGGTGGTAGTGAGACTGCGCCACCGCCAAGAGAGAATGCTGCTAAATTTATGAAATGGGAAATCAAAGCTGGGAAGGCACATTATGTGCTCAAGACAACAATCGAGGACGAGATGCTTCAACACATCGAAGACGAAGAAACACCCAAAAGAGCATGGGATACATTTGCATCCCTTTTCTCAAGAATAAACGATGGCCGCCTGCAGTTCTTGGTGAATGAATTGATGAACTCTAGACAAGGAGGTATGTCTATTGGAGAGTATTTTTTGAAAATCAAAAATTTATGTCATGAAATTTTAGAACTAGACCCATCCTCGAAAATTAATGAAGATAGGATGAAAAGAATAATCATCCACGGATTAAAGCCCGAATATACCAGGATTATCGCGGCAATTCGTTGTTGGCCAACTCAATCCTCCATTGTGGAGTTTGAAAGTTTGTTGGCCAATCAAGAGAGCCTCGCTAAGCAAATGGCAGACGTCTCTTTGAAAAATGAGGAAGAAGAGACACTCTTCAATAAAACGAATGGTGGATATAAAAAGAAAAAATTTGTAAAATAAAATAAAGAATAAGATAATGGGTCCAAGAAGTCCCAAGAGATGAGTCATAAGAAAAGGGGAGCTAAGCAAGGCAGCAGCAACAGTGGCCAACCAAGTTATGGTTGCTACAACTGCGGCAGGAGAGGACACTACGCAGTAGACTGTCAGTCAAAGAAGAAGACAGCTGAAGGTAACTTGATGACATCTTGCAATCACCAAGACAGTAGTGAAGAAGAATGGGACTTCCAAGCATCCTTTGCAACTACTCAGCATGTTCATGAAAATTCTCTTAAAGAAAAAGTAAACTTCTCCAGGAATGAAGTAGCTATGGCCAGTGAAGATAAAGTACTAGCAATCAACTACAGCAAAGATTGGATCATTGACTCAAGCTACTCCAATCATATGAACGAAGACAAAGAGAAGTTGTCCAGCCTCTGTGAGTACAAAGGAGATCGAGTCGTCATAACTGCTGACAACACGAGATTGCCGATTGCTCACACTGGAGAGGCTACATTCACCCCCCGTTTCAGCCCCAATCAAGTTCAACTGCAGAAAGTCTATCATGTTCCAGATATGAAGAAGAACATATTGTCAGTAACACAATTAACATCATCTGGAAACTACGTGGTGTTCGGGTCGGAAGATGTTAAGATGTACTGAAGTTTAAAGCCATCGGGTACACCCATTATGGAGGGACGTAAGTTAGAGTCTATCTACGTGATGTCTGCGGAATTAGCATATGTAGATAAGACTCGACGCGGTGAAACTACTGATTTGTGGCACGCTAGGGTAGGGCATGTTTGTTATAAAAGGTTGAAGGCGATGATGAGCAAGTCCATGATGAAAGGCTTACCCTACCTGGATATACGAAGAGAAACAGTCTATGTTGGATGCCAGTATGGAAAAGCTCATCAACTACCCTATCAGGAGTCGGAGTTCAGGGCCAAGGAATTGTTGCAACTCATCCACTCAGATGTGTTCGGTCGAGTAAAGCAAGCCTCAATTAGCGGGATGCGCTACATGGTGACTTTTATTGACGATATTTCAAGGTACGTGTGGGTTTATTTTTTGAAGGAAAAATCAGAAGTCCTTAATATATTTTAGGAATTCAAGAAGAAGATTGAAAGTAAAGTAGGAAATAAGATTAAATGCCTGCGTACAGATAATGGCGGAGAGTACACATCGGATGAGTTCTCCAATTACCTGAGGAAATGTAAAATCAGGAGACAATTAACATGTCCAAGCACTCCACAACAAAATGGAGTAGCTGAAAGGAAGAACCGGCATTTGGCAGAGACGTGCGAAGCATGTTGCATTCCAAAAATGTGCCAAGTCGATTTTGGGCAGAGTGTATAAAGAATACAGCCCATGTTATCAACGGGTTGCCACAAGCAAAGTTATGGTTTGTTTAACCCTATCAGAAGTTATGGAATACTAAACCCATAGTGAGTCACTTCCGAGTTTTCGGATGTGTGTGTTACATGTTCGTGCCTGATCACCTGCGAAGCAAGTTCGACAAGAAGGTGATTCGTTGCATCTTTGTTGGATATGACAATCAAAGGAAAGGATGGAAAGGTTGTGACCCTGCAACTGGGCGCTGCTACACATCAAAAAACGTGGTGTTCGATGAAGCTTCATCATGGTGGTCTGCATAGCAACTACTGCTGTCGGATTTCAAAATTCTAGAAGAATAAATGCAGGAAATTGAGTCAACGCCTGCAAAAGATGAAGAAGAAGGTGGATTCAACTCACTGAAGACAATAAATGCGTCCAGTAACCCATGGAAAACTGGTGTACATGAAAGAGCACCAGAAGAAGATCAAGACAATCGGGAAGATTTAGGGCAACAACTGAGAAGGTCAATCAGACAACGCAAACCCAATCCAAAGTATGCAAATGTCATGGTCAAAGAAGACAACAATAGAGAACCCACAACATTTGAAGAAGCATCTCAAAGCATGGAGTGGCAAAAGGCGATGGAAGAAGAATCCAAGCTCTGAAGTAGAATCAAACTTGGGACTTAATACCAAAATCCAAGGATGTGAAGCCTATATCATGCAGATGGGTCTACAAGATAAAGACCCGTCGTGATGGCTCGATAGAAAGGTACAAGGCTCGATTAGTAACCCGCGGGTTCTCAAAGTAGTATGGATTGGACTACGATGAAACATTCAGTCCAGTAGCTAAGATCACTACAGTCAGGGTCCTGCTTGCCCTAGTAGCAAGCAAATCTTGGAAGTTATGGCAGATGGATGTGAAGAATGCCTTCCTACACGGAGAAGTTGACCGAGAAATATACATGAAGCAACCTAGGAAGTTTGAGAGTAAAACCCATCAAAATTATGTCTGCAAGTTAAAGAAGGCTTTGTACGAATTGAAGCAAGCATCAAGAGCCTGGTAGGGAAGATAGTTCAAAGTGGGTACACAATTGCACATTTGGACTCAAGCATGTTCATCAAATCTCAAAGAGGCAAACTAGCAATATTGATAGTATATGTAGATGATCTAATTATCACTGGAGATGACAAAGAAGAAATAGGAATAGTACAAAAAAAACTTAGCAGTCTGATTCCAGATGAAGGAATTAGGAGAACTAAGACACTTCCTGTTGCTCGAGATTGAACGAAGTGACAAAGGCTTATTCCTTTGTCAACAAAAGTATGCTAGAGATCTTTTGAAGAAGTACGGGATGCTCGAGTGCAAGCCGATATCAACACCTATGGAGGCTAATGCTAAGCTATGTGCTGAAAAAGGCAAAGATTTGGAAGATACAACAATGTATCGCCAGCTTGTCGGGAGTCTAATCTACCTGACGCTCACACGGCCAGACATAGCCTATGCAGTTGGAATAGCAAGTCGATTCATGCAAAAGCCAAAGAAGCCTCATCTTGAAGCAGTCCGAAGAATATTAAGGTATGTGAAAGGAACCACTGATCTTGGTATCTTATACAAGAAGGGTAAGGAATGTAAAATAGTCGGCTACTGTGATGCTGACTATGATGGAGATCATGACACACGAAGATCAACTACCGGGTACGTGTTCAGTCTTGGTTCAGGAGCAATCACTTGGTGTAGCAAGAGACAACCAATTGTATCTCTCTCGACTACAGAAGCAGAGTATAGAGCAGCAACCATGGCAGCACAAGAAAGTACTTGGCTAGTGCAATTAATGAAGGATTTGCACTAGCCAATGGAGCGTGCAATACCATTGCATTGTGATAATCAGTCTGCAATACGCCTAGCTGAAAATTCAGTGTTTCACGCAAGGAAAAAGCATGTAGAGGTCCACTACCACTTCGTAAGAGAGAAGGTACTTCAAGGAGAGATAGAGATGCAAGCAATCAAGACAAACAATCAAGTGGCAGATATATTCACTAAAAGACTCGGTGCAGTAAAGTTCGAAGAATTTTGAAGACAACTTGGCATGACATTCAAAGGAGTCAGTGATGAGGGGGAGTGTTGAGAGTCATCACAGACTCTTGTGCTTTCTAGAGACTTCAAGTCTCTCTCCCACTCCCCTCAAGATCTATTTAGAAGATAAGGTATCTAGAAGCAACTAATGCCTAAGTTTTTTCAAGAGAATGTTAATCTATTTGGTTCGCTAGAGAATTCCATAAGAAAATCTAAGGTTCTACACACTTCCTCCACCTCCTTAGAACTAGTATAAATAGGGGTGAAGGTTAGTTGTGAAGGTATAGGAGCAAATAAGCTCAATTGTGAGTTGTGAGTTCAATCAAGAATGGGTGTGAGTTTGTAGCATCTTTGAGAAATCAATAAAATCCAGTGTTTTGTAAGTCCAAGTTCTCCTTCAAATACCAACAAAAACCTCATAAAATCAAACAGTGAAACGAAAAAAAAAGGCACTCAAACGGCTCTCTCCCTTTTTCAATCTTCGTACTCCTTGCTGCGATTTGTCCCACACTTCGCGACCAATTTTTCATCTTCGCAAGGTTGCATCCTCCTCCTCTTCCCTATTTCTTCCTTTTCGCATTGGCCCTAAAATCGTGCTCATTTCCCTCTCTCGTCCTCTTCATCCTCCTCTTTCATATCTATCCCTCTTCCTTTGCATTTCACTAAAGTTGACATTGGAAGACTTAGTTCACTTTATTAGATGAAAATAAAAGGGTTTAGTGAAGTTGATGATGTTAGAAATAAAGATTCTAAGGGTTTTCATGAGGGTGAAGAAGAAGATCAATCTAAAGAGCAAGGACAATCATTTTCAATGGAGGTAATTTGCCAAAAAAAATTCATTTGATTTGCATGTAAATTTTATTTATTTTGTATTTTTTCAAAATAAGTGATTGATTATTGTATGAAGCATTGGTGCATAGGAATTTATAATGGATGTAATTAATATGGAGATGCCTTTTAACAATCTTGAAAGCCCAAAGGTAACCACCATTTTATTGTTAAGTAAATTAAAATTTGATGATAATGTTGTTATTAAAATTTAATGATAATTTTGTTATGAAACTAATTATAAATTGAATCATTATGGAGAAAGTTGATGATAATGTTCACAATAACAATGAAGAAAGATCATTGGTACTGGTAGTCGATGATAGTCATTTATTTGTTACGGACGAGGTATGTTAGTTTTTACTTATTTTCGTTTTCACCATTTTTCATTGTTATAAATATGTTGTTATTAACAAGTTATAAATTTTTTTAGGTATTCTCATCAAGGTCTGCACTGATAGGTTGGGTCCAAGGGATCGGTAGGGATAATAACATCGTCATTACTATCACTATATCGGAACTGGCTAATCAAATAAGGAAGGGAAGAGTCCATTTTGGTTGTGAAAGGGGAGGGAAACCTGATAAAAAGTTAAAGAATCTTATTCGATCCAGCATTACAAAGAAGTGTGGGTGCAAATTTGAGTTGAGAGAGGTCCCACTGGAGAATGACTATTGAAAATTGCAAGTGAGATGTGGAACCCACAATCATCCTCGATCAGAGTCACTTGTTGGTCATTCGTTTGCTAGAAAATTGAACGTAGAGGATATTATTTATGTGAAGAATATGGCGAAGGTCGGTGTGAGCCCTCAGAAGATCTTGTCTTGGCTGAAATAGATGTCGGCGAATAATACCTCGACTCTGAAGCATATTTACAATCTAGTTTGTCGGCTAAAGGTATTGGAACAAAGAGGTAGGATGGCTTTGCAACATACTGTAGAGTTGTTGAGGGAGCACAAATACATAGAGTGGCATTCTGTTGATCAGGGGAATAGAGTCACAAACATTTTTTGGGCGCATCCTAAATCTATTCAGTTGGCAAAGTGTTTTCCACAAGTAATGCTTATGGATTGCACGTATAAAACTAACCGCTATAGGATGCCGCTGTTTGAAATTGTTGGTGTGACGTCGACTGGGAAGACTTTCAACGTTGCATTCTGTTTCATGTGTACGGAGAATGAAGAGTCTTATGCTTAAGCATTGGAGAAACTTGCAGAAATTTTTGAGCCAGACAACCTGCCAAGCATGTTTGTGACTTATAGAGATTTGGCTTTGATCAAGGCTATTGAGCGAGTTTTCCCCAAGGCAAGGAGATTATTGTGCACATGGCACATCAATACAAATGTCGAGAAAATTTGTAAGAGGCATTTTGAGGACAATGACCGGTGGGGCGACTTTATAGATTCATTTTCATAATTGTATAGATCAAGTTCAGAAGATAAATGGAACAAGACCACAGTTGAGTTTGATAGAAGATGGGCAAAATACCTTAAGTGTTTAGAATATCTCAAGATAGTCTGGTATCCCCATAAAGAGTATTTTGTTTATGCATGGACGGATAAATTTATGCATTTTGGACAACGCACAACGGGTCGAGTTGAAGATGCACACTCGAAGTTGAAGCACTCGTTGAAAAACTCCTAAGGAACATTCTTTGATGTCTAGAAAAAATACATGAAATGATTGAAGTCCAACTGATTGAGATAGAGTCGTCATTCCAGTATAGTCTGACGAAGGTGAAGGTTGAACATAACTTCACTCTATTTTCCTTACTTCATGGGTCGGTGGCGTGCAAGGCAATTGATTTGATAAATGCATAAATTTTGAGGTGTGAAAGTGTGGGCGTTGACCCTATAAAGTGAGGTTGTGTGCTTCGAACGACGCATGGATTACCTTGCGCTGATGAACTTACAGATTATCTAACTCCCACGGGGTAAATTCTATTACGCACCATAAACAAGTATTGGCTGCAGCTTGGCACAACACCTATTCGTGAATGTGGCGATGTAATTATAGACCCGGTATTCGATGCCCTTATGAATAGGTTCAATGAGTCAAGTCTTGATCAGAAGTTGGTCATGAAAAGGAAGCTTATCGAGTTGACTTCTCCGGGTGACAGTGTCATGGTTGAACCATTAGCACTTTTGGCTGGAAAGGGGAGACCGAAAAGAAGAAGTTGGTTAAGCATGAGAAGTCCACTAAAAGGGATCCCTCGGGTCACGAATACTGCATGACACAAGAAGAAATGAAAGGCAAGAGTAAGAAAGTGTCAATCAAAAAGAAAAGTCAATAATTCATAACAATAGATTGATGCGGCAGATTCCGTCTTGGATACGAAATTATGTTTACTACGTTGTCAACGTCCCAGACGACGAAAACTATGGTTTTCGATGCATTGCCAAGTTCCTTCAGTATGATGATGAAAACAGTTAGAAACAAGTGCGGAAAGGGCTACTGATGGAGCTTGAGTGTAATGCAGTGTTGTGGCTTGCAATGTGGCACGAGGAAGGGGTAAAGGTTGTGAATGACGCATTGGTAATTTCAGAAAATTAGGTGCGGATAGATAGGGAAAGTTGGTTTATGGATCCCGACATGTTAGAGCTTGCAAGGACCATTACCAGTGCGTTTTTGTTTGTTATGTGAACCAAAGCACGACTTGTTTTCCCTATGTTTACCCAGTACCACATTTTGACTCAGGACGCGTATGTTTCATGGCACACTTGGCTCAGTATATCGTCCTTCATATGCAACCGAACCCACCATTGCCCCCTACAGTACCAACCTGGCCGTGTCAAATGTTTCATTCGGCCCGCTTGTTGAAGAGCAGTTTCGAGGTCCAGCTCGGTATTGGTGCGACGATGCTGAACAAGTTTAATGAGAATAATAAGAAGAACGTGAAGAAGTCGACCGAGGTGGTGACCATAGACTGATGCACATATTGTACATTGCTAACCATTGTGGTTATGAAAAGCTGTAAATTACAAATGTAAATGAAAGTTAAAGCATTGTTTTGTTAGACAAGTCACCATTTTTTTTTGTCAATGGAAGACTTGTATGTTTCGAGAATTTGTTAATATATTATACAGAATGTTTTACTCATATTAGTTTGATATTTTGTTTATATATGATGCGATAATGTGATTTTGCGAAATCAGTAAAAAAAAATCAGATAAAATCAGATTAAAAAAGGTGGACATGACCGTAAAACATGTGATAAGTAAGCTCAATCTAAACCCATAGAACTTTCACATCGAGGTTTTAGGTCAAAAACATTAGAAAACTAAGTTTAAAATTGAATTACTTCGAAAAACTTTGGCGAAAAACATTAGAAACTAAGTTTTAAAACATCAGAAAATTTTCAAGGATTTAGGGTCTGTCCGCAGTGGACAATGCGACCAAACCCACTATTCTCGCATTGGCCACGACGAAAATGACAATTTTTTTCAAATTTTTTCTGTTCGCACTACGAAATGTGCAAAACATCAAAAAACTCGCAGGACAGAATGCTCAAAAGTTAGTATACTTCACAGCCCCCACTGCGCAACATGTTGGATTCCTCACAGCCCAGAATGCGAATAGTAAAAAAATTTGAAATCAAAATTTGTGTTCGCAGCAGGCACTGCGACTGAGCCTGGATAAGTCGCAGCAGCCATTACAAGGAAACCAAGATGTTTCGCAGCATATGGTGCAACTAATTATGGGTTCTACGCCGTGCCAAATGTTAACAGTAAAAAATTTGAAAACCAAAGTTGGGTTCGCAACAGGCACTGCGACCAAACCTTGATACTTCACACCACGCACTGCAACCAAACCAGGAAGTTTCGCAGCACATAATGCGACTAAACATTGTTTGTATTTTAAAAAAAATGTTCTGTTCGCAATCCCAAATGCGATGTATCCCGGTTAGTTTGCATTGGTCATTGCAAACAGTACAAAATCCTGCAAATTTTTTTGAAATTTTGTTCTTAAACTTAAGAAAATGGCCTAGAAAATTCATGTCTTTGATTTATCAAACTCTTGATGGATTTCATAATTTTCTCATGCTTCTTCTTCTTTTACCTTTTTATTCATCAGTTATACATTTTTGTGATAAAAAAAAATTTACAACTCAAGTTTTTTTTTAATCAAAATAATGACATTGGGGACCCAAAATGAAAGAGTTTGGTCATGGTGGTCCTAATTTGTCATGTTCCTAAGTTTAAAATCCAGAAGTGACATATGGTACTTGTAGAAAATTCATATGGTACTTGTTTGATTGAGTGTTTGATTGAGGTACTTGGGTGTTGCAGTTTGAGAAGTAACAAGCTTTGAATAAAAATATAAATATTTAGTTTACAAAATTCTTCCACCACCATAAATGCCTAGAATCCTTGAATATAATAGAATTAACCGAACAAAACAAAATGTTTATCACCTCCGAACATAGAATCTTGGTTCATGCCTCAACTTGCTTCGACGCTCACTTCCTCCACCACCAATTTCACCACTGTCAACACTAGTGCGAACGTCAGGTTCTTCTTCTGTTTGTTCCACGATAATGGGCGTAGACATTTCATCTAGCAAATCCCGTATTCTATTTTGCCAGCTAAGCAAAATTAACTTGTCAACGTTCGCCCCTTCTTTAATGGAGGCGTTGATTAAGTCACGGGCATGAGCAATAGCAATTTCCTGCAGTGAAACATTAGATGTTAGTGCAAACCATGTAAATATTTTAAAATACGTAAAGGTAAAATGTTTGTATTTACCATCTTATTTGAAATAAACAAATGTCTTCTTAGGGGGAAATTTCTCCTCTTGTTCGGTGGTTGTAGGAATGGATGGGAAATGCGGTGAAACTAGTTCAAGTAATCCACCGCACTGTCCCATGGCAACTTCGCGTTGGCACCTTGTTGGTTAGGTGGCACGACACTATACTGCCACCTTCGAGCGAACGAAACCAACACCTCATACCGGATCAAACTCTATTCCTCCTTTTGGCTTGGATTGGATGGCTTGAATGAGTTGTATCTTTTCCATTTGTCTCATAACTCTATCGGGGTGATAGGGTTCTTCTATATCGAGGCACAACAGCCATCCCGTGAACCATATGATGCCATGAAAGGGAGTGTTTCTCTTGGACTCCACCTAAGGGTCCCAAAGTACCTACGAATTATAACAATTGGGTTATTAATATATGACACGTACAAAAATACTATTTAACTTAAAGATGCATTTTTACCTCCTCAGGAGACAAGTCATCGAGAAACTCCCTAAGAGTGATGATTTGTTCGTCCAAAACCCCTATAATTTTGAGGGGTTCCCACTAAGCTATGGTGGGGAGTCTAGCATCCCACGACTGTTTTGCATTACCCCATAGTCTAAAGTGGTCATATATCCATGCCTATAAAAGAAAACAACATAAACAAAGATTATGAAATTATTATATATTATGAGGGTAACTAATTTTCTTTGTTTTCGAAACATACCTCCAAAAAAGGCAAATATCCAGCAATTTGCCTCATTCCCTCCCTGCTACCGCCGCCCAACTGACGAAACAAGAGTGCCAAACCTGCTACGCCCCATGCATACTTGTTAACATCAGCCACCTCCATCAGCATCTTCAAATATTTAGTATGAACCCTTGTTCCACTTTTATCGGCAAATAGAGTCATACCCAGAAGAAACAACAAGTAACCCATACACACTTGTTGTTTCCTTACAAGAGAATCAGCGTCTATGGCTTGTCTACAACACTGGTCCTGTATAAACCTCATTTTCACATATTTGTCATGCTTCATGACAAGGGCCTTTGCTTCTTTACTTTCAATCCCCAAACTATCCACCAATAATGCAACACATTCATCTACCGTCACTGCAGCCACCGTTCTAACCGACTTACCAAGAATCGGCAAATGAGTTATATGGTAGACATCGTCCAGGGTGATGGTCATATCTCCAAAAGGTAGGTGGAAAGTGTTGGTCTCAGGTTGCCAACGCTCCACGAAAGCACAAATTGTCACATTATCATAACGTACCCTATGATATTTAACCAAGGGATACAGACCACTATTGTAGATCATTCTCTTTACATCCCTCGAATTTTTTTCAAATCTCAATCGATGAAGTTCTTATATTGTCGTCGACACTGCAACGCGCCTCGTTCCTAAATACAAGAAATGTATGCATTAAGTAATTCAATGTCCAAATATATATAAATAACGCGCTTATATAATTTAACCAACTAAAAATATTAACTTATCGGCTCACCATTCCAAATGGCACGACAAATATGGCCATGGTAATCGACTAATGTGGAACAATCCACAGGACCACCGAGATAAGAATCTCGTCTGGTTTCTTCTTTTTCGTTACCCTTCTCCCTTTCTTCCTCTTCTTCTCCTACTTCCTCCTCGTCACCTGCTTCCTCTTCATCCTCTGCTTCCTCCTCTAACTCCTCATCTTGATGTCTGATACCCACACCACTCGAACCTCCTTACCCTTGTAATTGGGCTTGACTTTGTGATACAACTACTCATTTGTATGCTTCCTGAGGATCTATTTGAATTCTCATTTGCTCATCTCTCATCTTCCTCCTTACTTCTTTGTCCATATTTTGTTCCTTTCTTAATTTTTTTCATTCTTCTACCACTTTTTTGCCCTTTTCTGCTCTCTGTTTTCGAGCAGACACTGTCATGGGTCGTCTTTTACCTCTATCACCTCCATCATCCCCACCAGCAGAAGACATTATAAACCTTCAAATAAAATAAAACAAATACTTCAAGACAATTTTTTTGTACAATATTCTATTAATTTAAAGCAATACTATAGCCAATTTGGATGTAAACAACAAAATATATTTCATTTCTCTACATTCTAATAAGAAAATATCAATTTGAAACCCTAGAAAAATACCAACATTATATACCTCAACATTATTGCAGAAAAACATAAAGAATTCTACTTTAAACATGGAAACAAATACACAAAAGCAAAAAATGGATGCTTCACATACAATCCAAACAAAAATATTAAACCCAAAGAAAAACTCACTTACCGAAGAGTTTGAGTGCAAGAGATAATCGTTTTGCAAGAGATTTTTGAACCAAACAAACCGTTTTTCAACTTTTAGGTTTTGGAGACTTTGAGGGTTTAAGGGTTTCGATTTTGAAAGGGTTTTTTAGATATTTTCGAGGGAGATGAAGGAGATTTGCAAGGAATTTCAGTGTGGGGAGAGAGATTTGGAAGGAATTTGAATGTGGGAGAGGGAGGAACCGTTGTGGGAGAGAGAGGAATTCTCGTTTGAATGGAGGGGGGAGAAAAAATGTTTAAAATGTTGGGTTTTTATTTATATAGGTGGTGTGAGAAAGTAAGTAGATAATGTGGGAGAATAGATTGGTGTGAGAGAGAGAAATTGGTGGTGCGAGGTAGTCGTTACCTAAAATAAACTGTGTCAAAATGAGTATGACAAAGCTGAGAGATGAAATCTCTAGTTGTGAATTTGTATTTTTCTTTTTTTGGTTCAACGAAACTTGATAATTTCTTTTATTTGTTAAACTTTCAATTAAATTTTCGTCTAACAAAAAAAAAACTCTTCTGGAACATGTTTCATTTCACACCAGGTCCCTTATATTCAACATTTGCATTCTTAATTCCTTTTTGAATTTTATTTAACTCTTTTCCGTCCACCTATGAGCCATTTCACTGGTATTTTCTTTTTATTTTCACTTGTGCCGGTAAATTGATGAGAAAGAAACAAACAGTTTTGATTTCATGGGAATTTTAAATGACAGAGATCTCGAGGCCAATCAGATTATCTCTTCTTCACTGGAATTGGTTTCTCTCCAACCAAACACAACCCTACAATGATTTCATCGCAGTTTGGACAAACATGTATACAGAGTAACTGCAAATATTCAGATTGGTATATATCTATGCAAATCAACCATGAAAAGAAAGATGGAGAAATTACATGCAACTAAAAATAATCATAACCCAATTTTGATTCGGTATTCTTTTCTATTGAAAAAATCAAAATGTATTGCATACAACAAGAATAATGGCCCCACATCAGTAACAAAACGATGGCTGTTGGATACATGTTTTAAGTTATTATCGAAAAAAGTATGATACAATTTCAAGACTGAGTTTGGAGACCCCTTCATTTCTTCATCAGAAGAACCACAGTGTGAGCTGCAATACTGCGATTTTCTCCAAGACTGTCAACCTTCTCATGAGTTTTTGCTTTGAGGTTGATGGCTGTTGGATCTGCTCCAAGAAGCTTGCACAAGTTGGACCTTATAGCCTCCTTATGTGGGCTCAGTTTTGGTCTCTGTAAGATCAAGGTCGCATCCAAGTTTCCAATTTCATAACCTGCCTCATGCATGAGCCTCACCTGAATTGGGAGCATAGCAAAGGGTAAGTTCAATGATATGGACTGCATAAAAGTTACAACATTTTCTACACGATCGCACATCCACATAGCTAGTATGGATACCCCTAGCATTTGGCAAGGTGCTCAGAAGCTACTACTTCAACAAGCAGCATGTTCCTTCACTGTGAACCACCTAAATCCCTTGCAAGTTGTGTCATGCAACTTTTGCTTATTTTTCTTGTCTTTTGACTAGATGTGTGAATATGACGAACAATAAAAATGAATCTTCAACAAGCAATGCCATGTTTCCACAGACCACATAGCCAAACTGGTACCACTGAGTACAATTTCAATTGCAAAGCATGAAAACACATATGATAACAGCAGCAACTCAGAATTCTTGAATTCTTGTAATAATTACCTTCCAAATTATTAGCAAAAATTTTACAATCTTCAGATGCTTACCATAACAAAAGTTTATGTACTACTTGCAAAGAATATTTACTCTCACCACTTCTCTACAAATTAGAAATAGAAATATTGTCTTGTAACAATTCCGGTTTTCCTGAAAGCATAAGAAGTTAAGAACCCAGGACACAACGAAGTTGGCTTGGTACCTTCATACCCTAAAAGCCTAAAAGTCAAACTAGAAATTCAATTAATTCGACAAGGTTATCTGGTGGGCTGAAGAATAAGCAACAACGCAATAAAGGGCATATAAACTTTTTGGAGCATAGATGCACAAAGCCAAAACTTTACCACAATGAGCATTAATTCCAAATTCCAATTTACCATTTAGCGAAATTTTGTATATTTCATGTTTCTGGTATATTCTAAATCTCCATCTACTTGGCAACTACCCATTCGGGTAAACTCTGCTCTTCTGGTATTGCTCCTGGAATTATAAACCAAAAAATATTTCTTAGAGCTCTTAACATGTTTTAGCCTCTTAGTTTGTTTCAACCAAAGGAGTGAGATTACCTTAATCTTAACATTTTTTTACTATAACCCTTTAATCAATAAGATAGTTGAAGCTAAACCCAAATCATTAATCCTTGTATGCGCCTAAATAATTTAGGTTTGAGCTGCCTCTTATGATACCTAACACAGTGATGCTTTGAGCATCGGTCCATAAGTATTTAGCTGAGATATTCAATATTTTCTTCAATAAAGATATCTGATCATATTAAAGGTAGAAAGTGTTGATAACTTCGATAAGAAGATTGCAGACAGGGATTGCCCTCAAAACTTCACCAAGCAAGGATGAAATGTGAGTGTATTAATGACAAGAAGTTCCTTTTTTATGGTCAAATTATGAGCAAAGAAGAATCAAAAGTCGTTATATTGAACGAGTTCTAGATGACCTCAAAACAGATTGGTGCTTGTCTAGAAATTTGGTTCAAGTAGAAACATCAAGTAAGATTTCGAACATATTTATTCCCTCGTGTTTCCATATTTAAGAGTTGCTTTGCAGCAAATGTTGATCCCTATTCTGTCACAAGTTTATGTGTGAATATATGGTCAAATTTTGAATAACTAATTCAATTCTGAACTCCTTAAATTATTGTTTCCTAGTCAAAGATGACCAGATGGGAGCCAGTCAATCAGATAAGTAAGTTCATCAATTAATCTATGAGAGGACTTTTTAGGCCAGATCCACTTAAAAAGACATATCTAAACATAGTGAACTTTCACGATCACTAGAAACATATAACAACCAATTAGGATTATGCCAATGAATCTCAAGAAGAAAGCTTAAAACACATGCTTCAGCTATTTGAAATCCATCATTTCCGCTCCTCTATATTCTATAAATTAGTAAATTTCTAAAATTTGCCACTCTAAATCGTTTCTAATCAGCTGTGAATTCCCATCGTTTGTACATGTAGTCCATATTCTCGGTAAAAGGACTGAAATCAGAAACTATGTTTCTGGGGATATAGAATATGGACTAGTCTTATCTGAATATATCGAGGTGGTCTTACAAAGATTAAAATAACTTAAGAAATTGTTGATGTCAAGAAGCTTAAATTTTCATTATTTTTTTTTAATCAGCTTAGAAATTCGAGTTGGTATTTGCAACTTTTAAAATATTTCATGTAACCTCAAGAATTATCTGCAGTTCATTTTTATCATTTACTTCAAAGACCATATCTAATGGAGTCGGGAAGGGTTCAAAATCATCTAAAATAACATCCGTTCCCCAATTTATGGTCGAATTTAACTCTGTTGACACTTGTCTTCCCAGTCTTATTCGTCTTTGTTATCGATTCAGTACAAATTCATAACTAAAATTTAGTATTAACTCAAATGCTTCATCAAGCACTCAACCATAAATATCAATGCATCAAAGAAAGCTACTTCAAGGCACAGAACAAAATGAAAACCATAAAACCAGCAAGCAAAGAACTCACAGCTTCTTTAATAAACACGGATGACGCCGCGCCTTTCCACTTGGGATCATTGTCTGGAAAAATCTGTCCGATATCCGGAAGCCCCAATGCACCCAATATGGCGTCAACTACACAGTGAAGCAACACATCACCTACAACAACAACAACAAACAATATCATTAAAATCAATTAAACCAATCAAGAAACTTAAAAACACTAAATTTCCTCAATTTCTATATAAAACTCAAATAACCAATGAATTAGAATCACAAGAAGTCACCATCAGAGTGAGCCTCGCAGCCCCTCTCGTGAGGAATATTGATTCCACCAATGATCAAAGGGTACCCTGGCTCCAATCTGTGGAGATCAAATCCGTGTCCCACTCTAAAGGGCAGAGCTTTGGACGATTTGGGGTTCTGTTTTTCGAGTTCGATTGAGGTGGTAGTGGTTGCGGAAGCTCTTGTTGTTGAGAGTCGAATCGATCGTGGTGAAGATGAGAAGAAGGTGAGATTGTTGTTCTTGTTGGAGAGACGAAGAAGAGGAGTAGAAGAGGAAGATTGTTTGAGAGATTTGGCGGGAAGGGTAGTAGAGGTGAAGATGGGAGAAGCAGCCATGGTGATTGAATTGAATTGAATTGAATTGAAGAGCCTTGTTTGTTTGAGTGAACAGAGACGATGAATGAGTGCGGTGCCGGTGAAGTCAAATGCGGCTGCGTGTGTGATTTAAGGGGCTGGATTTTTGTCTCAATTCAAAATAATTAAAAAAATAAATAAATAAGCACTAAATAAATGAGAAAAATGTTGATACAACTTTGATTGTTGCTATTTATCTACTTGACTCATTTTATCTTCATCGTCACATGGTATACTAGCAAAATGTTTCTAAAACATTAGAAAGAAGAACGAACGCAACATTTCAACTCAAAATGTGTTGCTTGCTAGTGTGTTCGTTTATTGAATTTTTGCATAACCATGGGCAAGGCAGTGGTGGGGGTGTTTCCTGAGAGAGAAGAGAGGTGATGGTGGATTTTTTTATGAGTTATTTACACTCCCCCTCCCCCCTAAAATATATAGCCAATTCAGTTTTCCCCTCAATTAACATTTATATTGCACTTTCCCCCTCAGACTATCAGTCAACGTGTCTTGACTGTCAAACACCTCACGTGCCACCATTCTTTCTATTTTGCATGACAAAAATGTTTTTCACGTGCTTATCACGCCTGATGTGATAGCATGTCAATCCCAACCGTCTATTACCTTAACAGGCACGTGGACAACTAGGAATTACTCCCTCCATTGAAGAGACAGACAGTGAAGGGAAAACTCCCTCCATTTTCATTCTTTTTGTTCGTTTATCCTCTCTCCCCGCGTTTTCACTCTCTCTAGGTTTAGATTTAGGCGTAGAGGACACAGTAAGGGGTTGCAAGGAGCGTCGTCGCCTTATGAAGGAAGCAGTCTACGCGCGTCACCACCTCGCCGCTGCTTACTCCAACTACCTCCGCTCACTCCGCCTCACTGGCTCCTCTCTTCTCGACTTCGCCTCCAAAAAACCCCTCTCATCTCTGACCAAACCCTCACTATTCTCCTCTGTGGTCCCTCCTTTTTTTCCAGCTCCTCCTCCTACAGAGCCACCACTCCACTCCCATCACAACCACCAGCAGCTCGCACCACTTCGTCGATTGCTTCCACTCCTCCGCCTCCGCCGCAGCAGTGCCTGGAATATCACCACTCCAACCGCTTAAAAGATATCCAAGCTTCGATCTTCAGCTTCATCATTCTCATCATTTGTTTCACCTCCATCCATGAAACTCTCAATACCCCCTTTGCCCAAATTGCATGAATCGGGCTTGAGATCTCCATCCTGCTCAAAATTCAGCTCAAATTGATGAACCACATTAAAGATTTCTGGTTTTTATTAATGGAGGATGAAAGGGGTGAGTGAGAGGGAGAGAGAGTACCTGAGAGTAACTGGAGGCTTGAAGACGAGATGGGGTTCGATGAATTTGGACGGAGATGAAGAAAAGAAAAGTTTTGGGGGGAGATTTGGTTCGAATGGAGAATGGAGTGAAGGAAGAGAAAGATGTTGAAGTTTTCATTGAAGGTTGGTTTTACAGTTTGGTTTTCACAAACCCATCCCTCCCTCAGGTTCTTTTATGTTATATACCCACCTGCAAATTTGTGAAGAGAGGAGTGAGGGGTGTGGGTTTTTCACGGCTCCAGAAGTTGGTCTCCTTTTTTTTGGGTTCTATTTGCTCATTTTTACCTATTTTTCTTCAGCCATGGAAGTGTAAGTGTGTGTATCATAAAGAATTTTGTCAAGTGGTGGTGTTTTTCTGTTAGTGTAAGTGTGTGTATCATGTGTATGAGTGGATGACCTGCAATTGTCATTTGGAAGTGTAAGTGTGCATATTTGGTCAAGTGTATCATTTGTATGAATGGATGACCTGCAACTTGTTCTTCTATGAATTTGGTCAAGTGTAAGTGTGTCTATCATAAAGAATTTTGGAAGTAAATGTTGAATGGATGACCTGCAACTGTCATTTGGAATGAATGTGAATGGATGTTGTGTTTGTGTCCATTCAGGTATGGTTGTTAGGTACTGAATGTTATTGAATGCTTGTAAATTCAGGTTGGTTATTGTTGCTTCTAAATTCAGATTTTTGCACTTCAAGTTGTTAGATATTGAATGCTATCGAATACTTGTAAATTGTTGTTTGTAAATTCAGGTTATTGAAAGTGCTATGTCATGTTGCTTATTGATGTTGAAAGTGTTATGTCAGGTTGCATATTGATGCTTGAAAGTGCTATGTCAGGTTTTGAATTGCAAAGTTGCTTATTGATGCTTGAAAGTGATATGTCGGGTATTGAATTGCAATGATCTTGTGTCAATTGAATTGCATTGTGTTATATCAGGTTTTTGCAATGATGTTAAGGCATTTGATTACAATGTGCTATTAACATCCAATGAACAACAAATGAAATTTACATTGTCGAAAGAACATCAAACTTTGTTGCATGAACATCAAATGAATTTACATAGTGTTTTAACATCCAATGTACATGTACTCCTTAAAAAACTTGCTTACTTCAAACCTCATATTCACTTGTTTAATTGTGCTTGTGACACCACGGGATCTGCAAGAAAATCAATTAAGTGTGGTCAATTAACAGTAACTTCTCTTAAAATATATTACTTGCAGAAACTTAAAATAAATTTGAATGTAATTTTGCCCCCTGCAACAGAACTGACCTAACAGATGATGAAGATGAGCTGCAACTCAAGCTTGCCATTAAAACTTGGCAAGCTTTTCCACTGATGCTTGAATATTTAATCTACAGTGAAATAACATGGAGATGTAGTAGTAGTAGAAGCAAAGGTGAGAGTTATGGGTGGTGGTGAAGTGGTGACGGTGCTGGTGAAGTGGAGACGGTGGTGGTGAAGGAGGAGTTGGCGGATTATCTCAACGTCTTAGTGAAAGTTTGAATCTCAGCCCTCGATTTTTGCATCAACTTTGAATCTCAGCCTTCAGATCATTAAAGTGTATTTTGGGCAGTAAAATATGACATTTTTTAATCTAGCACGTGCCTTGACGGGTAAGGCACATTGACTATTAGTCTGAGGAGGAAAGTGCAATATGAATGTTAATTGGGAAAAAGCTGAATAGGCTATACATTTTAGAGGGGAAATGCAATTAATCTTTTTTTTTTTTTATTGGTAGTATCCTTCAATAAATGGGTGTACTTCATAAATTAAGAAGATGGTAACATACTTCAGTAAAAGTAGCTAAAAGTAGTTGCCTTTTTAATTATCTAGTGTAAAGATTCCAAATCAAAAAATCTAACTGTCGAGGGAAATGGCGAGGAAAACAGCGAGGGACGGGGGGGGGCGTCCATCCCCCTCGGGATGCGTGTGGTGACTTTTCTTGCGCTCATCCCGGGGGTGATGGACGTCCCCCTCCCCCCTTCGCTGTTTTCCTCGACAGTTAGACGGGCTCATTCCAAATAGATGAAGCTTGTGTCAAAAAAAAAAAAAATTTCTTGAGATCCATAAAGTTGTGTTTTATTATATCATAAAGCATGTGTTTTAATTTATTTTTCTTTATAAATTTTGCTTAATGAGAAAATGAGTATTGCACATGGCCAACAACAAGGGCATCTATCTATATCGATTATTTAGATTATTATTTGCCAACTAGCTTCCTCCTCCTTTGATTGGTTCCTATATGTTTATCTTTGACCAAAGAAGCCATAACTCCAAACAAGGCCTTATTCACCTACTGAATTATTTGGTCAATTCCTGTTATATCTTGACCATATAGAAATTTGTTATAGATTTTTTCTGATTTTTGAGAATATGGAAGAACTGATCTTCGGACTAAACCCTAATGACCTTTTTGACACAATCAATGAAACCACAATCATTCTCTGGGTGTTGTAATATACGGGGAAACTTAAATAGTTTCAGGCTTACCAAAGTAAAACTAAAAATAGTGCCAATTTGAAGTTGAAAATCACATTCAAATCTCACACTTACTCTAAAATTTGTGGAAATCAATATGCAGAGTGAAGCAAAGAATATTTTGAGATCATTATGGTCATCTTGAACCTGTCTTAAAAATCAAATCTCAAAGGTACATTGCAATTAGAAAGGGTTAAGGCAACAATGCAAGAGCTGTGTGTTAGGCAGTAGGCACCCATTACCATGACTTGAAGGGTGTGCCTTTTCCTCCTTCCCTCGACTACTTAGGTCAATCTCGGTCCACTAGTGCTCAAGCTTCCCAGCCATTACTATCAAACAAAGCCCCTACCTACTACTTAAGTTCATAATCAACAATTCAGTAAACGCGCTACTAGAAGATTATGTTACAACATGTATGACAAGTCTCAACCAACCTCATCATCTGTCATGGGGATGCTTTTCCCTCCTGTATTTACTCCATTTGAAATTCTATGAACAGAGTTCTCTACATTTCTGCATAACTATGTATGTCAATAGTACCGCACACATCTCAATGTATAAAACACAATGGTTCATATGATGGAGAAAATGGATTCAAGACCATGCAAGAAAATCTGCTGATCTCTAAGCATCTCCACAGGAACTTCTTGGCTGCTTGCATCCATGCTCTTGGGTCAGATGATCAGAGGCACCTCTCTTTAGTCTCAACTGTAATGAAGACCCAAGTGAGTGTTCAGAATCCTTTGATAATATTATCCATATGAAGAAAAAAGTAATGAAAGCAAACCTTCTGTTCAGCTTTCTGATGCAGCTTTCTGATAAGAATATTTTTCCTTTCAGTATGGATCACTGCAAAGTAATCAGAAGGTTAAGAGGCTAGAGATTCACAATTACTCAAACAAAGACTACTGGAAAATATACAGAAACTAGTCATCGAAATAAAGGGTCTCCAATAGTCAAACAGATTGCCATACTAGCTAAAAATTATACATATCAAATATCAAGGAGATGTTCAATAATCTCTTTCTAAGAGTCCTAATGCAATTGATATACACAATTCATCTCCAGTGTAGCTCTGCTCAAGAAAAGTTATTTGGCTCAGAGAAATATTCACCATCAAAGAAAAGAGAAATGAAAACAAGAAAGTTTGCAGCAATTCAATTTTCCATAGAAAATATCTGGTCATTGGTCAAAACACAAGAAATGCAGAACTCATGTTAAGCCTCCATGCATATTCACAAGAAAGAACTTCCTAGTATGATAGAGGAAATAGCAGCTGTAGTCCACCAAAGACCAAATTAGTAGGTAAGGAATCATCAAAGCAAAAGCTGATCCCGGCAAGAATACCTGTTAACATCTTCTTCAACTCACAGTTCAAATGCATCTCATGGCAATCCTTACCATTCATTCAAAAATTCTGCAGACTTGCCAGTACAAGCTTCAACCTTTTTTTAGTAAACTGAAGTTTGAGACCAAAAAAAAAAAAAAGTTTAATTTTTGACATGCATACTTGACACCTAGTATCTATATTCAATTCTAACAATGTTTCAATGTCAAGTTGCACTTTCTCAACATAATCCAAATGCAAATCAGATATCTTTTCAACAATCAACATTCAGAATTCATTCTAAGAGTCAGTAAAACAAGAGTGCCCCTCTGATTTCACGAGAGTTTCAAGACTAGATCTCGGCATTTGATAGCACTTTGGAGATCGTGTGATCAAGATCACGAGTAGAGTCTACTAATGTGAGTGGGTTTCAAATCCGAGCTTTGCCGTTTCTGAGTTTAGGGATTATGAAAGAGTTGGCTTTGCTTGAAATCAGAGCCAATGGAACAGGATGATGCATCAATCTCTCGGGTGGGAAAGGGAGAAGTTGCAATAAGGTGGGGTATGGTTGGAGAAAGATTAAGGAAATGGCAGATCTGCTAGTCCTTACTTCAACAGCTTATGCAAACCCAACAAAGAATATCAGAATTCAATGTGGAGGAAGCTGAAATAAATATAAGATTTATGTCTATAACATGTTTGATAAAAAGAGGAAGAAAGCAGGAATTGGATGGTGTATCAGCCAGATTACCAGGTGCAAACTATTCAAAGACGAACACAATGAGGTTCAGAACATGATTTTGTGCTTATTTGCAATGGAAAATTTTTCCCTAGGATACTTTATAATTCATCATTAAAGTGCACATGCAAATCCTAAGAGAAGGCATCTAGGTCAGTGCATGGCTTCCGTTAATAATTTTTTGAACCTTGGGCTTAGGTTACCAAGTTCAGTGAAATAAGACTTAGGTTAAATAAAGAGTTATAAAAATTGGGGTAAACAGTTTAGTTGTTCATGAGAAAGGACGACGGCAGATTGAGTTGTGTAATTTTCACTTTTCTTTAGGGTTTTGCCAATGAACTCTAGTCTTTTATGAATGATATCACGAGTTTAGTTAAATTTCTGCTAGTATTGAAGCGAATTTCGCTCTTGGGAAAATTGAAGTGTTTGCATTTTTTAATTTCTAGAAACTTTGTCAATTCAAACTTTTTTCATGTTATTTTAGATTTACTCCGTAGAAATTGCTATAAGGAGGTTTGTAAAACGATTGTACACCTATACGCGCTTGATAATCTCCAAACATCCTGAAAAGTGAGGAAGCGAGGAGGTTTGTGGAGATGGTTAAATGTTATGACGAGGCAAGTGAAATGTGGCTTAGATATGATCTCCAAGCACGAGTGTATGTCCTAAACGTAATCTAAGGTCTCTATGGATCACATGAGAAAGGTTGAAGACAAGGGTATTAGTGGAATTTCACAAAATGGAAGGAAGCTGACGCAACATGATCGAGGCAATGAAAAGATGGTTTGTTGGAGAGGGTGGGATCTTACCTCTAAAGATGCCTCGATCAAATTAAAGCATTTGCTCAGATGGAGAAAATAGTGGTACCTAGAGACAATAGACTCAACTTTGAAAATTTGGAGTCTAACTTAGGGCACAAAGGAACAAGTGTACAAAGTGTGCAAAAGGGGGAGATAGACGACAAGGTGGACAGTTCATAGGTACAATTAGATGAGGATAGTGGTTCTTAGGTACAATTAGCAATGAACCGCTGTACAAAGTTCGGGTCGGCACTATTTAAACCCAATGTTGGAAGGAGGGGAATCGGTCATTCGGTCTCCAGATGAGAAGCGTGAAACAAGTAATGAGAGGGATCACGTGGTCAAGAGGGACGGTAAATTATCGCAGTAAAAAAGACGTAGCAGGATCTGGGAGAGATGTCTTATGCAGACCCTCACAACTGTCGGACACTTGGTAAGAAGTTTTGTCAGGGTTTGACACTCATGATTCTTACAATTATGAAATTGCAGAACAAAATTACACAAGCAACCCCAGCATGAGGGAATTAGTTTGTCAACGAGGTTGTTCAACATTTCCAATGCAGCAGGTGTTAATGGTGACACAAAAGGGGAGGATATGGAGTCGAGTTACCTGTTTTATGATTATAGGATTGGAATATGTACGATGAAATTTGTTTTTTGGGTTAGCTATAGTTACTCAAGTTCTCCTTGAGCTAACCAAAGCTTCAGAGCAGACATTCAACAGATATTGTACCTTCTCTTAAAATATAACCTTCAATCAAAGTAATCTGATATAAACTTTTCAAAACCAAACAAAGGCTATTCATAGGATGCAAAGTGAAACCTTGATTTGGTGGTGGAACCGTTTGATCATGGGTAGCACAATAGGTTGCAGGAATTATTCTCTGTAATCACAAAACAATTAATCTAGATTAGTAGCAAAAAGGTCAACTATTTTTGTTCCATACGTACTTCTGCGGTGGACTTACTTTTATAGGAAAATAGTCATAATATCACAAGATGTCTGATCCTTCTTCCAAAAGAAATGAATTCATCATATAATACAAGCAGGAGATAATCCCAAGTTAAAATTCTCTCTCCTTGAAGAATTGTCACTGATAAAAATAATGTGGATGCACATGTAGAATTTATAACTAGTGTTAGGGCGTGCATTGAAATAACTCTAGATGATAACATACGCCTTGGCATATGTAAACTGCAGGCTACATCTCTTAAATTCTTAGAAATCCTACATTGCTCAATAGTTCCAACCGTCAAAGTTTTTTTAGTACACGTTACAACTCTAAAGCTTCTCAAAAAAAAAAAGTTGTAACTTATTTGGAAGTTATGGCACTCTGAAAAAAAAATTCCCAAAAGCACAAAACTATCGGACTCTTGGAATTGGACTTCCTTCCAGACACAATGTTAGAATGGCTAGAATACATCATACCTATAGTTACTGAATGTCACCCCTAATATGTGAGTTTATATACATAGTAAATCAAATTAAATTAAATACAATCAAGATGGCATAAGAGGATGAGTGTTTATACAAACCTGACTCTTGACTAGTAAATAAAAAATGTCTCATGAATCATAGGTGATAAAACAAAGGTAAAATGTTAGGACAACTATGACCTTAGACACCAAAACCATCTAAAATCGACGTGTAAAACTCCTAAATCACACCGCTAGTTGGGAGGGGATTTGCTTGAAAACGTGCTCTTATAGATATATATTTTGCACTTCACCAATTAGAGTCTGTACTCTAGCTCAGTTGGTTAAAGTTGAAAGGACTGGCATGGGGTTATGGGTATTAAACTGCAGTTTCTTGAAATTTTGCGATTTTTTTTCTATTTCTTTAGTTGGGTTGAAAGCTTGGGTCATCCCCGAAACATGTAATTACGCATGGGCAGCAATTGCTTCCATTCCGAAGAGCTTAACCATAAGCCCATTCCTTTTGTCTGAGTAATGCAATCTCAACAATAATATCTTATACAAATTAGCATGAAAACAATATCTAGGTTTGCATAAGTTTTAATGTTTGTTGCTAAAGTACTTTTTTGGAATTTGAACCAAAAAAAAAATATGCCATAAAGTGGCACGCTTTCATTACGTAGAAACTACTAGTAATGTTTTGTTGCCACTACACATGTTACGGATGTATTATCAGGAAGTTTTACCCAAAAAGAATTTATTAAAAAGGTGGCATGCAACTTTGCCACCCACCTTTTAGTGGTTGAAAAAATCCAGCACTTGTTTAGAATCCAAACATATCATCAAAGATGTTCATTAGATCAATATAGATTCAGGGATCTAGATGAGGGTGGATAATGTTTCGGTGCAAAAAGCACCTTTGGATTTTTCAGGGATGTGAAAGAGAAAGAATTTGTCATATCTTATATCAGGAAATGGGCATTATGGTTAAAAAACAAAAAAATTTGAGAAACGGATCACAATCATTCACGAGCTGTCAACAATTAACCAGATGGAAGAAGTTAAATACTACAACTGATAGACAATATAATTTAAATGTTTTATTCAATTTTATGTGTTGTCAAGCAGGACCTACTAAACAAGATTTAATGACAACATCCTAGTCTCGTGTTGTGTAACCAGTCAAATAGCCAAGAGTACTAACTTATTTTGAACAGATGAAACCCAAAAAATACCTATTGTAGGTTTGCAAGTGGTAATTAAATTCCATTAACCATTTCATTTTCACTAATAATCTATTATGCTCAAGAGCTCAAAGAAGATCTCGTGTAGCTAGGGATATTCCTGAAATGTGGCAAACTTCTTCTTAGGAAAAAGAAAAATATTATTTAAGGAGAGTTTACGACGGTGGGATGACTGATTCACCCGTGTTTCACAGCAACAGTAAAGAGGTATAAAATCTTACCAGAAAAAGAATAACTGTGGTGGGAAAAGGATGTTAATATGGGAAGAAAAGAAAAAGAAAAAAAAACTTTTCGGAGCAATTCATGAATTCCTCCAAGAGGAGACCACACATAAATGAGCTACTTGAGATCATTGTTGGAATTTTGGACAATATTAGTAACAGGCAAGGGTATCAAGTTATTCACTATTGGCATTTACTGATGATGCCCTTTGTCTGGAAAAATTTGAAAAGCGTAAATAAAAACAATTTCTCGGCAACAATCTAATTTTAGTTGGAAATAAAACGACGTCTAGAAAATATTTTGAATATAGGCTTTTAAGTAAAATAGAAATAAAATTGATACATGGACTATCATTGGTCCACCAAAAACGTGGAAATTATAAATATTACATTTTGTGCATTATCATTTATCAAGGCTTTAGAAATTAGTTCATGACACATTCAATACTTACTTTATCCATATTGTATTGATTTTTTCAATTCTATATGAGTTTTTACGTGCTCAAAGCTTTATAAATGAAAATTCAAGTTCTGATTGTTTCCATTTTACCCAAACTTTTGTACAAATTGTAAACATTAGTTTTCTTATAACTATTTATTGAAACATAATGATGTTGCTTATATTTACAAAATTATTCTTTGATTTCCGCCAATATTTCTTTAGATTTTCTTTAGATTGAAAAGATCTTCTGGTCTTGTTAAGGAATAGGTAAGGACTTTAATTTATATATGTAAATCATTACAATAGTATGAAATAGTTTGTCACAGTAACCGCATGAATTTGAATAGGAGTGTGTCAAGAATAAGAAAAATGTAAAATGATGTTTTTTGTCATCTTATTTTCTATCTATCTCTCTACTTCATAATGTAATCTTGATAGAAAAAGTATTGTATATTTAGAAACAGTTAGCAATTGACGTAGTTATGTATCCAATTGACGTAGTTATGTATCCGATATATTATAATCCTTTACCGAATTGTGGTATGTTTTCATCGAATTGTCATTTCCTATCTCTATGCACTCAAATAACTCTTTCCAATATGAACAAATGGTAAGAGTCAATAAATATGAGATTGGGCATTAAAACAATTAGGCGTTTATCATTACCCTCAAAAAATGATTAGGGAAAATCACCCAATATCAAAAGACCAACCAAAAAAAAAAATAATAAGTTAAGGAGATTAAAAGAAGACCAATAAACATACCCAACGAACATGAATTCATTCATGGTAACTTGTTCCATAACATTAATAGAGAAAAAGTTAAATTTCATATCAAACACTTCCACTGAAAATCACCTCAAAAATAACTAAATTCCAATACATATTGAAAGTTTTGATAATTCCAAACTCAATTTTTAAGCCATAAATAACCCAAAATTCCTAACTCCTATATGATTACAGAACAAAATAGATGATTCAATCACTTAAACAAGCACAAAAAAGAAAACCCAAATTGAAATCAAACAAAGTAAGACAGAATGCTGCATATAAATTGTGATTAAATTCATGACTTACAGAAGGGATAGAAGGGTCCGTTGGGCGAAGCTGGCTGAAGTTGTTTGGATCAAAGGATGGCCAATCCCCTAGTAGAGATCCCATTGATAGATAGTTCAGACTTCAGAAAGAGAGCTTTGGAGAACCCCAAAGAGAAAGAGAAGTGAAGAGTTTTGGTTTAGTAAAAAGGAACATTAATGTTTAGAGTTGATGCTTTTGATTCTCAGCGACAGTGAAAGCTTTCAGAGTGGGTGTTAAATACACATCAATTTTCATTATGAGCACACCACCAAGAACAAAAGTGTCCTCATTTTTCGGAGGCACATACCTAAATACCTCATTTCGAATACACCTAAAAATAGCTCTCGAGGGGTGGATTGGGGATATAACAACTAGGAAGAGTATCGGACCGCCTTTCATCCATAACCTTAACAATCTTTGTCTCCTACTATCATAATTGTTGTGACTTGTGTGTCTCTCCTTTTACCTGTCTTTTTCTCTTTTGCGAACTCATTTTGTTCTTTTCATTTTCTTATGTTTATCTCTATCTCACTCTTTTTACCATCATATATGTATAATGTGACGAAAAAAAAATTTATTGAACTATTTGGTCGAGATATAATTGGTATTTTCAACACAATGTTGAAACAAACAATGCAAGAAAAATAATTAAGGAACATTTGGTATGCACGTCAAAATAAAATTTAGGGAAATGCAAAACCAAAGCACATTTGGATATTTTAATAAAAATCATGATTGTCTATGAGTTGTTATGAGTAAGTTATAGGTGTCACTTTGCCGAGATAGAGAAATTTAACAATATAGACTGTTGTGTTCTTCTTTACAATCTATTGGCACAAATATTTACAATCATCCAAAAAAGCTTACAAAAGTACGTTCTATGAAGATCTCAAAGCAAATACCAAATTGTCGTGAATTTGAGATTTATAATTTTCATAAGAAAGTGTCAAACATTTTAGGGTATTTGAGTTACGATACAATCCAATACCAAATTCTACTAGCATGGTCTAAATTAATGTGATCCGCTCAAGCTACAACCCTACAATAGTAGTAGCACTAGCAATGTCGATAAAAATAATGGAGATTCATATAAGTAGTGAACATAGATAAACAACAGGGTCACAACTTGGGCAGTTCAAACTCTCCAAGATTAGCTCGATTCAACCTAGCTTAAGTTTGAGTTGGCATAGAAATGATTTATGAACAAGACATATAAAACTTATTTCCCCCCAATTCCATATTATCATTCTCATTCCAACAAACTTTGCACTTTGAGCTTAAAGTGCGCATCTAGGAATGCTTATTTATTTTTTGAGTTGTGTTTGCCATTTAGTTTCGAGTTGTTATGTTAGATCGAGAAGATCTTTGTTTTTTAAATTAATTATATACTTACTTTTAACAAATTTCTCAAAAATAATTATGAATCTAACTTATGTTGTCTCTAAGTATAGAGTGGAAGACTATTTTCACTGCAAAAAAGTAGGGGTGGGCATCCCATTTCGCGATCCCGATCTCGTCCCGTCCTAATTTTTTCAGGACCTTTTGGGATTGATCAAACACGTCCCGATCTATAATGGGATGGGATTGGGATGAAGATTTTCAATCTCGTTCATCCCGAACTTATTTATTTAATATTTATCACTATTAATTTTAATCAAACTACTTTTCTAAAAGAAATTTTAGGATGCGTTAAAATTAAATCAAAACATCTATTGTTTGAAAACTTGTTTGATTTGTTACTATTTGTTTAGATAAAAACTTCGGTTTGAATAATTTAGGTCAAATAGAACCTATGAAATTTTATGCTTTTTCACATTTTAGATTGAATACATGATAATTATTCTTGTAGAAAATAAAGACAAATGAAGGTTTCATTTAGTTTTGCACTATGAGTTATGTAGTTGAAAATTTGGTCAATGAGCAATATTTTTCATTTTTGAACTTATATTATGAGAACTTATATCATTCATACAAGATACAATTAGGAGCAATGTGAAATGAAATTTTATATGACATTTTATATTGTTATGATGAAAGTTATATGTACACAAATTATGCATATTGGTGTGTGAGCAATGTGAGGTGAAATATTTTTTTTTTTTTGTTATTCTTCATTGAAAGATTATTTAGTACATGTTCATCTCGAACAAATGGAATGGAATGAGATGGGATAGGGATGAGAGTCTATGCCCACCCCTACAGAAAAGATTATGATCAATTCAAGCAAGTGTGTTTCTTTAGCTTGAGAGTCTATATCTTTTAGTGGTTTTCCAAATGGAATTTGATCAAAAATCACTCCATCTCTAATAAAGCTGGAAATCCACCAAATTATTTGGAAAGTGATATAGTAACAAAGAAAAGAAGTTTCTACCATCGTATCGAGACGATGCCGCAGATTTTTGAATTGGCAATGTTTGCAAGTGGAAATAGTGGATGCACATAGCATCTGCCCTTTTATTTTCTTTTTTTTCTTAAAAACCCTAAAATTGGTGACCATCTCCCAAACCCGCTCGCTTATAAACCCTTTCTCCAATAAATAAATAAAAAAGTTCCGAACTTTTTCACCAAATTCTCATCAAAATCTATAAACCCTAAAAATTTCGCCTCATGGGTTTACTTGCGCAAGGCTGATCGTTGTTCAGGAGCTCACATTCGGCCAATTCGTCGAAAACGCGACTAGAAATCACTGGTGAGAACCCCTCCATCAGTCACACTGAAGTTCACTTTTTATTTCTTACCCTTCATTGCAAATCCGGAAAGAGTGGTGAATTTGGTGGATTGGGAGAATTTGAATTAGAAAGACTCAAACTTTCCCCTAAAGTTCACTCCTTTTCTTTCTATTTATATTCTCCCTGGAGTCTAAATAGGGAATCCGGTGTAAACCCATTGTTTTGGTTGATTGATTGAAGTCGATTTCGAAACTCTAGAACACCTTGAAGAGAGCAACTTGGTTGTAGATAGGTTGAAAATCCAAATAAAAGTTAGGGTTTTGGTAGATATCTTGCAGTGTTTCTTCTAGTTTTAAAGATTGTGCTAATAAAGGAACGAGATTTACATGTATTGAAGTGGTGGTATGTTATGAGGCTTTGAACATGAGTGATGGAGGTGGGGAGAGTGGAAGAAAGAAAGAAGAGGGGGTGAAGAACAAATCGGGAGGGGATGATTATGGTCGGGCGGTTGCCAAGATTGCGGTTGCGCAGATATGTGAGAATGTGGGGTTTCAGGGATTTCAGCAGTCTGCGCTGGAGACTCTTTCAGTGATAGCAGTTCGGTATCTTCATGATTTAGGAAAGAGTGCACATCTGTATGCTAATTCAGCAGGGAGAACGGAGTGTAATGTCTTTGATATTATTCATGGAATGGAAGACATGGGATTGGCTCAGGGTTTTATAGGTGCATCGGATGTTAACCGGCCGATTGCATCGTCAGGGACGGTGCGCGAGATAATGCAGTATGTGATCATGGAGGAGGAGATCCCATTCGCACAACCTGTTCCGCAGTTCCCAGTGATTAGAAGTAGGAAAGAAACTCCGAGCTTTTTGCAAACTGGGGAGAATCCGAGCGAGGAACATATTCCGGCTTGGTTGCCCAGGTTCCCTGATCAGAACACTTATGTTCAAACTCCCATAGGTAATGAGAGTACAATGGATTCTCATGGGGATAATGCAGAACTGGCAAGACAGCAGGAACAAGTGAGGCAAAAGGAGCAAGTGAGACAGCAGAGGAAAGCGGAAAGACGGCTTTTCAGTTTACAGCAGCAGATGGGAAGCAATGGCTCGGTGGTAACAACCACAGTAGACCTTGGAGATAATGGAAAGGCAAAACAAATAGCACAGAGTAATCCGTTTCTTGCACCACCTCTGCCATTTGGCGAGAAGGGTGTGTCTCCCATTGCTGTTCCAGCCAGGTTCTCAGGTGGACAAGCTATCAAAAAGCAGGGTTCAGTGCTGGAGAGTTTGACTCCAGCTAGTACAGTAGCAAAGAACGGGTTCTGTGATTCTAAAGAAAGCGACAAAAAGGTTCTTCCAACCAAGAGAGCAGCTGTGCATCTGAAATTTGGATCGAGAAAGAAATCGTATGTTGCACCTGTAGATTTGACATTTCAGAATGATGCGGAGCCGACAGCTCCTTGTTTTGGAATGGATGATGACAAGGATGAAAAGGAAAGGGAAGCAGAACAAATTGTGAAGGATTCTGTGGAAAACCCTGATGAACTTGCTCAGTTGTAGACTAATTTCTTGACTGGTTCACCTGATGGAAATTTGTAGACATGTTAAGAATTGGAAACAGGTTGTGGAGTAGATTAAGCAAAAATTTATTATTATTTTATGGACCCTGACTGAAGATATAGTGTACTTGAGCTCCCCAAAAAAGTTTCTGAGGTATGTCAATTTCAAACCCCATTTTTCAGTATGCCTTTAGTAAGCAATTCTTTCATGAATTTGGCACTGTTCTTCCATGATCCACTATTGACTTCGACACATCCTTGTCTTTCTGCTCTAATCGATTTACACAATAGATAATAGGGTTTTTATGTGGTAAATTAGAAAAAGAATCTGAAAACATCACCATCATTTCTTGAGTATATTTGAATGTAATTATTATGAAGCATTGATCAAGATATTGCATCAGTGTGATATTTCAACCCTGAAAAGTCACGATTTGGGCTGAGGTACTGCATAACTCTCTGGTGATTACTCCTGAAGTTCAGTAAGAATTGATGAAAACATAATATGCGATCGCGAATTTCTATCCCTTTTACTAGGGCTGGGCCGCTCCGGGTAACCGGCCCGAAAACCAATGACCGAAGCCCGAACCGACCTTTTGAAAACCGAGATTTTGAGGACCGAGATCGGACCGAACTAGGCCAGTTAACCGGAGTCCCGGTTAACTGATTTTCGGGTCGTGCCGGACTGGTCTCGATCCAAAGCCCAATCTTGTTCTCCTATTAAATTTCTCAAATTATACATCTTAATTGGATCAGTGATTTTGTATGCATATGTATTATGTCCACCTCTATTCGTATCTAAAACATGTCCATTAATCTATTACAATCTGTATTTGTAATCTATTTAAAGTCTACAACATTAGAAACAGCCTGAAATTTATTACACTCTATAATCAAAAGTCTATTGCAGTCTGTATCAAAACTCAAAAGTATGTAATCTATTGGTAGCTCACATAATATCTGGTTCAGCACCTGTAACAAGAACACAAATCAAACAACATTATCTTATAATAGCATTCAAATGCCATTTTCAAATTTAAAATGCCATTATCTTATAAACAGCATTATCTTAGAACACAAATCAAACAGCACCTGTAGCTCAAGATGGTTCTGTAGCTAATACATCACTCAAGATGGTTCTGTAGCTAATACATCAATCAGTGACTACCACAAATGGTAGTCATATTTGTTTCTTAAAAAAATGGTTCTACCAATCTACCAACCAAGCAACTATGATACCCAAATTGAATCTACCCCACAAATGTTTCTATAGCTGGCTAATACATCAATCAGTACTACCAATCTACCAACCAAGCAACTATGATACCCATATTTTGTTTCTTAAAAAAAAAACCCCCACTAATTATAACTAAAATCAAAGTATGGCTATTTGAAAGAAAAAAAAAACCATACCTTCGATTGAAGAAACAGTCGAGTACTTGAAGAACTTAGCTTTGTGCTTGAAAAACTATCAAGTAAGCAAGCAGCAGCATCCAACAACAGCATCAACCGAGCTTCATCTCAGTCATAGAGGAGGGGTAGATGAGGAGTCGCAGGGGAGGCAGAAGAAGAGTGGGATTTGGCGGAGTAGCAGAGGCAGAGGAGTTGCACGGTTTTAGGTGAGTGGATTGTTATAAAACCCTAATTCTTTATAGGTTTTATCTTACCCGGGCCGGTTACCCGACGGGTTTCAGAAATGGTAACCGAGGACCGGACCGGAAACATCGATCTGGGCCGATTTTTAGGACCGAATATTAAATAAGAGATAAAAAAATAAAAAATAAAAAATATCCCAATCGGCCCGATCGGTCCGGGCTTTCGGTATGAAATGCTCACCTCTGCCTTTTACGATGAATTAATGAAAACATATGGCAGAACACTTACCGTTGACAGCCTTAGGAAGCAAGGCGGCACTCTCCCAAACAGATGTTGTTTGTGCAACAATTGTGAGGAAGATATCCAACAATTCTTCGTTAATTGTCCATTCTCATTAGAGATTTGGAATGGCCTTCTTACCGAGTTTGGAGTGCCTTTTCCCTCCAATAAGACCATTTTGGAGGTTCTAAAATATTGAACTCTTGCATAATCTCGAACTCCTCGTTTTCCACAGCAGGGACTTGGATTTGGAGACGACTCTTTCATGCAACGATTTGGAGAATTTGGAAGGAAAGAAATGCAAGAATTTTCAAAGATAAGGCCAGTTCTCCAAATTAAGTTAGAATTGCCACCAAAACCACTCTATGGGTTTGGGGACAACATCGGGGAACCCTTACATCGATGCAATATTAAATTCAACTGGTCCTCAATTGTAATTTGTAAGGATTTGATAGATAGCCTTTGGCTCTTTTTAGTATAGCTGCTACTTTTTTTTCATTCCTTAATGAAACCACAACTATTTTTACTGATAAAAAAATAAAAAATAAAAATTTAACATAATCTGTATGCTATATGCTAGTCGTATCAGAGTCTAAAGGTGATACTTGGTGAAACTGTGTTAATAAGTGCAGAAGAATTTATACAGAAAATTTGGCCCTTGGGTGAAAAGGTTATAGGTGTTTGTGAGACCTGGATTGAGAGCACCTTGGTAAAGGCACGGGGTTATGATGCTTTAGTAAGGTTGTGGGAGACAGAATTGTAACACAGTTCTGGAGAGAATTTCACTTTGGGAAAGAGAAAAGAGGATCACTGCATTCAAAAATCTGAATAACCAAACTGGCCACATGCAAAGGATCAAATTCTTAGATACATAGCCTTTCCTATTTGTCGTCTACTCATCTTCTACGAGATAGAACAAAAAGGGGTTTACAGTTTTAGTGAGATCTGAGGGGGGGGTCGAGGGGATCCTCAGAAAGAGAGGGGCAGAATCTGCGTGTTATAGCAATGTGTTTAAATTTTGTGAATCTCAAGCCTTCATGGTAAAGAGGACACAATGGTAACATCTAACAATCACTTGAGGTCTTTGCCCGCGGGGTGGCTTGCATGGTTCAGTACTTCATTTTTATTGATAATCGTATTCTAGCAGTGGTAAGATCTACGAAAGAAGTTTCCAATCAATTTTGTTTCAGTGCATCTAATGAATTACTACTGTAAAATCAGGACCTCAGCGGGACTATGGTCCAATTGTAAGAAGCACTTTCTTTATCAGCCTAAAATAACAAGGTTTTACTTTTAGCGGATATTCAATGTCACCTGTCTGTTTTGCTACTAGCACAAGAGATTGTGTTATTTTCTCTGACTAATGCAAGTTTGGAAGTGCTCAACATGGTGAGATAGAGCAAATGTACTGTTTTCGTTTTCTGTTCCAGTATGATATCTAGTACAAATGCCTAGTATCATCATATCAAAATAAGTATCAACCGCCCAATATGAGGTTAAGGGATCATGTATTCATTAGGGGTTTATTGTTTCATCCTGCCTGTATTTAGCAAAAATTCTGTGAGGCTTTGTCTAAAGGAAGTTCACAATCACACAGGTGTGACTGATACAACATACAACAGCGAACACAAGAATTCCCTCTCCGTCTTGGTCTTCTTTTACATTTATGAAATAAGCAGGTCCGCCAAAGTTCAGTCTTGTGCTTGAGTTGTTGATGGTTAGTTAAAAAGTTTTCCTAAGGTGAAGACTATGAATTACAACTTCTGCTTATAGCCAACTGGCAATGTGTACTTGCAAATTCTGTTTAGGAATCCACTTAATTGTCCTACATGATTTGATTTATCAAATAACTAGTTCCTTCACAATAACCACAGTAATGCTACCATGCATACTTGGAAGCAAAAAACAACTGTACGAGTTCATTCATTATTCATTCATTATAGCCACGTATGGTTTTCTTTTGTGCCTTTAGGGCACGTTCTTTCACGAACTATATTGCAATGGATTAAGTAGAGTTGCTCAGGTGCCTTTTCCTTCCGAGACGTGTTTTTAAGCCGCGTAAAGTGATTTCAACGATGATTGCTCTACATCTCAGGCCTATTGTCCAGGCTCCTATATATAACTTGATGTATCAGACGTATTGTCCAGGTTCCTACTTATTCTGGAATATGGTGTTGGTGAGAGCATTGCCTTCCGAATTGTTGGTTGTACAGTTTCTCCATCCAGGATGCCTCCATTCTTTTGAGGCCCTCATTTAAGTGTTTACTACTGATTAAAACAGGAAACAAAATGACCAGCAAGCAGAAAATTGTGTTATTCAGTCTATGTTGTTACCTGCATTCATAAAAGTTGTAGCACGGACTGAAAAGAACTCTTATGGTTTTCCAACAGTTAGCAGGATTTTTATATCTTAGTCGTGCTGACTTAGCAATGATCGAGCAATGGGCAAATATTCCCCCGAAAGAATGGAAGAGTTGAAGACCCCATATAAAAACCCAGAATTTTCCTATGTGTTAACATAGCCGGAATTCACAACTCCAATTGGTTATTTGGAAGGCATGAATTAATGTTGGGGGAAATTCTATTTGTCGAGGAAACCAGCGAGGGAGGGAGGGAGGGAGGACCCTCCATCCCCCTCGCGATGCGTGCAGGGAATGGGAGGCACGCATCGCGAGGGGGGTGGAGGGTCCTCCCTCGCGTGTTTTCTCGACAGGTAACCTCACTCAATGTAAAATGAGTGTTTGGAGTAAGAGAAATTTGAAGTTTCACGCTGCTACATCTTGGATGGAATGGCCTTTTATGTAGCATGTTTAAGCCAAGATCATCTCAAATGCTATGTGATTCACGAAATCTCAAAAAACCATTAGGGTGTGTTTTGTTGCATGGAATCCTATGTCATGAGAATTCACGAGGAGACCCCGACATTTTAGGCTTAATTGATGTATCACTCCACATCCACAATTTGATTTTGTGATCAATGGTGGAAATGAAATTCTCATGAACATGGGAATCAAGAGACTTTCATTCCCACCATTGATCACAAAATCAAATATTGGATGTGGAGTGATACCTCAAATTAGCATAAAATGTAGGGGTCTCATTATGAATTCTAATGACATAGAATTCCATACAACCAAACACAACCTTAATTTCACATTCCACCAAGTCAAATTGAATGCATTTGGAAGTCCACGTGAACATAACAGCTCATTGATTCCAAATTGCAATACAAATCCAGGAATACAAATAGTGAAAGAGTAATCCAAGGTTCTGGTCACAAGCCATTCATAAGAACACTAAGCAATTTACAGGAAAAAACAACAATAACATTGGAACCCAATGTGAGCTTGAATCTCGCTTTTTTTAGGCGTTTCCCTCCAGTCCTACTCAATCATGTTTGCCAGTTTTCAACCCTGGCATACACTCGAATGTCTTGCACACACATAAGTTCCGGCAAGACAGCATCAACCAGTAGCAACCTTATTGCCCATTTTCAAGGTAGCTCTAGGTCCCACATCGAGGTGTCTGAACCAAAATATGGCCCAATGCCTCTAAAGTCCATTGCTTTTCCAAGAATTCTTGCACGTTTTTGTACATATCTCCAAATCATAAATTTTGTTTATATCATCGCAAAATATCCCTGGTTAGCAAAGGTAGCTCCAGACTATTGGACACTGCAGACTGAGGCATGTGTTGTTTTGAGTTAATGGAGGTTACATAGTCAGCAGAAACATGATCACGATTCGTGACCAATATTGCTATTCCCTTCTCTCTTTTCTCCCAAGGATACACAACACAGACTTCTCAAGAGATTGCCAACCCAGTCACAAGCATTCGTAGCAATGGGAACTGTTGTATTAGCCCTAACACAAGCAGACTCACACTGTGGAAGGTTGTGCTCAGCATGGTTGCTTAACTATGATAAGTTGCAGGCAGTTGTTGCAGCATCCTCTGCATTTGTACAAGAAAAAAAACATCACAAAGGGGACAACCTTTTCTAACAAGGAACAACACAATGCCCACCCTATCCTGAAAGAAGCAAGTTTGAAAAACCCAATAGTTCTATGTTAAGGACCTACCAACCACCCTCTAGCATCTGTGCCTCCACTCTCTGTCAGCCATCATGACCATTGGCAGACCTATTAAGGGGTGAGGGCTCCCCTCAACTTTTAAAATATTTTTAGTATATATATTTTAGTCTTAAAAAATTGATTATATAATGTAGAATACAATATGTTAATTGTTTATGAAAATATTCTAGCATGTCTTTGTTGGTGTAGTGGTTGGAGGTTTATCATTTTTAGTAAAAGACCTGAGTTCGATACTCTTTGAGTGCATTTTTTATTTTATTTTCAATGCAATTTTATTAGTAATTGCAAACATTAAAAAAATGTTTAGTTTAATAAAAATTTATTAACATTAAATAAATGAATTATTTTTCACAAGTGATATTTAAACCCCTAACAAAAAAATATTTAAAATTAATATTTAAAATAATAACAATAGAATTCAATGAAAATTTCATGACTACAGATAAAGCAATATGATTTCTCTCTTCAAGTTAGTAGCCAACTTCATCTCAAATTTCAACTTTTCTAGAGAGCCAGGCCAGCCCAATACCATCCATCATCCTAGAGATTGGACCATTTCCAACATCTCTAGAATGATGGATGGTATTGGACTGGCCTGGCTCAAATTTTCAATCACCTAACCGACATATCCCTGAAAAGGTCTCAAATAGTCGAAACAGAGTGATACAAAAACAAACATAAAAAAGGTTCACGGACCCAGGAAGAGAATGACAAGAGCTGCGAGAGAACAGATATTATTGGATACCACAAAACCTTGCAACGCTCTTTATCAATTGCAGAACTAAAGGCAGACATTAATTATAAGTTTATACCAGTGGACCATGCAACCCAGGTAAAAATTGGAGCAAAAACGCAAGTGGGCTACATTTTATATTCAACCATCCAACCTAATAGGAGCAAATTTGCTCCAAAACTGAAGTTACAAGCAGATTTAGCAGTATTGTCTAGGCAGCAAAAAATGACTGACTAACTGGGAATTTGGTAGTTACTTGGAGCGAGACTCCTCATCTACTATGAGCAAAACTCACTGGCAAAAAAAATTTTCAAAGACAAAGTGGACTATATATGGGGCTTGCTGCAGTTCCCACACACCAGGATATTGCCAAAAAAAAGACCTAAGAATTCATAAAAAGTAGTCAGATTGATCATATCTGTATAAGAGAAATATAATTGGGGCAACTCTTGGATTGTTTTTCAACCTGCTCTAAGCCTGTAGAAGTGTCGAAATTAATAGAAATGCTAAAGTGCATTACACAGTTTGAGTTAAAGTACATTGCTTCCTCTTTCAAGTTACTATAGTTCGGTCACCAGAACACCATCACTTTGGGTTCCTCTATACCTGCTTGATACTTGCTTTTCACAATCCCTGTTGTAAGTGAAGCATCATAAGACTGCAAGGCTGCATATGACGCAAACCTAATTAACCAGTACAAGCTGTCAAAAGGTAGGCAATTATCTTACAAGAGAAAAAAATGAGAGAATGCTTCTCAAATGAATTTAATCCCCCAGTTTGTGAGAGTGATGGGATCAGAAGCTCTACCAACATTTAGAAGATGATTAAAAGGCAATTAGCCTAAACTCTGACATGGTATCTCAGCTCTACAATAGTAAAATGTCCACACAGGCTTGGTAACTCATTTACTTTGCTAGAATAATCCAGAAAACATGCAGGAAAATCAATCTGCAGGTCCATTACTCTTCAAATAGCCAAAACTGAAAGTCTCTGCCTCCTGAGGTCATCAACACTATATTACCAATATTAAGATGGCAATGGGTCCGGTCATGTCAAGATAAATCTATCAAGAATTTTTTTTTCTATTATTTTCACAAAATCAAACAAGAAATCGAGTTGCAGAAGGGGAAAAAAGTCTGTGAATGAGAAACCCACCGCTTGAAAAGCTAAAACAACAAGACGAGAAAAAGTATGAAGCAAAACAACTAACTTAAAAGAAGTAGTGACTGATTTATACTATCCTAAAAATATAGCGTTTTGTTCACTACAAATGATGAAATGAACTACACAATCGTGAGGCAATCTCAACCACACCCAATCACACAGATTTTATTCCACATAAGAACATTGGATGAGTCAAAAGTTCATAGGACAAAAACGACGACTAACTCGTTTTGTTTAAACCTAAGATGGGAATTAGGAAATTTTTGTTTGTCTGTTGTGTGTGTGCATGTGTAAAATCAACCAACATATAAAACAAAGGAGAGTAGAAAATAGCAACGTACTGTTTGGAATGCTGCCACCTACCAGATTGATTGAGAGAACTAACAAAAGATGAGACTGAGAGTGGAAAAGAGATTATGTGCAACCCGTACTTGCATCCAGAAAAGAAATCAGTATTCGAAAGGTGTAGAGCGATCAATTCTCAGTACACCCATAGCAGAATGTAGCTTTTAGGAGATTAAGAGAGAAGCAGCAGTGTGATGTAGCTTAGAAGAACTTGAGAGTCCTGAGTAGCAAATAAGAAAGAAAGATCGAGAAACATATCTTATAGTATAAAGTCCTGAATTGTCTGTAAGTTATATAGTTTGAGTGGCATGACAGACTTAAGTTGAACATGTTGCGTTTGTTCAGTTGGCACATTCGAGTTAAACTGTGAAGTTTAAATGTTTTAGTCTGAATGTTCCAATCCTAGCAACTGCGGACCTTTCTTCGTCTTCGATCTGAACCTTACCAGGCTTAATCCCCAAATGTGAAATATCTAAACATGGTTTTGAGAGTCTCATAGGACCTACTTTCACATGTGGAGCACTTCATGTGTTAGACATAATATAAATTTGACAGCTTTAGCTTCCCATTTTCAGTTATTACAAACAATGCTAACAACATAACTCAAAACCCTTGTATGGTTGCAAGTGTCCAAACTGGGGATTCAATTCATCTCTTTTGCAGCTTTTCCCAATTCCTTTCATAGAAAAGAAAGAACGTTGGTCACTGATAATTTGAATCCTAACATAAGCTTCTACATTTAATGATTTTAACACTGCAAATATTTCTAATAAGCTTATATCCAGCTTTCTCACCTAAAATTCATTGTTATCCTCAATAGATTTACCAAGGGAAAGGATCTTGACTCAGAATCATGAACCCAATATGACAATATAACAAATAAGAGATCAAAGGAGAGCTACAATGTCCCCTATTCTAGCATCTTCTGTCAAACGTACAACTCTCTGCTCTAAAGCTAAGCTACAACTATGTGGTTCTCTCTCGAGCTACCTAAGAGGTGTAGGCGACTAGGCGTTGAGGCTATATGAGATGATCAAAATCTTTGGCGACTCTCTTGAATCGTAACTTCCCTCTCATGGTTGGATAGAAGCTATGACAGATTCCTCTCTCATTCTAGTAATATGGAGAAGACATTCTCAAGTCATTTCCGTTATGAGTCTCATCTAGTGGTTCTCTCAAGCCAATTTAGTAACAATGAGAATGGTTAATTAACCTAATTCATACTCTATCATAGTGTTTGAATAGTTAAACTCATCAGATCTTCTATCTTTTATGCAGTAAACAAACCGACTGATTTTCCATCCTTCTCAAGTTGATTTGGTTGCTCATTGTCCCATTTCTAGGTTTGTACTTGGTTAGGCCTAGAATACATTAGGCACCGTCATTTTGGCACAATCCCCTCCACTTAGCCATCATTTCAAGCCATGATTATAAGAAAACGTCAAAAAAATGAAGGAACATCCTATAAATGAAAAAAAATAAGGTGTCTTTCATAACCGAAAGGGTAGAGACCATCTCAAACCACAAGAGAAAATATTTTATCATCCTAGCTTGGGATTCACATGGCTCAAGAAACAAGACTTTATCGTCTAAGTACTGCCAAACCTAACCTCTTAACATGCTGCCAAATCATAATTTTCTAAAAGGGAACCCAGAAATGCCAATTTCATGTATCAAACATTTTCGAAAAATCAATCTTGACCATAACCCTCCTTTGATAAGCTCATTCATAGCAAGGAAAAACATGAACTACTCCTCTCCCTAGAGTAGCCACAGCTTGGAAAGGCGAAACCAATTCAGACATCCATCAATTACTGCCTCGGCAACAACCTCGAAATGATTAGCAACTGTGGGGATCAAACTAATTGGCCTAAAATTAACAATGTGTTTAGCCCCTTTAACCTTTGAGATCAGCGAGAGACGAGTCAAACAGAGTGTCTTGTCCAATTACCTTTTCTTTCTGAAATCAGAAACCACTTTTAGAAAAGACTCCCTTAATCACCTGACAACACTTGGAGAAAAAACTCAATCAGGAACCCATTTATACCAGAAGAAACGTATTTATTCAGCCTGTCTGTAGCAATAACAACCTTGCCTTTGCCTCTGTTATCTCATCTCTATACAGACCCACGTGGCAACCAGTACCGTGTCCCAGACCCGATTACCCAAGAGAAAGTTTTGTTCAACCATAGGACCATTGAAACAAATAAATTAGCAAGAGGTTTAGTCCCTCCACAATTCAAGGACTGGCCTGACTCTACCTCAGCTACACTAACATTCAAAAAACAAGTGCTCGATGAATTCTTGTTTTTGCAAACAAACATTTATTTTACAAATTGTAATATGAACCTTGCTAATAAGTTTGGAGATGGCACTGCATCTTAGGTCATATAAACTATGCAACGGAGACTTTCATGATTAATCTTCACACCTAAACGTCATCTTGTGGTCACTTTTCACATTTTAAGCAATTCCAACATATTTTGCGTCCCCCTCCCCCCTTGCTCGCGGCCGCCACCGTGCGGCAATCCAACAAATTTTACTGTCCAAGTGACATTCTCAGTCAGTTTTGACCGTAGCTCCTTTTACTTTCTTCTATATTACTTGCTTTTGATGATAATAATAACAACAAAACGCCCAATCCCAATTTCCCAGCTTCTTCCTTGCCAATAGACAAATGGACCCTGACCTTTTCATACAAAATTGCAAACTCCTTGAGCCTTGAGGTGTATCATACAACTATTTGTCACTTTAAAAAATCTATTTTTGAACCCAGCTAACATGTCAAATGTTAGCTGAACTTACGTAATTGATCTCCAAGGAGGATACCCATATATCAAAACCACTGGTTTCACATACCATTAAATCAATCAACTAAACACAACCCCATTGGGCTGTATCTTTCAAACAAACTCCACAGCCACTCCAGATTAGAAGTAGACTTGATATCCAATATTGAATTCAACTATTTCCGTCACGCTCTAACCATATTCATAGCAGCAGTGGGAGAGGAGGATAATAGGTTAATACTTTCTTATTATGAACAGAACCCCTTCTCCAAACAAAAGAAAAAAATTAAGAACCACCAACAAAATGTGTAAACAACCAGGAAAGACAGGCACAAACCTTAGAAAACCCCATATACAATGGGAAAAGGGTCTACCTTGCACCGACAATGGAAAGACATTAGTCTACCAATGTTCCATTAGAAGGCCTGGAAAAGGCGCAAAGACCAAACAGTAATTCTCTTCCTATTTTAAAGATATTCTCAGGGGATCTCATTTAGAATCAAGGTGAAAAACCAAAATAACACTGGCAACTCTGGATCTACCTATATATGTTGTTTACCTCATTCTTAGTTTTAAGAAGTCAACAAAAACAAAATTGCCCTTAGATATCGATATGAGATCTTTCAATTCACTCACCAATAAATACAGAACTACATCACTGCACCATCTTATTCTTTCTAGTTTGCATCAAAAATAGATTGACTCTCTTCTTCTCTCCCCAACTTTTCTACTCATCATCATTATCTTTTAATTTTTTTCTTTTGGAAAACATACACATAAAGGCAAACTCAAGCAATATAACAATCCCATATGGACTCATCAGCTCTGAGGGAGACCTACTTGATAACTGTTGAAATTACTTACTAGTCTTGTACAAAAATTACTCATAGTACTTGCTAGTTACTAAAACTGACAAAACCAGCCAATTTAGCTTTGGAGGGGTAACCAAATTCTTATATGACATGCAGCTAATGCAAATAAAATTTCTAAGGTAACTATTATGTCTTTAAACTATTCCTAGAGACTCGTGATGACAAACAAATAGCTTCAAATTTTTATTCATGTGATAGAAGCAAATCATCGCCAGCAGTAGCAAAATTTATAAAAAAAATAAAAAGATGCAAAATCACTTGAATTTTCCAGATGGAAATAGATGGAGACATTGAATTGACGAAGCACTTAATTACCTCTGTTGTTTGTAGATATGGAGATAGAGATCAGAGAGATGACTAAATAAGACTAACAAAGAATTTGAAATAGCAGAGAAAGAGAAAAAGAGGACAGAGAAAAAAAAAGTGAGAGATGAGAAGAGAATAATTGCACTAGGTGGACTGAATTAGGATAACCATTTCACCAAAGTTGCATTCATGGCATGAAAGTTGTTCATACTTAAGCCACCATCCTTTTCTCACTCCAAACGAGGTTTCTCAAATGTTCTTAAATTCTTTCTTCTTTTAGATCAAACACAAGGAAGATTACAAAGGTGAGTGGGCTGCTTGCAGAACAAAAACATAAACTAAACAAGTAAAAAAAATTAAGGACTATAATTAAACATTTACCAAATCGTCCCAACTAAATGTGAATTCACCCTACTACAACACTTCCTTGATGGTCATTAGACATTCCCGAGGACTAAGCTCCTTCTCATAAGATTCTTACATTCCTTTCCTTTCATAAAACCCAGGTGACAAAGTGAACCCCCTTTTCCAAATCCATTTCCCCAAAGTGGAGAGGTTGTAGTTGTTCCATCCATTTAACCAATCTTGGATTTGTGCAGTTAAAACAACGTTATAACTCTGTTATAACGCTTAACGGGGGTGAGCCGTTACGTTATGAGATTATCACTTTTTGTATCACGACTCCAATATAACGTTGTTATATGACCGTTATTGAGATAAATTATTTTTCAATAACGCCGTTTTAACTTTTTGTTCTAATATATAAAAAAATCACCCATTCATTCTCTATCAAAGAGCCAGAGCTCGCCGCGCCGATCGACAGAGAATCAGATCTCGCCGGTTGACAGAGAATGAAAGAAGAAGAAGGAAAGAAGACGTAGAGTCGATCACACTCTCTATTGCAATTTTACTCTCATACGAAGGGAAAATATTTTTTTATTAATGTTTTGATATTTTTAATTTAATGTTATGAACATAATTTATTTTTTTGTCTCTATAATACATCAATACTTTGTAGCGGTATTAAAAATATATTTAACCAAATATTCCGTTATATCACTTTATATCCCATTATAACCTATAACACTCCTAAACCGTTATAGATCCGTTTTAACTGCATAGTCTTGGATAGATTCTTGAAGGGGGAGAGATAGCCTAAAATCAGTAAGGAAGCCCTTTCACACTGTTTTAGCATAGCTGCAGCTGATCAAAAGATTGTCCACATTTTCCTCATTCTCCTTGCACAAAACGCACCGGTTTGAAATTTGGATTCCCTTTTTCTTCAAGTTATCAACCGTTAGGATCTTCTTTTGGGTGGCTGCCCATAAGAAGAAATGGATTTGAAGAGGACAATGCTTTACCCAAATCCCTAACAAACTTGTTACTCATGCCCTGAATTCTCTTCCATAAACCACATCTATAAGACATGTTATTTGTTCTATAGGTCTGATCCTAAAGATCATGGTCGTCTCCCTACTCATTAGCTATTATGGTTTTCCACAAAGTTTATTTTTCTTGTAACATCTCCAAATCCTCTTTATTTGCAAAGCTTCATTGAAGGTTCTCCTAATACCCAACCTCCATTGTCTTTAGGGATGCAAACCATGTCCCAAGCTATAAGATGGAAGGCATGCTTGTCAACAGAGGAACCCTACAAGAGATCCCTCATGATTTTTCTCCATTCTCTTAGCAAAAGAGTCTGGGATAGTGCAAAGAGAGATGAATCTTGTTAAACTCATCAATAACCAACCCATGGGCCTTAGAACAAGTAATCCAAAACAAGCTGGAAAATCATAATCTTAACCCCTAGAAAGACAGTTTCCTAAAATGCAAGTTTCTACAATCTAGAAAACATATCCCATGGCATCCAACCGACTGCATGACCACGAGGGAAAGACAAGATACTGGGAAGTGGTAGCCCATATCCCTCCCTAAAAATATCAACCAATTTATTTACTATGCACTTCAATCGCTATAGAAGGAATAGGTAAACTCATACCTGAATTTGCTCAAAAACAATGGAGTCGTGCTTTTAGCATGAGTTAAATGGAATCTCTCACACCAAAGAACAAATATTTATCATATGAAAATTGGAGAAACAAACCCAAAATACTGAATCAAGTGCGTTGGCATAGTTATCCTGAAAAGCCTCCACCAAGACTATGTGAAAAGGATCCCTTGCCTGCAATCCCCAAAACCATGACATAACCAAAGAACCCATGGAGCAAATTCGAGAAGGAGGTTATTATACCCATTTCCTCGTAAATTTGGACCATTGCAAACCAAAACTCATTTAAATGGACAAGGCATCTATAAAACCTCAATTCAAGTATCATAGATTCATAATTAGTTTAATCCAAAACAATTTCAACTTTTATGTCATCAAGGGTTTTTTTTTCATCTCAGTAATTTGTTTGTCAGACCCCCCAAATGCCCCTCTCTACTTGCCCAGGAAATTACTTATTTGCAACCATCTTCTCCTTGGTATCCAAAACATGCAATTATATTTCCATAACCCCTGCAAACATTTTTTTGACTGATTTTATAAGCAACGTCCCCAAGCCAATAGAGCTCAGATCACAAATGTTATCCACATCAGAGCTATGTAGTCATATCACTAGCGCCTCTGCAAATTCACACTTAGGCTGTAGCCATAGATGCTCACCTATGCGTGGAACAGGTGCACTGTTGCCTCTGCAGATTCAGGATGCCACTCATTAGGCTGTAACCATCTGCGCTCACCTAGGCGTGGAAGAGGTGACCGCCTAGGCAAGCACTTACATAGCAAATGTAAGAGCGTATTTTTTTCCTTCTTATATTATATATATTTCCCCATCGATTAAATTCATTCGGAAAAGAGGAACAAACTTGAATGTAAGAAGTTGAACTATCTAGTTTATACATGTCTAAATTTTGAATGTTTGGTTAAATAAGAAGTTGAACTTCTTATAGTACATGTAGTAACATAAAACAAAATGTATCCTTTTTTTGCCTGAAAATGTTACTGTGACCTAGGATTGCCTCATCTAGGCCCCAGGATAACATAGCATCAACCGCAATGTTGTCCAGACTGTAAAAAATAATTTTAAAAAAAATGCATCGCATGCCTTGCTCATGAAGACATTCAAAATTTTAAGTATAATTCCAGAAGAAATACACCAGGTTAAAAGCTCTTCCCCTCCAAAAAATGGCCTCTTATATTCCCATCATTGTCTTTTAAAAAAATATGAGAATCATAATCCACAAAATCAATGGAATGATAGCTAAAAATGAATCTCCTTATATGAGAATAAAATTAAACAAGCTACTCTCTAAGACTCTTCATCTAACTAATATTCATTTATCTTCGACCAGGAAAGTTAATTCACCCTTCTCTATGCTTTAACCAATTAACCAGCCTGTCTAAGTGAGCCATGTATTGGTTGCTTCCAATGAGATTCCTCCTAATTGATCACTCCTTCCAATAGATCATTAAGAAGAATGCTTTCATCAAACTCCTGCTCGGATATAGGACTATTCTTTCCCTCTCCCTTGGTTACTCTATTGTTAAAAAAAAAAAAAAAAAAAAAAAAATTAAAAAGAAAAATCCATGTTTTATGTCTTCAGCTTTTAGCAACAACAAAACTAGTGTTGCCCTCAACTCCAAGAACACTAAGAGTGTGTTTGATAAACACTTAATTTATCACTTGAGACTTAATTCTGAAAAACTCAATAGCCTTTGAATTAAGTGGTGTTTGATAATCTGAATTGAATCAGTCTTTAGAGCCAAATTAAGTTTTTAAACAATAGAAAGATTTTCTTGCTTATTTCTAAACATTGAAAATGTTCTAAGCCTTCAATTTTTATCTTATTTACATTTATATAGTCAGCATATTAAAAACTTTAGTCAAATTTTATTTATCTTCATAATGAATCCAACAAAAAGGAAAATTTCCGGCCTTTAATATTCAACATTCAGTATAAGTCTTTAGATTCAGTTTTTTCAAAAAAACAGGCCCTAAGACAATTGCATCCTTGAAGTCTGGGGCTTGCAAATAAAGAAACGGATCAGGTATGCGAACATTATAATAAAACAAATTGTTCGAAACATTGCCAGGGAAATGAAAATATGTTGGACAAAGTGCAAACTTTTCATATATTAATAATTTGTCCTTTCAATGAGGGTCCTCTTGTTTCTAGTGACTAATTTCTTTGTATAAACTCAGAAATTTCTTATTCAACAATCACCCTACTCCCCCTAATATAACTCAAACGAAAAACAAATGGTGTTCAAATCCCTACCAATAAATGTGCCAGTATGCTTCCAAGTTATGGAAGGAGTGCCAGAGAAGAACAACACAACCTTCCCCATCCGGTCGTGCCTTGTAAAAGAACATCAGTCACCACTCGCAGAAACACCTGATGGCCTGCAATGCAGTTCCACCTCTTTTGAACTAGGACCCTTCACGTCTCTATCTTCACCCATACGTTAACCCTTAAAATTCCATCATCTCCCACTAACTACCACATCTCTAGTTGCAAGTCAGTCCCAAACCAACTCCCATAACAACAACAACAATAATAATAATAATATAATAAACCAAAAATAGAACCTTCAAGTGGATTATTTTGTTCGATAATAAGCATGCAACGTCATAAAATTTCAGTTTTCCATAAGATTTTGCGCCTGAAAATCAATATTAAATTTACCTTTCGCTCAAAAATAAAGAAAATTTGATGTATGACATGATTCCATGTCATTAGAGAAAAGAAAACTCATTCACAACAATACTTCCCATGCTTAACTTGATACTTACGTTAAATATTGTCAAAACAGAGTACCCTTAGAAACACCAAACCCCTAATATCAGAATCACCAACGTCAAAAGTTCACAAGACCCTTAGAAAGACTAAACCCTTAATATTTGAAACTACGTGAATCGTCAAACTGACAGTCATTCTTTTCCAAACGGTATCATCTAAAACCTATGTAACAAGGACAAGTCATTTTCAAAAAAAAATTAGTGTACCCAAAATTTGACATATTTCGAAATCAAGTTGTGCATTGCAGTTTTAAATCAAGTTTTGACATATTTCGAAAGTTTCAACAATTTAATTAACATTATAAGTATATAATTATGGAAATGATTGACTAATAATAAAGTTTTTACCTAGTAAAAACAAAAACATATTAGTGTCACATGCACACCCATATTTATTAGGTTTTCTAGTAGACGGTTCAACACCTCGTATCAAACACCAACACATGTAACAGTGGTGTTATAACATAATTCGTGTTATAATAGTATAAAGCACATGTTCCATGATCTGAAATCATGTCTACATAACCATTTCCCTAAGAAGACTAAATTTGATTTGTTTGCCGAGCGTACTTCATTTGGTTAAATATCCAATTTGCTATGGCCACATTTGTGCAAAACTTGCCATATATTTTATTGAGGTAAATTCACACACAAAAAAATATTATTGCAATAAAATGATCTGTCATTTGTTGAACTTGGTATGTAAAACAACAACAACAGCAACAGAAACTAAATACTGGGTTTAATTATGTGCTCTACTAGTTTAGAGTGATATTAGCATAAAATGTTGCCCGCTTATTAGTGAGTGTTTATAAAAGACAGGTTCAAATACAAATTGCAGTCCAAGTTAGGATATTTTATGTGTTCCACTTGTGCCATATGAAATAAGATATTTCAAAGATAAAATAGAAGGGCAGAACTCACAATGTTACTTATATCAATATATTATTTCTACCACTTGCACATAACAACAAAGGTATGCTCAGGTGATCATGTTCATAAATGAATATGTATCTGGTCCATGTTCAATCAATAGAAGTAAAAAAACAAGTAACTTCAATTAATGAATCATTTGCAGACAAGGCACTGTACAATGGGAATGGATACTCACATGCCTTGAGTTCTAAGCAGGCAGAACCATGAACAACTCTAAATCAGCAGTCAGGCTAACATCAAACCACAACAATAGCAATCCTTTTGACTTTGACACTCCACAACCAGCTGCTGATGCTGGAATTCTTTGCTAGTATACACATTCCCATCGAGTAAGCCGGTCAATTAATTAGTCTACAACTGAGCAAGTTCTTGTGGGTTTTCCATGGACTCCTTAAGAATTTGCTCAACTCTTCTTTTCTTGTCATCCTTCTCATCATCCCTTCCAAACCAAGGAGTTCTCTGTCCTGGACCATTGCTTTGAAGCATCAAATCTAAAGGCACATCCAAGAATTTTTTGCGGGACCCAAATTTAAAAGGCAATAAAGGCCTCTTGTTTCGCAATATATCTTTCTCGCAATCTCCAGACTCATCTAACCTGCTCTTTGCTGCTTCAATAGCTGGAGCAAAAGTCTCCAGCGCCGAAATGTGATTATCCACAACTACTTTGTTTACTGGAGATGACGGAACAAGGACAGAAGATGCCTCTTTCTCACCGGACAATAAGGGGGGAACCAGAGACTGGATACTCTTCACTGCCTGTTTTGCTTTCCCAGCATCTCCGGGTTCCGCTGCTGTTGAGTGCTCCGCAAAGCCATCGCATGCTAACCGCTGTTGCAAGCTCAATAAAGACCGTTCCGCCTTCCTCCTCTGCCTCGCCTGTTCAATTTTCTCTGCTCGTAGATCCGTGGCCCTCTCATTCCACACGGGAGTATGAACATACGTGTGTGGATCAGGGAATGCAGGCAACCAAGCTGGAATATGCTTCACTTCTGGCGTCTCACCAATTTGCAAAAAGCTCGGTATCAATCTATGAGGTCTAACAACTGGAAAACTCGGAACAGGCTGCGCAAACTGAACCCCATCTGTATAATTCACATAGTCTATAAGCTCTGTCACTGTACTCGAACTTCCTACACAATCCGATCCCCTATCTTGCTCCGGACCCAAATCCTCCAACCCACTCACAATATCAAAAACGTTACACTCTGACCTACCCGCTAAGTTAGAATAAAAATGAACAGTCCTTCCTAAATCACTCATATACCGCAACGCAGCATCTGCCAAATTCTCTAGGGCAGATCTTTGCAAGCTCTCAAACCCTAAACTCTCACAAATCTGCGCCACCGCAATCCTCGCTATTGCTCTCCCATAATCATCCTCCCCTCCTCCTCCCTCTCTTCCACCTCCTCTCAAAATCACTCTTCTTCTGTCGTTTTCTTCGGCACTCTCCCTACCTCCATCGCTCATATTCAAACCCTCGCATCACTTCACCGTAAGTAATCTCTCACATCTCCCACGAACCTTCATTTCACCCCCCTCAGCTCTCTTGTAAACAAATCAGATCTCCCAATTCAACTTCTCCGAGATCTAAACAAACCCTAGATTGACTTCGCATTTGAAAATAGAGATCCGTAAATCAAAACCAAAGTTGAACTCCTTACCACTCCCTCCCTCTCTCTCTCGCCACTGACTCCTTCGGATTCGAATCGAATCAACCAAAACCAATCAATTTTCACCTCACCAGCTGAATAAGAAGAAAGATTTAGGTTCCATTCAAAACAAAACCATAAAGACGAAATTAGGGTTTAAGAAAGGTGAAAAAGTGGTGGAATTTTGAGACGAAATTGAAATCAAAATTGGGGGAATTCGGGTATGGCGGGGTTTGATTGGATTTAAAACCCTCGAAAAACCCTAAAAGCAGAGAGAGATGAGAGATGAGAGATGAGAGATGAGAGATGATGCGAGATGCGAGATGCGTTTGTCGATCGGGTGTCATTTATAGACGGGAGAGTTTGTGGTACGGGTGTAGTAATGACTGGGATTGAAGGGTATTTTGGGGGTTAGGAAATTGTAACTTTGCTTTAAAAGGACTGTGATTGAAGGGTATTTTGGGATACAGAAATTGTAACTTTGCTTTTTCATTTTTGGAGGGAATTTAGGGTAGGTCGGCAACCCATTGTTTGCGGTAGACATCCACAATGGGTAGACATCCAATGGGTGAGAGGAGGAGGATGCATGTGATGTACACCTATGGCTATGGTCTCTATAGAATAGATGTGTGAGAAATGAAACAAAATAATGAAGTTTTTGCATTTTATTTAATTTTAGTGAAATTACAAAAGAAAAATATTTTACATCTTGATATTAATAAACGTTTGAATTGTTAGCAAATGTTATGGATTGATGACTTTCCATATGAAGCTTTGTTTTAAAGTTTTGGTAAAAATATATGACATAAAAATATTATTCTAAATAAAAATTGACTAATTGTTCGATTACATGGCAACGAGGAAAAAACAATTTCCTAATCTATGTTATTTGACTTAAAGATGAGAGAAAATTTTAACCGTCAATAACCGAGCTGAGAATGGTTGGAAAAGACACGCTAGTCGTTAACCTTTTTCCTTGAATCGACCAATGCATTGTATTTAATACTTTGTATTCGTTCGAAAAGAAGGGTATGTGTAAACAAACGTTGATCTAGATTATTTATCTACCATGATACATGCAATCTATATCATGAATTGAAACATTAAATTAGAATGAGGAAAATAAATCTAGGTCACGTTCGTTGAACTTAACTCTATGAACTTCATATTCTCCTAATCCTTGTGCCATGGGATGATATTGATGATGAAGAACATGTGCAATCAACTTGTCCTGATATATGTAAGCCATACAGCGAGTCTTCGATCTTTCACAAGCTAATTCTTCAAGTTGGTACACGAGAAAAAATAATATTATTTTTCAGTTTCCTAATATAGATACTTTAACAATCACGTCAATTGGTGTTCAACTTCACAAGGGTCATCAATCGATAGAAACCTAATGAACATGTTCGTAAGAAGTCTCTATAAAGGTTCCCACAATATCTTGATTTACGTCGATAAACAAATAGTCTCTGATGTCATAGTCAAATTCGATAATATTCACCGTTGACTACTTTGGCTACCATGCAACGTCTATTGGTAGTTTGTTGCTCACGAGAAACTTGCAAAGTTCTAAGCAAGTAAGCAATCTGGGAAGGTTAAAAAATTGGGAGCAATTTTGCAATATGGAAATTTGTAAATATCGAATGTTGTTCTTGCTATAAAAGGCGTTTGTCCAACCAAGTTGAATACTGAATAAATTACAGTGGATCTGACAAATAAAATGTAATAATAATAATAATAATTATTATTATTACTTCAAGTTGAAATTTTGGACCTTATAAAGCTTACATCAAAACTCCAACCACATTACCTAGGGCCTTATTTGCATGAATGTTTCTTTTGTTGTTGCAACATATTGCTTAATGAAGAACACAAGACCATCTCTAAGAGTTTCTAGTTCGAGGATAATAACTACTCTCATGAAGATATTCCACACAGTGGCATCTGATTGTTAAAAAATGTATTAAAAAATCTTTTGGAAGTGCATGATCTTTTTTGCAATCAACTTTATTAGGTTAGATAGTTCAACATTTTTCAACCTTGCCAATGAGAAGGAGAATGAAGCGAGCATCTCTGCTACGAATCTTGCCAGATTCGGTGACCTAATTAACTTCATTGACTCGAGTTTTATATAATGGTACCACAAACAATATTGAGAAATCGAAGTGAGATAATATTAGACATGGAAAAGCCATAATTCATTTATTTAGAAGATTGATTTCATTCACGGAAAACAGGTTGGAAAAAAAATTAAAAAAAAAAAATATATATATATATATATATATAAATGAAATGAAAGACCTAGTTCATCTAGCATATAAGTTGCTTATTAAATGCAACGACCACAATGCGATGGTAAATATAATCAACTATAGAATATCATGGACACATTGCTTGAAAAAATTAAGGGAATCCAACGAGAGGGAAACTAAGATGATGATTGCTTTGCAGGTGGTAAGGGAAATATGTATTATTGGGATGAAATTATCTAAGACTACTTGCGTGAGTTAGTTCAAAGAAAGAGAAACAAATACCTGTAAAGTAAAATTGCGGTTCTTGTCATGGCTACACAACTTGGAGGCCAACATTGTATAGTAATTGTTGAACACCTTCTCTTGTAGCCAGCACCCTTATGATTTCTCTATCATGTACTTGGAACGCCAAAGCCTATTACGAAGAGTTACTTAGATTGAAGTAAAATAAAATGATTAAAGAGACACGGAGGAAAATGATGTGCTTACTTGTTTCCCAGGTAAATCCAATCTCAAAAGCATCTACATAATCTTCCCTACTTGTGATTATACAAAATATTTCTCTCTGACCATTTTGTCAAATCCCTCCCTCCCCAGCCACGGATGGGGGATCCTTGCATCATCCCCGTTTAACCATTTATTTTATTTTCTTACAAAATCGGGCCCCGTCCCACCTTGGATGTTTATCACCCCGCCCTGTGCTTTTTAAGGGGGTTATTTTAATTTTGTAGTAATAATATATATAGGCATATCCGCAGGGAGGAATTGACTAAATCAATATCCACCCCGAATCCATGATGGATTTAGTCCCCCCCCCCCCCCCCCCCTCGAACCACCTCAAAACCCATTAAGCTAAAACCATATACGTCTCATTCGGGTGGGGCGAATATCTGTGAAAACGAATATTTTTGCCTACCATATTCTTCTATGGGTGGGCATCCCATCTCGAGATCCCAATCCCATCCCGATTTTGAGTGGGATAGGATCGGGATGGAGATTTTTAATCTCACTCATTTTGTCTCGTCCCGAACTGATTTATTTAATATTTATTATTATTAATTTTAATATTTTTATTATAATTGCAATTTTTTGATGGAAAGTATTGTTATATTGTGGTTTGTTTTCATTTTGATAGAAACTATTGTGGTCTGTTATCAAATTTATTTGCATGCAAGTGGCAGATATTAGCCTAATCACATGCAAGTATGCAAGGTCCATGTTCTATAATATGCTCATAGAGATGGTAGATGGATCATATGCAAGTACGCATGGTCCATGTTCTATTCTTGGATACAACTTGGGAGACATTGTATCTAAAATTGTTGAATATTTTCCCTTTGTAAAAACATGTGTTCCCCCATGATATCTCAAACACGCAATGGTGGTGTGGCTGCTTGGCATGAGGACCACCTTTCCAATGGTTAGGTTGCTGAGAGGAAAATTGTCGATGAATTATCATGTTGTCCATGTTTAAGAACGCATGTCTTACATTTGGGGCTTGTTTCTTGTCAGTTATCTTAATTCGTCCCATGTGTTGGGGAATTGCAGAAGTTGGTTGAAGTTGCCAACGAAGAAATTCAGATTTGATCAAAGTAGTCGAGACTTGAATAATTTTGCGCAGCAAAAAAAATTCCTGTACCTTATGTCATGTCACATCACGAACCCATTTGGGATGGGACAAGGTCTATCCCGTCCCAAAGATAAAGGAACGGGATAGGATCCGAATGAGGTCCATCCCGTCCCGTGCCCACCCCTATATTCTACTACAGTGTCCATTGTGGAAGCAATATCCCCAGATATCCACCATAGTTCTTTATTTCAAGGATAAAAAACCTTGCTCCATTTGAGTCCACGTAGTAAAATATCCTACTTTGAACCGCAAAGAAAGCAACAAGTAATGTGTGCAAGAGATTGAATAGACATCACCAACTTTTAACAACTAACACCATTTTAAAGTTAAAATTAATTTTGCAAGATAAACCCCAAACGATCGAATTCTATCATTTGCCAAGCACACAAAATCGAACCAGATGAGATCATACAAGAATCCACTAATTGTAAAAAAAATCAGGAAAAAATACAAAAAAACTAATGGGGGTTCAAAATTTTCTTCAATATATCCACTCATTAACTGATTTCAAATCGGGTTATGAGAACTACTAAGCAAAATTATCAAAACAAATAAAAATCTAACAGAGAGAGAGAGAGAGCACAAAGATGAGGTCCGGTGGGACGTGAGTGGCAACAACGTCGGTGGACTTGTTACTGTTTTTCCAATACGAGCGGGCAACAAGTGATGAAGAATAAGAGATGTTTGAGGGTTTAAGAGACATGGTAGTGAGGATGAAACTCACAAAAATGGCTTTCAATGGTAGCCATTATGTGCCCCACACAAATTCCACCATTAAAATAAGGGGAATCTTAAGAGTTAGTCCCATAATAATAGATCACATTTCAGATTATGGTTCAAACAGATTGCACTATTTTGGTCCCATGAAATTTATATGAACAATGCATGTTGACATGTACAAGAGAGTCGCACACTTGACTAATGCATAATATGACTAATGCATAATACAAAGATGAATGCCATAACAAGTGAGAAAAACATGGCCATTGATATATGTTATCAATATGACAAATAAGATATCTAGTATAGTCGGTGACTAAGTGAGCACTAGAGCAGTTGTGTTTCTCGTGAAATGATCTCTAAAAAGTATTAGGATGTGTCAGGAATTCGTGTGAGCGAAATTTCAATATGAATCTTACTTCTAAGAATAGGACTATGAATTTTAATGCCTCAACTAAGAGGATTTTTTCAAGTGAATTCACAATGTTGGAAACTTGTGAATGAGATGAAGATCATTGAGCAAATAAAAGTGCAAGTAAAGTAAAATGTTGAAATTGTAAAGGAAAGTAAATGCAAGCCTTGAAAGATAAATTGCAAAATTGTAAATTGCCAGAATGTATGAATTGGAAAAGACAATAAATGATAAATCATTTCGATTTGAACTTTAAAATTAATTTTTGTTGAAAGACGTCCAGACTCGGCCATGAGCGCCCAAGCAAAAAAAAAACACTCATTCGGGCCCAGCAAAATGTCAAATTTTGAAGCACCAAATTTTTTATAAACTTTTTATATTTTGTGTTAGTTGGCAAGTCTTGATTTAACTTTTTCACTAATCAAAGGTTCAATCATTGGCCAAGACATTATCATTTTTATTTTTTATTCTTTTTACCGAGACTCCAAACATGTAAAAGACTTTAATGTAAATTTAGTAGTGATGTTGCCTTTCTTGAAAAATGCATTACACTTGAAAGTTGATCATTTTTTCGTTTAAAATTTAATATTTTTAACAACTAGTATCATTGAAGAGTTAAATTAATCTTGCAAGATAAACCCCAGTGGTCAAATTCTATCATTCACTAAGCACACAAAATCGAACTGAATGGGACCATATAGGAATCCACTAATTGTTAAAAAAAAGAAAGAAAGAGTACACAAAAAACTAATGGGGCTAAAAAAATTCCTTCAATATATCCACTCGTTAACTGATTTCAGAATAAGGTTATGAGAACTATTAAGCAAAACTTATAAAAAGTTAACAGAGAGAGAAAAAGAGAGTGTACAGAGAATTGTAATCACGTTCAAGAAGAATTATCAATAGTAATCAACCCATTAATAAGTCACATACATAAAAATAGATGTGTACTTAAGAACTCAATATACAAATGTACCAACGGAAGACTAAGTTTGTTAAGAACTCTATATACAAATGTACCAATGGAAGAATAAGTTTGTTAAGCAAACTAAACCTATAGAGTTTCATCATAACAACCAAAACCACTATTTTTTAAAAGTTTTGTTATTTTTTCCCAAATTTTGTTTCATTTATGGATTCCGATTCCCTCTATAAAAATTGAAAAAAGTCGACTTTGAAGACCCGAAAATATGAATTTTTAAGATAATGTCAATAAGGTATTTGGGGGATGTATTCTCTCTCTTCTAAGTATAGCAAAACCATAGGAATCACAAAATTCAAAAAAGGACTTTTTGGATAGATTCCAATGTTTTGCTCAACCACCAAGGGTCATAAGAGTGGATGACTTAGATTCATAAAAGCCATTGCATTTGGCTGTTACTGACCATTTTGGTCACTGTCTCAGATGATTTTGCTATGATTTTTCTTGGGTTTGCCTGAGTCTGTGCGAACTTGGTCAGAACTAGGTTTTGTTTAAAAATTGTAGGTTGAGTTTTGTCAATTATTTGTAGGTTTGTTTGGGTTTTTTTTTTTTTTTTTTTTAATTTTTTTAGCTTCTTACATACTCACATGCTATGCAGTTAAAACGTTGTTATAACGGTTAATGGGCAGGCATTACGTTTCTACACTTTAACAACTGGGTTTAACAATGGGGATAGACTGTTAATAGAAAAATTGGCGTTTGTGTAATGTGTTTAAAACGTCACATGCTTATGACAAGAAAGAAAACCTTAAACCTAAAAATTGTTCGACACAGAAAAGAAGAAAAAAAAAAAGAATAAGAAAAAAGAAGGTAAGAGAGGAGAGTGATCGATCGACGCAGAGAGTAATCAATCGACGCATAGAAGAATAAAGAAGCAAATAAGAAAAAACACCCTCTCATCACTTTCCTCATTTTAGTCTCTCTGTGAATCAGATACAAACTGTGTGTGTGTGTGTGTGTTTTGTTGAAACCATTACGAAAGGGATCTCATTTCTTCAAACTTCAGCACCCATTCAAGCTTCTTCAATCTCATCCACTCTCTCTCAGCTTATTCAAATCATTCAGGTATGCAATTTTAATTTGTAGTGATTTCAATAAAGATTTTCAAGGTTTTTCTTATTTTATTTATTTATTTATTTATTGCAATTTGTTTTAGAGACTTATCATTTTTTCAAAAATCTGATTTTGTGGTACAAATCGATTGAGTGTTATCAAATTATGTTATTTGCTTGCTTTTAACAAATTGGAGATTCTTTTAACTAGGGGTGGGCATCTCATTCTGTGATCCCGATCCCGTCCCAATCTAGAGTGGGATGGGATCGGGATTGAGATTTTTAATCCCGCAAATCCCGTCCCGTCTCGAACTGATTTTTTAATATTTATTTATTAATTTTAATATTATATTATTACTGCAATTTCTTGGATGCCCACATAACATGCACTGGTGGAGATAACACCCTTTTTTCATCGCTTCAGCATCTCGATAACTCAACTCTCTCATCTCGTCACTTAGCTTCCTTCATCCGAACGTCTCATCTAACTCATCCCTAACCTATCTCTCAAACAACAACAACGCAGTGCGATAGGCAGCAAAGCTTGTCGGCTCGACAGCACAGACGACACACTTCGTCATCTTCTCCATTCAAACCTATTTCTTCACTGGTAAGTAAATATGAATCCATCCATCCATCCCACTTTCACTTTTTATTTTTTATTTTTTAAACTTCTGTAACAGAAGTTCTGTTGTTGTTATATAATCTCTCAAAGTAATAAAAAAAACATGATCTCAGTCGAGAGGAATTTTGGGTTCTCTCTAATTTCCAGTTCAATGTTCAGCAATGCGTGGTCAGTAGGTCTCACTTTTGTGTCCTGAACACATTCAAAATTTCAAAAAAAAATTAGTTGGAGTTGGGAAAGAATGTTAGTTATTACTCTTAATTTCTGTCGGCTCGGCTTGAGAGCTAAATATTGAGGGATCCTCATGGTCTTCTTTGTTCAAGATACCTTTTTGGTACTGCTATTGTACACTTCCACATCTGGGTATAAGGTTGGGTTTTTTTTTTGAATGGCGTGGGTAATGGGTTTAGATTTATATGACTAATGAGTACTAAAGTTGTAGGTCGGGAAAGGGTGGAATGGAGAAGATGGCGAATTGTGCTGCCAGTGAAGAAATACGTTTGACAGACTATTTTCATTCACAGAAGTATGAACTTGCAGTATGCAGGGTCTGCATTTCCAGGGTCTGTTTTCATATAGAACATGCATATGCAGGGTCTGTTTTCATATTAATTAGTCAATAGGTCACGACATTGAACAACAAAATGAACTCCAGGTGTCAGGGTTTTAAAAAAAAAAAAAATTTGCTCTTTTACTACATGCTCGTCCCCTCCCGAATCCGTTTGGGATGGGACGAGGTGGGGATGAGGTCTATCCCATCCCGATCCCGAAGGAATGGGATGGGATCGGGATGAGGTCCATCTCATCCTGTGCCCACCCCTACTTTTAACCAAAAAAAAAAGAAACGAAAAAAATTTGGAGATTCTATTTACTGCTGGTGTTATTGTTAATTCAACATGTAGTTATTTCAATTAGTTATTTGTCCTCATATATTGCTTCATTGGAACGACAAAAATAGTGTTGATTAGATTCCATACATTTTAATATAGAAACAGAAGAAAGCATTATGTACTTTGTGGGGGTATAAAAATATATTTTAAAAAATATCGTTAAATCCCGTTATATTATGTAACGCTCCCAAACCATTATGGGTCTACTATCTATTTTAACTGCATATATTGTCACAATAATAAGTCTTTGCTAGTCAACTAGGTTGATTATGTCATTTTGGATCCGGGATTGAAATAGTTTTCAAAACGAACTCCAAAGTCAACTAAGATAAAACAAGTAAACTCCAAAATAACGTTATTTTTACAATATTATTTTACTTTCAGATTTTCATGTTACGAACATGCCGAAAACGATCTGCTTGACTAAGGATGTATATAAAGAAATTATAGAATGAATTGTCAGAAAACATCCATTTTCCTTCGTTATTTGAGAAATCCCAAATGCTTTGTATGTTTCCTTTGCCTTTTCTAGAGAATGCATCACAATTGTGTAAGTCACTACATTTGGAAGACATCATTTGGATTGCATCTCATCAAGATAACATCAACCTTGCGAAAATCTTTATCACGATAGTAGGCTTCAATCAAAGTAGTATAAGAAATCACACAAGGCTGAAACCCATATCTTCTCATCTCTTCCATAGTCCACCATGCTTGGTCAAGTTGTCTAGCTTTGAAGCATCCATGTATTAAAATATTAAAAGTTTGGGAAAAAATTCCAACTTTATGAGGAAGATGAACCCAATACCCCCCTCCCCAGCCACTTCTCACCCACCTGTGCCATATCTAGGGTAATCTTATTCACACCCCAAACTTTTTCCTTTAAACTCCAACATAATAAATCAATTTCTCACCTCAATCAATTGATATCTTGTTATTTAATCCTCAAATGAACACCACGTCATTTTTTCCATTTTATTAGTTAGACCTTAATGCCAACATCTCCTCCTTACACCAAAAAACAAATTCAAATCCCCAAATGAGCAAAGTGTTAGAGATAAATAAAGCTCATCTCACAGGAAAGCTCACTTACTCTAAGTAGTTTAAAACTCTTCTTTAAACGATTGATGATTGAAGCTTTTGAAGTTGAAAATTTTATCAAAAAGGTAGAAAAAGACAAGCTTTTGGAGAATCTTCATGATTTTGAACTTGTAATTCTTTAAGTTCCAATAAATGGCAGTGTTGTAGAAGATGATTAATTTTCAAGTCAAATCAAAATGTATGTAGCATGGGAGTTCCAAATAAAGAGGTGAGATGCTCCATTTTGATGCCCTTGTCTGAAACCAAATGAACTTGAATAGCTCTCCATAAAACTAAGCTTCTGTATTATTTTGCAAAACACATAGTTTATGTAGCTTTGACAATTTTGGAATTATCGAAATATTTTAAATTTCTCGAAATGTATTTTTTTGACATTAGATGATTGTCAATCACGTATGGTTTAACCAGCTAGAACCTTATTCTAGTTAAATTTTATTTTGTGAATGATTCTTACGTAATGTATACTTTGAACTTTAGATGATACTTTTGACTCTGGAGAGACTTTATGTTAGGGTTGGGCATTTTTTTGCTTGAAAAACCAAACCGAACCGAAAGGGCCGGTCTAGGCCAAATTTTAAATAGTTATTTAATATTCAGTCCCAAAACCCGGACCGAATATCTCGATTCGGGCCTCAGTTTCAATTCTCAGAACCGTCGGTTAACCAGCCCGTCATGGGTATTTTTAAAAAACCAATTAATTTATATTTTATATATTTATAGTTAAAAAATTTTAATTTTATAGGATTTCATTTCATTCACAGTCAACTCCTCTCCCGTCCTCTCCTCTGATCGACTCCTCCAACTCTGCTCAAAGGCCTCTCTCTCAGTCTCTTCAAGCTTTTCGTCTTCCTTCTCGCCATGCGATTTCGGATTGATTTTGAGAGGCATCACTTACATACAACAACCTTGGCGAGTGCTTAGGTTTTCGATACAATTTGGCTTCCAACTCAGTTGGTTCAATCGAGGTAAAGTTCCAAACTTTATAGTATTCTTTCTCAATAAAGTTTTCAATTTGTAGATCATAGTTGTATCTTGATTTTCAGCTGATTAGAGTCTTGACACTCCACATATAACCACACTCTAAACATTTTTTTGGTTATTTTGAGTAATGAACTTTTTTACCTATTTTATAACTGAAGAATTCAGGAGTCTCAGACAAGCCCCTTTATTGTGTTTACTTGTTGACAATTTTCCATAATCTCTCATCTGATTTGATTTCTTAATTTAATCAGGAAGAGAACAAATGCACTACAGGCTCATGCATTTTGTAATGACACCATGTGTACGTTTCATATTCCATCCTATTGTTATGCTGCTCTGCAGCAAGCAACCAGTAAAAGAACAGAGTGGGGGACTGAGAAATATTTGTGGTTTTGCTCACAAGTCATAAATCAATGTCAATCATTGCTTTTGAGTTCACTCTCATTGAGGGTTTGTTCATTTAAGTTGACTCCATATTACTAGTGTTTAAAAAAGCGTTTCTGACTACTCACGAGTCCTCTCGACTCGCTGAAAAATCGCCCCAGCTCGGATGAGTCAAAAGGTATTTATGAGGCACACGAGTTATTAATGTTACTCGTACGAGTCAACTCGTTTGAGGCATACGATTTTAAGCCTGTGCAATCTGATTTTGGTATAATCTAGAGAATAATCTAACGGCTTTGATTTGAGCCCTAATTTCGTTGTTTTCTTTGTTTCTCTTTAGAATCAGACAGAAGGAGATGAGCTAAAGGAGGAAGTAGAAGAAGAAAAGAAGAGGAGGAGGACGATTCTGATTTCTGACAAAGGAGGAGGGCGATTCAGGCGAAGAAGGAGGAGGACGGTGGTGCCGTGGTGGTACTCTCAGTCTGATTTGCAGCAACTTCACAGTGAAGAAGACTCGAGTCTCGATTGCTCGATCGACATCGAACTAATGTAAGTCCTTCCTTCTGCTCTTTCTTCCTTCCTTCTTCTAGCTTCTTCCTTCCTTCTCTCGTTTCTTCCTTCCTTCTTCTGTTCATCTGTTCTACTTCTGTTCATTTGTTGTCACTGGAATGGGTTTGTTTTTGTGTTGGTTGTTCTACTTATGCAAAAATGGGTGTGTCGGATTCGGATAATGCCAATGGGGCAATGGGCGTGTTTTTGTGTTATGCAAAAATGGATGTTGTTCTACTTCTGTTGTTCTACAGACTTATGCAAAAATGGGTGTGTTTAAATGAGTCAAATGACAATTCTTGAATTGCTGAAACAGTACTTTTGTATCCACAAGAGCTAATTCCAGGTTTATGACATGGGGCATTTTTTGGGCAAAAATGCTAGAGATTTTAAGTGCCGACTGCCGAGTTTTGTTGAACTATGTTTTTTTTTTTGTTGAACTCTTGTTTTTTGTTGAAGCTAATATCATGTTGCTTATGAACTCTGCTTATATATGAAAGATTGTCATCATATATATATGAAAGATTGTCTTCATTTATATATGGATCACAATGACTGGGAAACATATTGCGCACTATGTTATTCAAATCAATTAAACTGTTTACATTGTTTTCAATCATATAACAAGTGGGTACATCTTAATGCAACTTATTTGATTCATCCAGAAAATCCCATTTAGCTTGAAGGAAGGTGTTGAGGATTTGTTTGGCACTTTGGCTGCTTGCTAGCTGTTGTTGTGGCTGGCTGTAGGATCAAGTAAGGTAACGTCATACTTCAAAGTTTATTCTCCAATTCTTCTTCGCTGCAAATTGCAAGTATGCAGATTGCAAAAGATAAAACACTAATACATACATAAAACAAACTCATGTTATTTCTTGATTGATGATTGCTTCTTTTGTTTTGTTTTTTTGTAAATTTTTATTATTTTTTTCATCACTTTTTATGAAAAAACGCTTTGCTTCGCCTCGGTATGCTTCGAGGCACCGCTTCGCTTTGGAAAAAGCTTGAACGCTTCGCCTCTGAAAACGCTTTTTAAAACATTGCATATTACTTTACTTGTCAATAGATGCATGGTTTGAGTCATATGCTATCCTAATACATAGTTTCTTTCCTTTTGGTTGGAGCTAATAAGAGTACTTTAGTTATCCCAAATAAGATTTGTGCAGATTTGTTACAACCTCTCGCATCTTTGATTGATATACTCTACCTTGCTTGTGTATTGGCAGCAGCAGCAACACTTATTTGCAGCAGATTTTGGCAGCAACAACACTTGTTTGCAGCAGATTTTGGCAGAAACAACAACACTTGTTTGGCAGCAGCAACACTTCTTGAACCCTAAACATAGCCAAGGCATCCACTTACTTCACTGTTGCTCTACTTCTTCCTTCCCGCCCTCAAAATCAACCAAAACAATTAACCCTTCTTCCCAAAATCTCGTCTTTATTTTTTATCATCTTTATTTCAACAGCCTTTCAGAAGTCTTTTAGTGTTGTTCTCCATCTTGGGTTTTGTCTAATATCTCATAAACATCATACAAATCAATTTGTACCAATTCTAGACATACCCAGACTGGGTTTTTGTCGATTCTTGTTTCAGTCTGGTTTAGGGTAGATTTTAGTGGAAAGTTTCCATGTTGAGATCATCTGGAATGCTGTCAAAAGTGAAACTTTTCAATGTTTATAATAGTTTCGGACAGCCAAGGATGTCGTATATACCTAATTGGGTTTTTAACAAATCTTTTTGCAATATGGATGACTCATCTGAGCTCCATAGTTGGGTCAAATTCCCTTCAAAAGGAGGTTACTCTGTTGCAGAAGAGGTAGATGAGGCATCTGAGCTCCCTAGTTGGTTTAAATTCCCCCCAGAACAAAGTTGTTCTGTTGCAGATGAAGTAGAAGACTTTGTGCTTCCTTCAACTGTCACTGTAACTGTTGCCAGTAACAAGTTGCAGGATGCCGGTGTTCAAAATGTGTCTTTCAGTGTTTTTGAGGGTGATATTGATGAGATTAGTATGATCCTTAAAGATAGGTACACATCACCTGATGCTGTTGTCGAGGCTTTAGCTGGTTTCAATTTTGATATTTCGAATAGCTTGGTTGATAAAGTATTAACCAGGTTTTGCAATAATTGGATCCCTGCATTTGGGTTCTTCAAATGGGCCTCTGTGCAAAGGAGTTATAAACATTCGGCAGATTCTTATGATTTGATGGTTGACATTCTTGGAAGTGCAGAGCAGTTTGGTATTGTCAGGAAGTTGTTGGAGGAGATGGTTCAGTTGGGAGGGTTGGTTTCCTTGACAACAATGAGTAAGATTTTGAGGCGGGTTGTTAGAGCTGGTAGACCTGTTGGTGCAATAATCATATTTCGTGAATTGGAGATATTTGGGCTGACTAAAAACACTGCAGTCATGAATGTGCTCTTGGACGCATTATGCAAGGAGCGGAGTGTTGAGTATGCTTGGGATGCATATGCTGAGTTCAAGAGTAAGATACCAGTTGATGCTCAAACTTTCAATATTTTAATACATGGATGCTGCAAAGCTAGGCAACTTGACCAGGCATGGTGGACTATGGAAGAGATGAGAAGATATGGGTTTCAGCCTTGTGTGATTTCTTATACTACTTTGATTGAAGCCTACTGCCGTGAGAAAGATTTTCGCAAGGTTGATGCTATACTTGATGAGATGCAATCCAAAGGATGTCCTCCAAATGTTGTGACTTACACAATTGTGATGCATTCTCTAGGAAAGGCAAAGGAAACACATGAAGCATTTGGGATTTATCAAAGAATGAAGGAAAATGGCTGTGTTCCAGACACTTCCTTCTATAATTCCTTTATATACATCCTTAGTCAAGCAGATCGTTTTCAGGATGTTCGTAACATATTTCAGGAGATGTGTGATAGTGGAACTACGCCAGATGTTACGACATACAATACCATGATTTCTGCAGCTTGTGCACATTCACAAGTTGAAAGTGCATTGAAGCTTCTTCAAGAGATGGAAGAGAGGCAGTGCAAGCCCAACCTTAAGACTTATGCTCCTTTGTTGAAGATATGTTGTCGAAGGAAGTGGATGAAGCTCCTTTATCATTTGTTGAATGATATGTTTAGAAAAGACATCAGTATTGAGCTTGGGACCTATACTCTTTTGGTTAACGGCCTATGTAAGAGTGGGAAACTAGAACAAGCTTGCTCGTTTTTCGAGGAAATGGTTTTGAAGGGATTATTTCCCAGGTTTTGCACATATGAAAAACTGGTGGAGGAACTTGAGAGGAAGAACATGGATAAAGCAAAGGAGAGTATTCAACAATTAATGGTACAAGCTAGAAATGTGCAACAACCTGGTTGATGTTTTATGGTACATTCTAAGTTTCAGAATGAACAAGTTCAATCATTTATAACTTTGTAGTATCTTTGCCCAACTATGCCATATCAATGCATGTATATTTAAAACCAATAAGTCATTTGGAAGCAAGACACATGGTCTAACTTTTTTCTCGATAGGAATGGTGAAAATAAAACCCATTGCCAAGTCTCACTCATGGTCCATCCCACGTATAAAGTAATCAAAAGTAGTAGTGTAAAGTAGGAAGAGTGCTACTAGAATGCAGGTCATAGGATATATAAATCTCAACCTGTCTTATCTTTAATTTTCTCTAGTAATATGGAGCTCAATCTGTGGCTTTTCTGTTGAACAATCATATATTTTGATCGAGTACAGTTATAAAAAACCTGATGAATTAAGGACACTTTGATTAATTTAGATGTATATTCAGCCTTCACGTTCAATTTAATGATTTTATTTATTTATTTTTTTTATTTTTTTATTTTTTATATATATTAGTGTAATGCTTAAGCAGCAAAGTAATCTTTAGTCTTGATGTTTTCTTTTGTTAATCTTTTCCTAATACACAACATTCTCTAGGTAATCACATTGAACTTGCGACAATTTCAACCTCTTCAATATGGAGATTGAACAGGATGGACGGGAGGGTTCCTTAATTCTTGTAAAGCAGGGAGCTGAAGCTGTGAGTGGACTTGCGACTTTTCTCCGCAAAGTTGACTTTAATCTTTAAACTAGAAGTTCATGCTGCTAAATCCAATGTTCTCTTTCAGAGGGTTTTTGAATCAATTTTTGTGGGAAGGAGATCGATCATCAAGGAGCGTTTCTCAAAGAAGTATCGACATCCATCTTTGGATTCAAAACTTACTCTTAAGCGCTTGAATGCAGTAAGTTTCTGTACTCTGACTTGCTACACTAGAAATATGCTCATCTGCTCCAACCGTGCTTTGTTCAATATTAGATTTTTGTGATGTTCTAATTTTGTAACTAGGAGGCTCGTTGCATGACCAAAGCGAGAAAACTTGGTGTTTCCACTCCAGTTTTGTTTGCTGTGGACACTGTCCTGCGTACTCTAACCTTCGAGTATGTGGAGGGGCCAGCTGTGAAAGACGTTTTCCTAGAATTTGGCTTGCATGGTGTTATTCAGGAGCGGATGGACAGTATTGCCGCACAAATTGGTGTCGCAATCGGGAAACTACATGATGGTGGTCTGATTCATGGAGATTTGACGACATCGAATATGCTGCTCCGAAGTGGTACCGATCAGCTGGTAACAACAAAATCTCACCTTTGACAAATACATCTGCTAAGCTTTCCAACTCATGTTGTATGCTTACCATCTAATATTCTGTCAGGTTCTAATTGACTTTGGGCTGAGTTATACATCGAGTCTTCCTGAAGATAAAGCAGTTGACTTGTATGTGCTGGAGAGAGCTTTGCTGTCAATGCATTCATCGTGTGGTAATGTGGTAAGGAATGGAGTTTGCATTTTGTTTCTTTTATTCTTTTAAAAGTACACTGTCTTACTTTGGCGTTATTGTACAGATGGATCGTATACTTACCGGGTACAGGAAGTCATCCAGGCAATGGTGTTCCACACTAAACAAATTAGCCCAAGGTGCATCCCACATTCCGATTTCATTTTTCAATATTGTCACACGTATGGTACACTGGACTCGTCCGGCACTTCATGTTAAGATCATCAACTTTTTCATATATCTTCTATCTTTATAAACATATCATGGCAAGTTAGTAGTAAATATGTAGCAACATTGATTTACAAGTGAAAGTATGAAAGAATATGACTAATAATATAAAATTATCACTGAAAAGGTAAATACTATTATAATGTAATAACATTGTGTTTTTTAATAGCGTGTCTCCATATTGTGTTTTTTAGTCCACGTGTTCAACACCTTGTAGGTTTGTGTCATTGTTACATAGGTTCCTTATAAAAACAATTTCATGTTTTTTTTTTTTTTTTTTTCGATAATTTTTTTTTTGGCAGTGAGGCAGAGAGGTCGCAAGCGTACAATGGTTGGGTGAACGCACTATAACCGAGGCATCTGTGAGGTATGTTAGAGGTGTAAGAACAGAAAGAGAATTACCATGGACTAGTGGAATGAGTTATTTTGTCTTATGTTTATGGGTATTTATTTGTAGCATTCCATTGGAATTATTTTTTTTTATAAATTTTCAGATTTTATCTAAATGTTTAGTGACCACATATTGAAACTCTCCAGCCCATAAATCTTCCCTATATACATTGCTTTATTTTGCACTAATTTTCTGATGCGCAACTGTTTACTAAGAAGCACTATTTTTTAGTAAAAGAAAGCTTACTGAAGCTTATTTTAAGAAAATATTTAAAAAAAAAACCAAAGAAACTGAAATATTGCATTTTTTCTTCAATTGTTATATTCACTTATCATAGCAAGAAAGATAAAAAGAAGATGAGTATGAATTGATTAGTTAAGCGAGTTTGGTCATGTTTGGGTGTTCTTGGGTGATTTTTGCAAATAAGCCTAGAAGTTTTGTGGCTGAAGGTCTTTGTGATGTTGATAAAAAAAGGTCTTTGAGATGTTGATAACAAAAAAAAGTCTTTGATATGCATTCAGGTTAAAAAAAATTCTCAACATTGTATTCATTTAGTAGAGAATTGAAGATTGCGTTTTGGTTATGGTCTGAAAGAGTGACAATTGCTTAAAGATGTTCAATTGATGGAAAAGTCAAATGCTCGGCAGGTCAAGTTTTACTTCATTTGCATGAAATGCATTTGGATAATATACGCTTTTTCAATTACGCTTTATTTAATCGTCTGGATGGGTGAGGAAGCCTGGAAGTTTTATTTCCAAGACTTTATGCTCTTTAAGAATGAGTAGTGATGGATTTTGCTTGGGAGGATGATGACTCTTTATTTTGGGACTTTCATTTAAGGATAGAACAGGAACTTTCATTTATGAAATAGAGGAGCCGTGGCACTTTTGGCACTGCTTGATGATGTGGAAGCTCTAGGAGACCTCATATTCACGATCGAGGAAATTGGATATGGATAATGGGGTCTTTGTGAGTTCCATGTTTGTAAAATTCCTAGAGGATGACATTCTTGTTGGTGGTTCAAATTTCTCTAAATGGGCATGGATGAAGGATATTCTGCCATGACTTTCAATGTTTTTGGAGATGCTTCTTCATTGGGCGGGGGAGGGATATGCAAATTGGTTTCTTGTAAGTTTTGTGGGGAGTGGGGAGTTCGAGCATAATGTTTTAAAAATCCTTTTTAATACGAAACAGCGCATTGGTATGTAATGAGGCGTAATCGAGGTCCGTGCTTTCATCTTCCCAAAAAAAAAGAATGATGAAAACAACATTAAAAGGTCATAAAAAAAAACTCAAGAAAAATATGAAATGATAATAAATGATATCTCCCAAATATGTTCATACAATTATATTCTATTATCTCCCAAATTATTGTATTTTGTAACTTTACATGATATCTCTTGTAAATCTTCCACTATATTTTCTGCTATCTCTTGCATAAACTTCCACTATTATATGTCATAGATTAATAATTGTAACCCTCAATTAAATAACTTCCACTATTATAAACTTCCACTATATATTCTGAGATCTAAAATAAAATTAAATAACTCGTATGCCTTTGTTAAGAGTCGATGCGTACGGATCGCCTAGACAACTCGTGCACATTATATACCCGTATCAATGCGTGTGCCTTGATAGTGTAATCTACCCTAAACTAAAGAAAGATAAAACCTGAAATCAAAGATAAACAAATAACTTTAAATTTCATTCAATCAATCACCAATTACAACTTAATTCTCAATACTTATTTATAAGCTTATTAGCTTCTTTGACAAGCAATCTAATCCTAAACTTAATATAGCTAATGCCCTATTTAGTATGAGCTTTAATATACCCAACCCAATTAACAAATAACTAACATACTAATACTATCCAATTAGGCAATTACCCAATTACATTTTCATCCCCGACTTGAAGAAGCTTGTCCACAAGCTTCAAGGGTGCATGTCGTGCCTTCACCAACCAATGAGATGAGCTCGCCTTCACCATTGGTTGGAGGTACGCCTTGTTGTGTTCCTTCTGTTCATCAATCTCATCAGTCAACAACACAAAATTTTCTTTTGACAATTGCTCTGGTCATGTTGGCTACATCCAAAGCATTAAGTGACGTATCAGAGGCTAGTTGTTGTGAAAAAGTAGTTGAGGGCGAATCAGATTCACAAAAGATTTATTTTGATCATAAAGTGGAAGCTTAGTTTCTACTCGCTTAGCCATGTTCTCTGCATATAATAGTATCAAATTCCTTTTAAGGCTAAAACAGATATAATCCTAGCATCCAAACCATGATAGAAGCGAAATGTTTTGTGGCGTTCGGAGAGCACACTCGTCCCGCCACCAAAGATTTGTTGTTCCTTTCAGTTTCGTAGCTGCTAATTGCACTACCTTCAAACACTGTATATTCTTAAACTTGAAGACGCGATTAATTTTCATTGACCAATCAACAAAGCCATAGCTCAATTCCGCTCCGTCATATGAAAGAACATCTAGTTTAACAATCGCGCCAATTGGTCATTCTCTACAAAGTGGCCGCCTCGATATGGCTAATCACCTAAATTAAGAGGACAAAAAGGTTGATTTCCTCTTCTCCCAACACTTCTACTACGTCCCAAGGGTGCCTGAATTTGTCCTCTATCCTTCACCCAATGTCGAACATAGTATTATGGAAATTTAGCCAGATCTGCCAGTCATTGCTGCGGAGAAACACCAAATCATGTGTCTCGCCATGGGAATCAACCGGATGGATATGCGGAGGGTTTGGGTTTTGGTGATGCATTCTGGATGGATTGGAAAGTTGGTAGCATGGAAGGAAATTAGGGTTCAACCAACTACATGAAATAGGGTGAAAACAGCTTGCATGAAGGCTTGGTTAGGCATCGAAAGGGCATAGGGACCGACGTTTAGGTTTTCATTGCGAGGGCGAGGTGAAGGGAGTGGGGGAAAAGGTTGAGGTTGAGGTCGAAAACTTCCCAAGGTGGTAGAAAGGGCGATAGTGGGGCAGTAGGGGGAGGGGACAGATGGGGGGCGGTAAAGGGGGGTCGTGGGATGGGGTTGGTCAACGAAGGGCACCGAACTTGTGGGATTCACGGCCCGACCAACGGAGTTGCAGTCAGCGGTGCTGATCCACCCCCACGGGGCTGTTGAGTGTTCCGTATTGGTGCTCAACGGGTTCGAGGGTGGCTGTTTGCGAGATCTGGGATTGTAAGTTCTTCACTTCCTCATCCACAATTTATGCAACTTCCTTCTGAATCCACTGCTACAATCTTGCCAGTCTACCCTGCCACTCCTTTTCTCGTTTGATCATCTCATAATCGAGCATTTGTTCTATCCCTGCCAATCATCCTCTCTGTGGTGCCTATCTTTAAGCTTCCTAGAGATCCCTCGATGTTTTCCACTGTTCAATGGCTTCTATCGCTTAGTTCTTTCTTCTTCAGTCATCTTCCGAGCTTTCTCTTTTCATACTTTGAGATTTTGGTTTGTGTCGACCTACACAATAGGAGCAATTTGGCTCCAATATCAAATAGTGTAATCTACCTTAAATTAAAGCTAAAATAAAACTTAAAATCAAAGTAAACAAATAATGGTGTGTTTGATTCTTTTTTACGTGGAAAATCATGACAGTAGTTGAGATGAGAGAGCAAGTGAGTAAAGTTTTTATCCAATGATGATGTCCATGTTTCTTGAGTTTTTCATGGAAAACTTTTCTGTTGCTCCTATAGAGTGGTGGGAGGTCACAAATTTCATGCTCACTCCCTTCCCTTCTCCCTTCTCTTCCATGATCTCTTCACTAGTCTAAGTTTTCTATGGAAAACAAAAATCAAACACGCCCTAACGTTAAATTTTCATTCAATCTATCACTAATTACAACCTAATTCTCAAGCTTTATTTATAAGCTTATTAGCTTTTTTGGCAAACAATCTAACCCGAAAGCTAATATGGCTACTAATGCGCTATTAGTATGGGCTTTAAAATACCCAGTCCAATTACTAGATAACTAACATACTAATACTATCCAATTACCCAATTACACCACTTCAGAAGTTTTCTGTCTGATTTGTGTTGATGTGCTCATTGATGCGTAAACATCAATCGCCTTTCAAGACAATGGTCGAGCATATATCCTACTTTTTCTTCATTGCCATTGAGTTTGGGAGATCTATCATCATCTCGTCTCTTGGTTTGGTGGGGCTCGGGTTATTTCCAAAAATTCTCTAATGTAGTTGAGGTCTAATTGCCATTTATTTCCAATGGGAAGGCTTTGTGGAGACTTTCCCGTATGTTATGTTGAACAATTAGATCTTCAATAAAGAAAGTTTGAGAGGTGGAAGATTAGTTATGGAATTTCTAGTATCGTTTGTCAGACTCTGCTCTAATCCGACAATGAGGGATGTGACTTTTGATTCCTTGTGTGTAAATTAAAATACTATGACTCGACAGCCTTAGTCCTTGTGGCTGCTGGCTGTTGTCTGTATTTAGCCCCTCTTGTTAAATAAGATTGAACCTTCAATATCTATAGAAGCATTGTCCCTGAGGGTTTCTAGTTATTTATTTATTTATTCATCAAAAAAGGGTTTCTACAGGAAGAAAGAAGTGTGTTATACACTACACGAGGAAAGGATTGATCACAGGTCATTCCTCAAAGCCATTTGGTTGAGTTTCTTCTCTGAAGTAGGGCATAGGCTGAAGAGTCTTCAACAGCATTTGATTTGTACTTTGTTTCCAATATTTTCACTTGCGTTATGTAGTCAATATTCTTCTATGTGCTAGAGTCTGTGGTTCCAAAATATATTTGTTCTTCTCTGGTGCTCTTTCAAATCATAAATGCGTGTGAGGGCGGGGTTGCTCCTTTGAATGCATCTTAACATTGAGGATTTGATAAAGTGAAAAAATATGATTGGTATGTACTGTTCCTTTGCAAAATAAGTGCTGTCAGGTAATATAATTATTTTGAATTGTAACTCTCTACTTCCAAACAATTTAGAACGCGACAATTGGCTATTAGGCTGTTTTGGAGGTAGTTTGGTTCACCTACAGACAGATTGATAGCCAAAAGTTGTGAATATAACAATCACAACTCTTTTGGGGTTTATTTCAAAACTGATATTTAGTTCTCCTGTTTGCCTACAACCAGGCTGGTCATAGTTCGATGTACATCGCTATATCAAAGTTATCTCTGTAACCTACCTTGGAATTGCTTTGATCTAGACTTCGTGGGTATAGATGAACATTTGGTTGAGAAAGAAGAAAAGTAGACTGAGCTCAATAGACTAGAAAGAAGTCTGGGCATGCAAAGAATATGGAACTTTTTAAGCATGCTATTTAACTATGCTAGATGTTGAACTAGATGAAGGGGGCTTGGATTATCTCAGGAGACTTCTAGGTGGGATGTGAAATTTTATTGCCTAGTGATGTAGCCTTGTGACATAAGATTACTGGGAAATAGACTGGGGGCTTCTCTTTTCCGCTATGAGATTGCGCAATACTGACGAATTAGAACAAAAAGACACTTGAAAAATCTAACAATGTTGTTAGATGACAAGTATTTCAAAATTAGAATGATAATAGGACCAATTAGCAGTTAGGGTCCCAAATAACGACTCATGAGGAGTTTTTATCATTGTGGTTGTAATGGCCCTGTCAGGCTCAAGAACCATTCAATGTTTTTAATGGCCCTATTAAGAGCTGTATGTCAATATGAAGAGCACAAGGTATAAAAGGACCCATCTAGATGGATGAAAGATGATTGGACAATCATGTATCCATAAATGCAGTATGCAAATAGTTATTTAATTACATTTCTAAGATTAGTCATTAATGCCGAGATGAAAAACTCATTTAAGGAGTTGATGGGAGATTCGACATTGATAGAAATGAACGCAGTGGAGTTGAGTAATTTGAAATGGCAACGAATTTTTGACACCACCACTTTTGCTAAAGGACATCATCACCCCCCCCCCCCCCCCCCCCCCTTTTGAATGTGATGAAGCACACCGCCAATATAAACCCCTTTCTCACAATTGTTTCTTATCTTCTCCACCTTCTAGTAACAACATAGCAACACCACCCGCCACCCTTGCCACCACCGCCACCGCCTTTCCTCCTTTGTTCTTCTTCTAATTCTCATTTCTTCCAATCTTTTTCTCTTATCTTCTCCACCGCCAACGGCACCACCTCGCCCCTGCCTCCTTATCTTCTCCTCTATTTTTTTTTTCCTTCTGCCCTCAAACATATTTGTGTGAATGGGGGTTCCCCGTTCGCACGAATCTGCTCGAGGGCATAAAAAACCCCAGAGAAGAGAATGAGGGGGCGAGGCGTGGTGGTGCCGCCAACGATGGAGAAGAAGAGAAGAAACGAGACGAGAGATGTGACCAGCCGGTGGTGTTGCTCCCTAAGAGAGAAGAGAGGTGGTGGTTATTATTTACTTATTTATTTTTATTTTAAATATTGGTGGTGTCCTTCAATAGGTGGTGATGTGCTTCAGAAAGTTTTTTTTTTTGAAGGGGGGGGGGGGTGTTCTTCAACAAAGTGGTAATGTGAAAAAGTCGTTGCCATTTGAAAAGGAGCCACCGTGATAGTGTCTTCAGCTTGATTAGTCTTAGGTTCGATACCTACCAGCGACATGGGGTGGGTAGGGTTTAAGGGTTAAAAAAATGAAAAAGAAAAAAAAAATCCTATTAAAGTTTCTTGTTATTGCATAATTTTTTTGGTGCATCAAGTTAGCCAATTCATTATTTATTTTGGGTACAATCATGGCTGCAAATGATGCAAGTTATTCACCTGACCTTTGATGCAAGTTATTCACCTGACCTTTGATGCAAGTTATAGCGACTAATCTGTACTGTTATACTGCAAATGCTTGCACATATGGCTGAGGTCTTCTCTGGTCCCCAAGATCAACATTCATCATTTATTAGAAATGATGGATTTTGCCTGATCGTATGTGGAAATTAGAGTTACCAATTTTTACTATTATGATGAAATTAGAGTTACCAATTTTTACTATTATGATGAAATCCTTGCGTTCACATGATGAGATCTTTGGTCCCCAAGATCAAAATTTTCGAGCCTGGTAAATGGTATCTTGGTGTGAGAAATATCATTTGTTCAACTTATTAAAGAAAATAGATGTTTCATATTGTCAGTATGGAGCGCATGGCCTACCTCTGTTGGATAGAAAGAGCATTGTTTGTTTTTTCACCATAAGGAAAACTTGTGTGCATTCAAGTAGCAGTAGCATTTTTTACTTTAAACTAAGCTTTAGAGGCACTGGCGATCATAATACATTTTTTTTCAAATAAAATTATTTGTTCATACTTGTCTGCTCGATGATTGTAGCAAGAGTTTTGAGTTGCTCCAATACATTTTACGAAGCGCGGTGCTGAGAAAGGGGTGTAAAAAAACTAAAGAAAATTGGAACCAACACATGAAGAAAAGAAAGGGCTATAAAAATGAAAGAAAAGTGAAACTTTTATTTGGGTTTATGAAACTCTTGATAGCAACAACTGTTTTGAACAATGCTCCAGACTGCAGACTTGCTTTTGCAAGTTCTTTAATTGCAAGCAAAATTGAGCACAGAAGATGAGACGAGAGAAAGCCCAGGTGAACAAAAAATCAAATTAAAGGCCCAAACATGAAACGACCACTTCTTCAGATTTCTCAAAAGAAAAATATGATGCATGAAGAGAAAAAAAAAAGTTTCAAAAGCTATAACAAAGATTTGCTTGGTAACAACAAGAGAGAAAGAGAGACTTCAAATCTGAAAAAGCGAAAGAGGAGAGAAATCCCCAAGGGAGATACTTTGCCCAAAGTACAAATCAAACTTCCTCATTTGACTGCCATCTTTGATTGCTTGATCATTCTAGCTATGGCACTCTTGGAACATCACTCACTACTTAAGAAAAAGAAAGTAAAGATCTCTTATTCTACTTATGTGAATGCATCTTCTTCCTTTTTTTGTTTTCAATTCTTTCCCTCCATTGTATTCTTTTTGTGTTTTATTGATTTCTCTCATCAAAATACCTCACCTCCTCTATGGAATAGGACCCACCTTTAAAATGGGGTCTAATATTGAACCAAGTTAGGATTCAACATAAGAATATGACCATATCAACTTGTAATGTTAGGCCCCAAAGGCAAAATGATGTTGAATGCTGGTTAGACTTGTAGCACATGGTATCACGAATTTGGTCGACCATGAAATATTTATGGTTGAATTGTTAGGCTCGAGATCAGCTGGTAAGACTCGTCATAGACAATATTAAAAGGGTAATGAATTTTATACATTCGTATTAAAAAAGGTATTTGTGATCTCCATAGGACTACTAAATGCCATGTCCTGTGGCAAATTAATAAAAAAATCCCATAGGACTACTAAATGCCATGTCCTGTGGCAAATTAGATCTGGTACTACTGTAAATCGTTGGTACGATTACTGGGTTAAACTAGGATTTATTCTTGCAAAATATTTTCTTGATACAGAAATTTCCAATTGGCCCATATCTATTTGTGACCTCTGGATTTCTCACCCAGGCCAGCAACCCCTTTGTAATATCGACTTGCTTAATGCTCTTTTCTTGACACTGTGGCCTTAGATATCCAAAATATCCTGATTTGCTCATCGGAACACCCGGATCAATTGACCTGGACCTTTGATAAAAAAAACGGCACCTTTTTGGTCAAAAGTGCGACAAAAGCCTTCTTATCTGACTTTTTAGAAAGTTCTACATCTCTCCCTCCCGCTCCTTCCCTGGATAAAAAGATTCTCCGAGAGATGTGGGGAATTAAGGTTTCCCATCGGCCATGTTCCTTTTCTGGAAAATTGGTCAAGACATACTTCCCACCATGACCAATCTAGTCAGACTTCACACCCTCATTGAGAACACCTGCATCTTTTGCAATAATTACACTGAGGACGTTGTTCATTTTTTCTTCAGGTGCTCGGTTATCAACCTTCTATGGAGAATTTCCTCTATTCCCATAAATTGGCTCAATGAACACTTTGGGAGCCCCACTATAATTACTCTCCTTACCTTTATGTGGGATGCAGTCAAGGCCCACCCCACTTTTAGAGATGTCCTGCTATCTCAGTTTACGGTTGTTCTCAAGACCATTTGGCAACTCTGAAATGACAACATTTTCAGAAAATCCAAATTTGAAACCCACATTTTTCTCCCTGCTTTTAACCTTATCTAACCTCATATGGAATGTGTGGCACAAGCAATGGTTTTGCACTCTTAATAATTTGACGAACCACACCTCCCACCAATTTACTCAACCTCTCTCTGTCCACTCGATTATAGAACAAGCCATTAGTGATTCTCGACATGCCCCATCAGATAATAGGACAACCCCCACCCCCCTTCTGAACCTTGTCACGGAAACCATAACTAGCAACAGTCAACTGATCCAGGCCCAACTCTTCTCAGTTAGAAACCACAACCTTAATACCAGATCTCTTATTGCTAATCCCTTTCCTGACATTCTTGGTCCATATACTATCTTAGTCACCTACGATGCTAGTTTTTTTGCCTCTTCACAGCAATGAGCAATATGAGTTTTTGCAACTACCTTACAACGATAGGTACTTGCTCAGGTGGTGGATCTTATTGCCGGTAAAATTCTTGACAACACAATGGCAGAATGTCATACGGCGGAGGTAGCTTTGATTCTTATTCAGGCTCGACAATGGCGGACATGTCTTCTTCTAGGAGATTCAGGGATACTCCACGCTATCTTACAAGAAACACACATGGACACAAGAATATAGATGAACTGGGCATGAAGGCCTATTATTACTAATATTAGAAGATTGTTGGCCTTAAAAAATTATGGTTTTGTAATTTTATTAATCGAGAACTCAACTATGAGACTCACAATCTAGCTATTAACGCTGGCTACCAGCATTGCACACATCAGTATTAGTATTAATATTATATATATGCTCTATGCTTTCATAAAAAAAAAAATGCATAATTTATTTTTTCTTATTGAATTATGAATTTTCCTTCCATTAAATATTTTTGCCCTACAACTCTGCCTGCTATTTTCATTACAGCATAAGGAAGGGCTTATGAAAACAAGGTTTTTGATGGGATGGTATGGCCTCCTCTTCCATTCTATTTTGACATTCTTAGGTCATTTACAATATTTAGGGCCCCATTGGGCTCTTAACACTCCCTCTTTAACCTTTTACTCAATCACCAAGAAGAAACAAAAAGAAAATCTGTCAACATAAAGGACAATTCTGTGCGGTGTTGTGTGGTTTGGAGGATCAAAGTTTTTTTTTACTTGTTCTTTAGAGGGGCAATTTTGTGGTCAAATTTGGTGTCTTCAAAAGCTTGAAATGTTTTTGATACTGAAATAGTCACTCTGTTAGTGACAATAGCAATTGACCAAACTGCCCTTTGTTGAATATAAAGATGATTAAAAATACTATAAAGAAATAATGGTTTAGCATGGTATGCATGTCAAGGACAAGTCACGGGCTGCATTCAGGCAAAATGTAAGGGACCTTCTAGGGTTGAACAAAAACCAACTGAATCGAATCAAACTGACAAATTCAGTTCGGTTTTGTTTAGGAAATTGCAAAACCGATAAGTTGATCGGTATGGTTTTCGATTTTGAAGCAAAATAAAACTGAAAAATCGAACCAACCGAAATACTATATACATGTTTGAAATAAGAGTCGTGATTCAATGAGGTTAACCAAACGGACTTGGGGAGGTCAAGACTCCACCGTCGGATCTAATAGATTGATCTTAACCGAAAAGTAATTAGATATTAATCATTATGTCACAAATAGGTATTAATCATTATGGTCACAGAAATAGGATTCATAATTTTTCTCTTTAGCTTACATATATTTTGTAGGAGTTCGTAAAGTTTGCACAAAAATCTATGAAATTTTGCAGAGTTTGTGAAAGATGAAGAATTTGTATGAAGGAAAACAATTCAAGGGAAAGAGAGACCTAATGTAACTAGCTTTCCTATTTTTTTTAGTTAATGAATTAGCCAGTTAGCAAAGTGGTTTTCTAACTTTTTTTTATGGTTAAAGATTGAAATTAGTTAAGATCAATATATTGATCCAACGGTGGAAAGTGTTGACCTCACTGTGTCTCATGAGGTTAACCTCACAATCTAAAAATATTATTACTTTGACTTTGAAAAGGAAAAAAAGTATACTAGTTATTTTATTTTACTCAAAGCCAAAACTAAACTAACGTTAATTTATTTTAAATTACTGAAGACAAAAAGTACTGGCTTTACTTTATTCTATTGACAAAAAGCTGGTGGATCGTCCTTAAGAGCCAGGGAGGCGCGCCAGAAGAGCGCGAGGGAGCCTCCCTGGCACGTGTTTTTGAGAGAGAGGGATGTTTAAAAAAATTTCTTTTCTTAGAATAACTAAGTTATCCCCTTCTGTTATCCCTTTCCCCCAATTTTTTTTCTTAACATAACTAATGCCTCTTAAGAACGATCCACCAGCTCTCCCCATTTCGTTTTCGATTGCTCTCCCCAAAAGCTCTCTCTGCAGAAATCAAGCCCAAAACTCTAGAGAATAAACCCTAAAGAGAAGAAAAGCTAAGTCCGAATAAGAGCTCAAAAGCTCTCTTTGCAGAAATCGTTCCCCATTTCGTCTTCGAAGAAAAGCTCGATTTTGTCCCCAAGTTCAAAAGCTCAGAAGCTATCTCTAAAGAAAAGCTAAGTCCGAAGTTGTAGATCGAAGCTCTCTCTGGTTCTAAGTCTTCGATTTCTTCTTCGAAACCAGATCTAGGGTTTCGTGGTGGGTTTTGTGATTTCGTGACGATTCAAAGGCGTCGTGTTCGATTTCGTGGTGATTGAAAGACCTTGAAGAGAAGTCAGTGAAGAAGCAAAACCAGATCTAGGGTTTTGTCCCATCTCTTAGGTAACACCCTTTTTCTCCATGTTGCTCATACTCTTGATGTTCAGTGAAGAAGCAAAAAATATTTCTTTGAAATGTTGGCACCCAACGCATCATTTCAAGGTATAATACACTCAACCAATCGTTTTCATGCAGATTATATTTATCAATAAAACCATACCAATTTTCTTCAAACTCTTCGTGAGACAGAGAATCATAAATTGTTTTTTGCATTGCAAACTTGATCGCCTCACATTCATTGCAACCAGACAGTTTTTTGAGCAACTTCTTCATAATATGCCACAAGCACCATCCGTGTCGTGTGTTGGGAAATACAATTTTAATGACCCTCTTCATTGCCCTATCTTGACCAGTGATTATAGCAGTCGGAGCATTGCCATTCATACACACAAGCCAAGTTTGAAAAAGCCAAACAAATTCTTCAACGGTCTCACCATATATCAATCCACATCCCAAAGGAATTGACTGACCGTGATGATTCACCCCAACAAAAGGAGCAAATGGCATCTCATACTTATTTGTTAAGTATGTAGTGTCAAAAGTAACAACACCCACAAACTCCTTGTAAGCTGTTCTGTTTCATGCGTCTGCCCAAAAGACATTTCTCAACCTCCCTTCATCATCCAAATCCATCATATAAAAGAAATCAGCATTATTAGCTTGCATTTTTTGGAAGTAGTTACGAAGTGACATCGATCCCCCTCACCAAGTCTCAACTTCTTTATTTTGTCCAGATAATTTTAACAATCTTTTTGGGAAAATGGCAAAATATCATGCCCACCAGCTTCAACCACATATGTCGAAAAACTCTTAATTGGTATAATACCTGCCCTATCATTATAATCAAGCTTCTTCTTGACATACGAGCTCATAATTCTATTCTTTGGGTAAAATCTTGATTTTCTGGGGCTTAACTCATGATTGTGATCAAATGTTACTCATCACTAAAACTGTTCCGTCAGGGCGTATCTGACCTCTAATCTTAGCCAAACAACCACATTTACTTGTACCATGCAATCCCAATACATTCAAACATACCTTGAAGTAGCACTTCAATCGTTGCAAGGAGATGATACTGTGACCTTCAATCTGAGTTGAAAAAGGGAGATGACCCTAGTCTTCGTTTTCTCTTCGTCTAAGATCTGAGATCGAAAAGAAGTCTTCGTTTTCGATCTGAGAAAGAGGAAAGGGGAAGCTCTCTCTGCAACTTTGAAACAAGGGGAGGCGTCGTGTTCGTCTTCGATCAGAGAAGTTCAAAAGCTCTCTCTGCAGCTTCGAATGAGGCGTCATGTTCGTCTAAGACCTGAGATCCAAAAGTGAGATTTCGTCTTCATCTGAGCAAGGGGAAGAAAAGTGCAATCTAGGGCTTTTTCTTCTTTTAGAGGAGAAAGGGACTTCTTTTCTTCTCTTTGGGGGCAAGCACACCTAACGCCGTGAAAGGGCTAGCTTTTGCTTCAATTAGAGGGATACATGATCTCACTTTTGTATCACATGCAAAGGAGGCTCCCTGGCGTCGTTCTGGCGCTAGGAGCTGGCTATCTAGAAAAATTGATAAACTAGTCTTCATTAAGAATGCTAATTGGACGACCCCCCAATTCTAGAGAGTCAGGGCTACCAACCATTTTTTGGCTAGGGTTGGGGCTCTTTACACTTATACCCCTTCTATAATTGTGTTTGTGGTTGTGTTTTAAAGAGAATGGGTAAAAATGTAAAAGAGCCCAATCCTGACAAAAAAAATAGTTGGTTGCCCTGGCTGCCTAGACTTACTCCTTGACGACCTTAGTCATGACATTGAGAATGCTCTAGTCAAACAGTGTAAATGCTGCATCTCACATTTGCCCAGCTCTTGATAATTGCTACACTTTCAAACGCCATAAAGGGATTCATAACTATTTCTGCTCTCATTCACCTTTACTTTTGATATCTTTATTTGTGATCGCTTGAGACCCTAGTTGAAGTTGTACGAATTTGTTCAACCAAGCATGGCGAACATGAGAGTGACGATGGGAGTCGAACCTGATAGAGTCGTTGTGATCGTGATTTTTAATCCACCTGTTAACGTTTTAGCTCCTCGAAGTAATTTCCAATTTCTTCTGAAATGAAGATGAATTCATGAATCTGGAGAGATTTTAGTGTGTTTTGATTGATAATTTCTGGTTTTGGTGAGGTCTTGAGTGCGAATCTGATGTGAAAATTGATTCTGACTATTTGTTTGATTGCAGTTATTACAGGTTTAAAGGCGAAATACGAGGATGCGATGAGAAGAGATGACGTTAGATTGGGGAAGGTTTTTGGGGGCGTGGGGTTGTTGAATTTTAGGGTTTGGATCCCTGACCTCTTTCCCTCTTCTTTGAAACTTACGAAAAATCGACAAAACCAATAAATCGATCCACACCGAATGTATCAGTTTCCTACAGTTCGGTTTTGAATGATCAAAGTGGAAACCAATAATATTTATCGATTCTCAGTTTTGGTGAGGTTTTCAGCCCTAGGAGCTTCGAAGTTCAAGCTTTGATGTGGCTTGGATGTAGAAAATAAAACTTGGGGGCCCTTTATAAGCAAGGTGAAACATGAATCATTCTTTTAAGGAGAGGGTGTGACTGAGTAAATAGTTTTAGCATCCATCATTAAATGGCAACTTAATTGACTCTCAATGATTTGAGTTGATCGATTTGATGACTTCTTACAAGTTGACTCGAGTGTGAGTACTCTGGACGAACAATGGTTTCCATTTTGCTTTTTCAAATTCAGGCTATTTACAATCAAAACCAAGTCATATCAAACATTGATTAATTATACCTAAGCATCTAACATAGTTTATTTAAAGCCCCATAATTATCTATAAACTACAAATATGTTGTTACATCTAACTTTTCCCTTACGTCTAACTTTTGGATTTCTGATTTGCCATCCACATTTCATACTTTTTGCAATCAAAATTAGGTACTCTCAAATATTGATTAATTATACCTAAGCCCTTAACATAATTTATTTGAAGCCCCCACTTGTCTATAAACTAAAAATAGGCCTTACATCTAACTTTTGAATTTCTCATTTCCCTTCCATTTCATACTTTTTAGTTTTTACAATCAAAATCAACCCTCTCAAATATACTTAATAATTTGGTACAAACATCATTAATGTGATTTAAAAAGCTATCAACGTCCCCAACCACTTCAAATACTATGTTTTCACAAATACTGAAAATTGTCTTCACATCATGACATGTTGAATCCACAACTTCTTCCAATATGTTTAAAACGGCCAAGAAAGAAAAAATGTGTAAATTGGATTTGAAAAGAGGTTTGATTTATGTTGATAAACATATAGTCTCTAATGTTACAGTCTAACTTTGATAATATCTAACGCTAGATACTTTGACTACCATGTAATATCTATTGGTAGTTTTTTTGGCTATTAACAATTTGTAAAGTTCTAAACATATACGCAATGTGGGGAGGTAAAAAATAGGGAGCAATTTGAGGATATGACGCTAAGTACCGAGCTGATGTTCTTGTTATAAATGCCCTTGTTCCAACAAGTTTGAAGATAACAATAAGAATGTTGATGCGATTAACTTTTGAATAATGAATAAACTATAATGGATACTAGCAAAATAAAATGTAACAATAATGATTAGCTCCTCGAGTTGAAAATTTGGACCATACAAAACTTACCTCAAAACTCCTGCCACATTACCCAGGGCCTTCTTGCAACATTGAATTTGTCAGAAAAAGTTTTATTTGTTTTTCCTACATATTACTTAGAATACAAGACCATTTCTAAGAGTTTCTAGTTCGGGGTTAACTACTACTCTTGTGAAGAGGTTCCACACAATGGCATCTGTCTGCTAAAAAAAATCTATATAAAAAAATAAATCCAGAAATGCATGGTCCTTTTTGCAGTCAGTTGTATTTGGTTAGATTATATTCGTTGGATTAGAATGGTTGTTTGTGCTAGAACGACCATATTTGTGGCTGTGAGTATTCAAATATGGCTACGACGACTATATTTGCTCAATCAACTCAATCCCACCCCTTCCAATTGAAAGCCTCGTCAAAACCATAAGGTCGTACAGTGTGAACCTTACTTCATAGTTAGTGACGTGGAATGTATGAGTCGTCTTCCACCACCGCTTAGCTAAGGCTCTGAAAATCTATTGATCAACATATTCTTTTTTCATCGAGAAGAACGAAAAGAAACTATTCCTTTCTATGCAATTTCACATTGTTGGATTTGTTCAAAACTTATCCCAATTTTTGTTGAGCCCAACCCAACTCTCTTGAAATTGAAAACTTCCAGATGTTTTCCTATTCCATAAATGTTCTACTCCCATGTTGTTGTCTATGGTGGGAATAATTGGGTGAAAATATTCCCTTGGAATTTCATCATCAAAATTCGATCGAACACCCATAACTCATCGCAAGGATAGACTTCCATCGTAGGAGTCACTTGTGCGCGAGAATATTGGCATTGACTGGTACTGCTGCAAGAAGCTTGGCCGGAAACCTCACCCTCAGTGAAATTTCCTTTCCATCGCTTTTTTGGCTTCAATTTTTGGGTAAGTCACCTCTGCATTTTCCCCATGTTTCGATGCAACTGAAACTACCGGATTGAAGTGGGTTTCGGCTGGATTTGGGGCTTCATTGTGGCAAAAATATGGATTGAGTTCAAGGATTGTGTTTTCCCGAAATTTCGTTGAAATTTTCGTTTTTTGAAATTACAAAAAGAAAAAGGGCGAAAGAAACAAATATTTTTGAGGGTTTTTAATTTTTTTTCATAAATTTCGAGATTGTTTTTTCTAATTATCATTTTTCTAATTATTTATTAATTTTTGAAATCACCCTGATATTCTAATTATCATTTCTTCTATTTATATATTGATTTTTGAAATCACCCCTTAATTTTCTAATTATATATTGATTTCATGTTTGTTTTATTTTTTAATATTTAGGATTCATTTAATGTGTTTAATAGATTTTTTACTTGCATCTTATATATATTTTTTCACATATTTCATATACCTTCGAATTTCATTATATATATAATGTATTCTCAAAATTTTTATGTTCTTTTCCTTACGAGTGAAATTAACTCAAAAAACGAAATTGCGGTCCTTGGTTGAGTTGACATGATTTTGTACTTAAAAAAAGAAAAATTATAAAATAATGTTTAACAGCCTATTTCACTCTCTTTGCACCCTATTGGCTACTGTGCGTCCCTCTTTCTCTTCCCACCGCCCCAACTTTCCTATCTTTTGCACAAATATTCATCTTTCCCCTATAATATATGCTATATTCAGCTTTGCATCCAATTAAAATTCATATTGCACTTTCCCCCTAAGACTAATAGTCAATGTGCAATGACTGTCAAGGCATGTGCTAGCTTCAAAAATGCCATATTTTACTGCCCAAAATACCTTTTAATGATCTGAAGGCTGAGAATAAAAGATGATGCAATTAAAATCGAGGGATGAAATTCAAACTTTCACTAAGACGTTGGGATAATCCCCTTACTCCTCATTTACCACCACAGTCTCCACTTCACCATCAATAACTCTCACATCTTCTTCCACTACTACATCTACATGTTATTTCACTGTAGATTAAATATTCAAGCATCAGTAAGTGGAAAAACTTGCCAAGTTTTGATGGTAAGCTTCAGTTGCAACTCATCTTCATCATCTGTTAGGTCAGTTCTGTTGCAGGGGGCGAAATTAAATTCAATTTTATTTTAAGGGGTTAAGTTACTGCCAGTGATTTATTTTAAGGGGTTAAGTTACTGCTAATTAACAACACTTAATTGATTTTTCTTGCAAATCCTATGGTGTCACAAACACAATCAAACAAGTGAATAAGATGTTTGAAGTAGGCAAAATTTTGAAGGAGTACATGTACATTGGATGTTAAAACACAATATAAATTCATTTGATGTTCATTGGATGTTCTTGAAACAAAGTTTGATGTTCTTGCAACAATGTAAATTCATTTGATGTTAATAGCACATTGTAATCAAATGCCTTAACATCAATGTAAAAACTTGATATAACACAATGCAATTCCAATAACACAATATCCTTGCAACTCAAAGCCTGACATAGCACTTTCAGGCATCAATAACAACCTGAAGTGTACCATACAAACAAACATTCAATACCATACCATATCAACAAACATTTAACACCATACCATACCAACCTGAAATGCAATCCATTTAAAAGAACTTGCAACCAACACAAGTGTATCATTTAGTGTACCATACTAACACAAGTCTGACATAACACAATTATAACATAACACAAATGTATCATTAGTGTACCATACCAACACAAGTCTGACATAACACAAAGCTGAGATAATATTCCATCAGAAAACACAAAATGAGAATGTCAATAAACAAAAAAAAATGGTCTTCCACTAACTTATATGCAGGTCATCTCTAGGGCCCCTTAGGTCTCCAAATGTTTTGTCCCCTTGTAAATTGAGTTTGTCTCCTCCAGTTCTTACCATTTTTACGCTGAAACATTGGATTAACTGATGGCCTCTTTGGTGGGGGCCGAACTCATTGTGCAAAGGGTTGAGTTGTGAACATGGTACTCTGATTGTTGTGTAAAGTTGGAGTTGTAGACATTTCAGGCTGGAAGTTTGGTGTTTGTGGAGGACATGTGGGCATTTCCTTTTGAGGTTCACTGTTTCCTCTTCCACTAGCAGTCCTTGCACCCATTGGCTTGTTGTTCCTTGCCCTCGTGTATTTAGGCCTCTTAGATGTCTGTCCATCCTCAGCAGTCTGATCCCTAGGAGGGTTGTATAAGTTCTACTGTTATGACCCTCCCTTCCACACTTTATGCAACTCCTGTGTTCCTTGTGAACCTCATCTTCATATCTTTTCCTCCGTTTCTTAGGTCTCCTTGGACCTCTTTTCACTAGAGGTGGCAACACTAAGTGTCTTGGTTGCAACATCAAAACCCTAATCAGAAATGAAAATAAGCAAATGATTGTAGTACACACAAGCAATGATAGGGGCTCCAATACCTGCATCATTCACGCATGTTTCTTATTCTCACAATGCCCCTAGAGTATGCTTCCACATAGGCCTTCACAGAATGATAGGGGCTGCAGTACATGCATCAAATGGAAATAAGTATGGGAACAAGATTATATAAGCAATAATATGGTCACTGAGAAAACTTATACTTACTCTGCCTACTGAGGTCTCTGATTGACTAGAATCAAGACTCCATTCACACATGATTCTTGTGAGTTCCCATTACCTACAGTCACAATATCTAATAGATGTCTTGACTCTAAACCTATCACCAGTGTCATTATGCTACACTATGATGAAACCATCACTGGACCCAAACATCATGAATTGGTTCTTCATTTCCAAATGGCCCAAACAATAGCATATAGTAGAATCTTCCTCTTCCTTTTACCTTCTTCCTTTTCCCTTTAGACATTCTATGATTCATTTTTCTCATATAGTTTCAAATACTCGTCAAAATCTCGAACTGTGAATGAGTGGAAGGCTAATTACTTAACTAGGATCGTAGCACTCCTAGGCAATGAGTTAGCTAACCAGGTCACATTTTTCTTGTCCTATAAGCCTCCTATTATTCATTTTTGTTACTTCCTTATACACAAAATACAAAATCATTTCATAATAACCAAAAGAAACAAATTTTTTTGAGCTATATGTTCTAATGTTTTGTTCTTGAATTGTAATTAGCTTTAGATAATGAATGTGGCAATCAAAATAACTATAAAAGGGAAACTTGCAAAAACAATCACCATGTCTTAATTAAATTGACCTAATTACCAATATACATGCAATTTGTGCTAATCACATTGAATCAAAAGTAGCAACACTACAAAGTTCCAAACAATTGAATCGAAAACCAAATAAATTCAAAGATTACCCGATCCTTAGGCTGCCATTTCAAGACCAATCCACTATCTGCCGGTCCAGTGGGAGCACAAATCTCAAGCGCATCACGCCAAAGCTCACACAACAAATCGTTTGAGGCAAACACGCTAATGGAGATTTTATTAACCTAAATTAATAAGTTAATAAACCCTACTTGTAATATTGCAAGTGCATGGCTGTCTAACTAGCAGACAGTGGCAAATACGGGTCGATCCCACGAGGATTGACGAGACAGTCGAATTCTAAGACTAATTTAAACTAATTTAGAGTTAGGGGTTGCAGCAGATGAAAATTACTAAATTAAGAGAACTAGATTGAACAACTAAAATTAAAATGGTAAGATGATAAGAGAATAGACCGAGACATCGAATCTACCACAGGTTCTTCGAGATTCATGTAATCTAAATTATTGTTTTCAAGAATCAACACGACTAACCTAAAGATTAATCTACATTTGCAATTGATTTCAGCAAATGCATAAACCCCTAGCATTGCATATCTTTCTACGGCACACACAATCACAAATTTATTTTAACTAATTCTGAATCCCTAGCATTGGATGTCTTTTTACGGCACACACAATCACAGATTCAAATTAATTGATTAAAACAAGCTTCGAATATTAGTAAAGGAAACTTCTAACTACCGATTAGTCTAGATAATTATTCTGGATATAATCGGTGAAAGCAAATTATTGAAATTCAGAAATCAACTGTGTTTAACATTCAAGCATATAGAAAACAATAAATTTAGATACGACAAACTCTAGGAAACCCTGTGGTTTCATCTTCGCCTAGGTGTGGATGATCTGATTATTGCAAAAATGGGGAAGGGAGGGGATATGATCATTGCTTTCCTTCTTTTGTGTTCCAGAGTGTGGATGATCTGATCATTGCTTTCCAGAGTGAGGAAGGGGGAAAGGGAGGCGGCTCGGCCTCCGCCTTCGTTGAGAGAGAAGATGGGAGGGTCGGCTCGGCCTCCGCCTCCGCTGTGAGAAGAGAAAAGGCGTCGGTCGCTGTGAGAAGAGAAGAAGCGTCGGTCACAGAAGAGAAGAAGCGCTGTGAGAAGAGAAGAAGCGTCGGTCGCTGTGAGAAGAGAAGAAGCGTTGTGAGAAGAGAAGAAGCGTCGGTCGCTGTGAGAAGAGAAGAAGCCTCCGCGGCTTCGCCTTCGCGGTGAGGAAACTGGATAGTTCGGTAACGGTCGATCTCGTTCGTGATCTTGTGCCTACCAAGTGTGTGGATACTGGATTCTCAATTTTGAGTCCTCAATGAACAAAACAAATGGAGAAATTTTAGCTATTTAACCAGGAGAAACAAATGTTGTTATTTTAAGTTAACTATTTAAACTGGGTCGGGCCGGTTACTCGACGGGCTTCAGAAATGAAAAATCGAGGCCCGGACCAGAAACTTCGGGCCGGGCCGGGCTTTTACAACCGAAAATTTATAATTAATTAAAACCGATCTGAACCGACCCGATCGATCCGGGTTTTCGGTCTTAAATGCCCACCCCTAGTTGGAATTGACATGCTATCAAATGAGGCGTGATAAACACGTGAAAGACATTTTCGTCATCTAAAATAGGCAGAATGATGGCACGTGAGGTGTTTGACTTGACTGCTAGTCTTGTCTTAGGAAAAAATACAATATGAATGTTAACTGAGTGCAAAGCTGAATATAACATAATATTAAGGGAGAAATTGCAAATAACCCTAAAATAATGTTTAACAGCCTATTTGACTCTCCTTCCACCCTACTGTGCGTCCCTCTCTCTCTTCCGACCGCACCAACTTTCCTCTCTTCTGCACAAAAACCACAGAACAGAGCTTTATTTCTCAAACGCAGAAGAAGAAGAAAGCATGGCGGCTCCCGAAGCTCCGGTCTGCTACGTCGGCATAGACCGCAAGTCCTCCGCCTTCCGCCTCATGAAGCAAATGGTGATTTCTCTCTCTAATTACTTGTTCACACAAATTAGGGTTTCGAATTAAGAATTTCAAGAAAAAAGTTTCTGATTTTTCAATTCTCTTTGTTTCTAGGGTTGGGAAGAAGGTGAGGGGCTTGGGAAGGACAAGCAAGGGATTAAAGGGCATTTGAGAGTGAAGCACAAGCAGGACACCACAGGTTCTGCAGTTTTTTTTTTTTTTTAGAGTTTGATTGTAAAGTTTTGATTTTTACAGTTTTTTATAAGAATTTTTTTTGGAGTGTGTTTGAATTAGTCTGTTGTTGTGATAGGGGTTGGAGTGGACAAGGCTGCAAACAATTGGGCGTTCGATACCTCACAGTTTGATAGTATTCTCAAGAGATTGAAAGTGGTAATGCTACTCGTTTGTTTGTTGCATTGAGGGGTTCTTTTTTTTTGTTTTGTTTTGTGAAATTAAATCCTGAGTATGGTTTCGTTGCCACTGATGATATGCTTTTGTGTTTTCAACTGGCAGCAAGTAGCAGAACCTGATGATAAAGGTGAAGACGTGTTTATGGGTTTTCTAGTGTAATTGTTTGTATTGTGTTTTATCCTTGTTTTCAATTGTTTTTTTTTTTTTTGGTAATTAACAGCTAGTAAGGAAGAGGATTCTGAAGATGAATCAGATAGTGATGACTTTTCAGAGGTTAAGGAGAAAAAAGTAGAAGCTGTAGTGATTAAGGAGAAAGAAGTTAAAGCTACACGACCACAAGGAAGGTTGGGTTTTTTTCGCACTTGTTATTTACTAGGGTATTCTCCGTGCCGTTGGCACGATAAAAGTTTAACATGATAAAAAGAGTTTAGTCTACTTTAAATATCAAGATAAATAAATATCAAATGTTGGGTATGAGAATCAAACTCATGTATTCTTGGTGTTTTAAGTTCTTATTTGGATAAATCTATATAGATTATTGTTGCATGATATTTGGTCTTATATTGATATATTTGGGATTTTGATCAGGTACCAAAAAAGAGAGAGGGGAAAGCTTGTTAATGCGTATTCTGCCAAGGATCTTGAGGGAATTCTTGTAAGTTTTCACCACCTTTAGGGAATTCTACCAAAATTACAGTGCAGGATTAGTTATTGTGGCATCACATGACAATGATAAAAAATTTAGGTCATCAAGTATTTTATGAATCACTTCCTTGTTGAAACATATCAATGGTTGGAAAGGTTTAACATTAGTTTATAGTTGATTTGAAGTTGTTCCATTATGTTTTAGCTCAATGTTAATCCCATTCAGCTTCCTGTAGTGAACATAGATGTTTTGTCCCGAGTATGATGTTATTCCCCGTGCAAGATGTACGCTTTTCATCTATATTGCTACGTGATGAGTGCATTTATTGTTTCTAGTAATTCATGAGGGCTCCTAAAAAGAGTTGCAACCTTTGTTCTCATCCATCAACTTTTGTTTCGTACTAAGGGCGTGTTTGGTTAGCCCATTGACCGTCGTAATGTAATGGTTTGACCATTACAATGTAATGGGTCAAAGGCATTCCTGCGTTTGGTATCACATAAAACCATCGTAATGGTCATTCCCATTACAGATTTGGTTGTAATGGCCATTCCTACCTCCCCCCCTATGAATGGCCATTACCATTCCCATTGTAATGGTCAAAGTTACCACCTTACCATTTTTACCCTCCTCACCCTCCCCCATTTTAACTAAGTGAGGGTATTTTTGGAAATAAATTTTACATTACCACCTTACCATTTTAAAAGTATACCAAACATATATATATATTCCCATTACCATTCTCATTTCCATTTTCATTACCATTACCATTACCATTACCATTACCATTACCATTCCTATTACCATTCTCATTCCCATTCCCATTCCATCGAGTAACCAAACGAGCCCTAAGAGACATTTTCCATGCTATTCCCCAGTCTTCATGTTCCCTAAATCTTCCTTTTAATATTTGATCGATTCATGTCCATTTAGAATATTAAAGGAAAAGGAAGACTGTCACAATACACATTGACTTCCTCAAAGACACTCATAAACTAGACCAATTAATTAGGCTGTACTTATTGTCCTTGTTTATCTTTGTCCGTGTATGTGCATATAGAAATTCTCCGTCTGTTTATGTGCCTATATAAATTTCCCCAAGTTCATGTCGGGCGTAACATGTTCTTTTGAATGGTATTGTATTATCAGGTAAAAAAGGTTAAGGATGAGGAAGAGGAAGATGATGAGGATGCCAATGAGGAGGTGTTAACAAGCTTTAAACAAGATCCCAAGTTAGAGTCAACAAAGGCATATGAACTTGTTTCCTCTGAGAAAGGTATGTGTCATTTTTATCTTCTAGAATCATTTCATATAATGTTGTACTAGCTTTCAAGCTTGGCAATGCACACACTTATCCTCTTTATATGCCTATTAAAAAGGAAAAAAACAATTATCTCACACCAAGAAGTAGCAAAGAATTCAGTGGCCAAAGTTTAAGAATATATATATATATATATATATATATATATATATATATATATATATATATTTTTTTTTTTTTTAGGGACTGCATCTAATGCATATGTGGGTAAGTACTATATGCGTATGCATAAATTGAGTGTATGTAGATAGTCCTGAAAGTTTCTTTATATAGGGTTTTTGTTTTTAATTTTTACAAATCAGTTAAGATATCTATGTTTGATTAGGCTTTGCTTGGTACATTGTAAAATAATGCATTTTTCAAATTGATAAATGCATTAATTTGCATGCATTACTTTACATGCGGTTATTAATTAAAAAAAATCAAAACAATTCGAAAAAATGATTGTGGTGATGTTGATTGCGAATGTGGTCGATGGTGGTGGCAATGACGGTAGTATTGAAATGGTGGTGGTTGTGGTGGTTAAGCTATGGTGGTTTGATGGATATAATGGTGGGGGTGCTGGTGGCAGTGGTCATGATGGTGTTGACGATAGTATTGAAATGGTGGTGGCAATGACGGTAGTATTGAAATGGTGGTGGTTGTGGTGGTTCGATGGATATAATGGTAGGGGTGCTGGTGGCAGTGGTCATGGTGGTGGAGGTGGTGATGGCTGCGGTGGCTTTGGCGGTTGAAGCGGTGAGTGATGGTGATGGTTGTGGTGATTATGCTAAAGTGGTGGTGGTGCTTATGTTATGGTAGTTGTGGTGGCAGCGGCGGCGATGATGGTTATTGTGGTGCTAGTGAAATTGGTGCCTCAAGCATTGTAAGGGAGCATCCAAGCATTCTCAAGCAATGTAATGTGATTTTCAAGCAATGAAAGCAATCTCTCTCGAGCGTTCTGAGCACTCTTTATTCACTCTAAGCATTCTTACCGACTCTGCTAGCAATCTTCAAGCACTTACAAACTCATGAATATTAAGCTTGTTTTTGGAAAATTACCCAAGTGTCGCACGGACGCTACTAGTATTTCCTATCTGTCTGTGACAACGGTTTTGTATAGTGAAAGAAGGCCTGACTTATCTGGCAACTTTTCCACTATCACCCCCCGAAAACCAAACTCCGCCTTATGTAAAGTTGCCAGATTTCGATTAACCTCTAGATTTGAAATCACTGCTTATATACCTAGTATTGGCCATAACTCACAAGAAAATTTTGTAAGGAGAAAAAGTTTAGGGTTTACCGGGATGAGATCACATTGTTCGAGGAACCCTAGATGCCATTGGATTGGACTGATACATTCTTAAACACAAGGCAAAATAACCCCTGCCTTATCACTTTCCCTAGCCCTAAAATATGATGCAATTTAAATACAACTTGGGGCACTTGGACGCAGAATGAAAGATTACACTGAAAAAGCAGAACCAATTTCCACTCTGCCATTCGTGCACCAACATGGTTGAGAATATCAAAAGCAACAAGCAAATATTTGCCAAGAAGCTAAACTTTCAATTCTATCATACCATGAGTAAAGAATTCATGTTATGAGTATTGAGTAAAGAATTCATGAGCTGATTCAGAGTGGGGAGAACTTCCAGTATGGGATTACGGGGGATCACCTAGGCATAACATCATGCTATGGATTGTGGTAAAAAGTGCCCTGTTGACTCAAGATAATCTATGTTATAGAAAGGTCTTATCTGAATCTCTCTGTTGCATGTGTGAGAATGGTCAAGAAAACATTCGACACTTATTCTTTAATTTGTGCCTACTTTATGGCAAAGTCTTATCGATAAAGCTAAGTTTCAAAGGAGGCTGGAAGAAGCAAACATTGAATGGCAATGGATACTCCAAAACACAAAGAATGGAAGTTGGAAGAGCTACATGCTGAGAACAATGTTAAAGTGTTGTATTTATCAAATATGGAGAGAGAAATGATAGAAGGTTTAGATACTTGAGTACTCCTAAGGAAGCTTTGTTGATTCAATAAAATCAAGCCCAGAGAAATTTTGATGCTCCACATAAGGAAAGTCAGATATACAAGAGACAACAAGAACCAATGCAATATGTGGGGATTGTGTCTTGAACTGGTAAGATCGCAAATGAGTTATTGCTGGTGGGAACACCCTAGGCAAGGGAGAGTTGTTGAACACAGATGGTTCAGCTCGAACTAATGAAGGAGGAATTGGTAGAGTAATTAGAAATGCTGGAGGTCAGGTGTTGCTAGCCTTTACAGGGACTGTATCAAGCATAGCAGCTTGTGTCTTGAGTTGATGACAATCAAACAAGGTCTTCTATCATGCAAGGATAATGGTTGGTCTCGAGTCGAGGCGGTTGTAGATAACAAAGTGGTTCCCTTGGTTAGGAATATTTGGCAAGTTCCATGGGAAGTTTCTCAAATGAAGGCAGAAGTTGATGAAGTGATTGAGGAGATGCAAGAATTTTCAATAGCTCACATCTTCAGGGAATGCAATAGACATGCAGTCCTGCTAATCTGCTTGCAGCGAAGGAAGGAATGCGAATAAGGGTTTTTACTATGCTTGATGAAGAAATGACTAGGTATGTTGAAGAAGATACACTGCAGCTAGTCTACAACAGAACTACTGCTGTGAATGAATTTTGGATGCTGTGGTAAGCCTAGCTTATACTCTTTTTTCATGGTGCAACTCACACTTTTGATGAGTGATGGATGCTCTGTATAGTGTTAGTTTTCTTTTGTTTTATGGCTCCTGAGCTATTGTGTTTCTTCCTCCTTTGTGGAGATGAAGGTTGTGTTATGGTATCTATGGCTTGTATGTCAGCTTGTACATAAAGGTTTTGTTATCTAATAAAATGAGGGGCCTATCCCCAACTTACCTTGCAAAAATAAAAGGTGTCTTTTGAGCTACGTGGGAGAGCGGAAAAAGAATATTATAAATAGATGTCTTGAAGAATACCTTGTCAACAGTGTGATGTTTCAAGTTGTAATCTGCACTGTTCTGTGTGGTAAGCCCGAAACAACACAACCCCTAAAGTGCCTTGAAAAAAAGATAGCCTTCTCTCTTTATAGTATCGATAGATAAGGCTACTGTGTGAAGCTCAAAATGTCTACATTTACTCTATTGTTTGGTATGGGTCATGATGCATTAACAAGTGTCGTACTTTTTTGGGGGTCTCAACTATGGCTCTGGATCAAAATTTTCGTGCTATAGTGTTTAGCTTTACAGTTAATTTGATGTACATGATACTTAGGCACTCATTAATTATAATTGGCTGAATCAACCTGCCGCCTCCATACCACCATCTTGTGAAATGTTGCCATTAATCTTTTCGATGCAGTGCGTTCCTTTCCTTGATGTGGGTGTGTTGTGACTTGTGTGAGCACACGTGTTTGTATAATGTGTTTACCTATAGCTAAACCACTCGCTTTGTGGATTTTTATTTATAGACATGTCATTGTTTAATTATTGCTAGTGGTCCATTTTCTCATGTTTTTTGGTAGAGGAATTGGAGTCTTTGGAAAGGAAATGATTTGGTTCTCAATTTTTCGGCTTTGTTGATCTTTTGTATGTGCGAAGTTCTTGTTATCAAATGACCCAAGAGATTGAAACCAAACGTGGAAGACAGGCATACTGACGTGAATATGTCTTATTTCCATTGCAAATCTTGCTTAAAACACACTGGCCAAGGACCTAATGCCCTCCCTTAAGATTTTATTTTAGAGGGGAAAAATAATAAATAAATGTTACTGATGATGTAAATTTTTTTTCTCTAGTTACTGTTTTCCTCTCTTAACACTAAACTTCATAGTCAGTACAGGTTAGGTTTTAGTCTTTTGAGACGAGTTATTAAAATTTTGGATAGCCATCAAAGTTGTATGTTGACATAATTATATAATGATGCATCATCGGTTTCTCCTTTAGTGAATTGTCTGATTTTTTGCCCGCTGTACATTGAATGCAGAGAATGATGCATCATTAAAATGGTGGGGCAACAAATATGGATTCATCTCTGGAGGTTTTCTTGGAGGGCAATCTGCGAAACGCAAGCGGAATTCTGAGGTAGCAAATGCATCAAACAAAAGGGTGGCATTTGCGGAGGAAGATCAAGAGAATCTTTACAAGCTAGTCCAGGTACTTCCTCCAAGTAAAAGATATAATCAAATGACATCTCTGCTCCCACTACAATTTTTTCCATTTATCTTTTTATGCAACTTAATTTACTCACAATTTTTTCCATTTATCTTTTTATGCAACTTAATTTACTCCTGATATTATGTGACCCAGTCTCACAAGTTGGTGTCCTGAACCACCCACCTGAACAATAGACATGATAAGCTTTGACAAAAAGTTGATGATTATATTGTGTATTTAATACGGAGAAAATGCTTCTGAAAGGATGTTTAGGCCTCCTTATAGCTTGAGTTTATTGTGTCTTCGAGACTCATTTATTTTATTATATACTGAGATCCTCCAAAAACAATCAGAATAAAGAAGCTACAGAAATATTAAAAGGGCTTTTTAACTTCCTCCTAGTATGATGACCAACTTAGCAATTAGACCTCAACTTTGTCCAACTGTTTTCTTAAATCTCTAATTTCAATTAGGATGAAGTGAAAAGACCACCCATCCTGCCCTTTATTTCTAGTGCAATTCAAATTGCCCCTCGCAACAATACCAATATACCCTCCTCAAGCTTGTTCCAGAGATCATTACAACGTCTTGATACAAATCTCGATGAATGACAAACGGCCAATATTCATCTTTTTAAAAATGCACTTGATATAATAAAGAGGTTTTTTTTTTATTAAAAAATAGATAAAAGGAATTAGTACTAAAGAAAATTTTCATCTTGAATTGTGGTCTTAAAAAAAGGCTAAATAGAGTTGGGGTCTAATTGCTACATTGGTGCCAAGGGCAAAAGTTAAATAACCCCAAAAAGGAATTGGTATTTACAAAGTACACTTGCTAATCTGTGTTCTTAAAATGCACAGTTTTATTTTTATAGCACTATTCAGCCTCGACCAATTCAAAAGAGCAAAGTCCGCTGAGAAATTTTGATAATGTTTGATCTCTTCTATGTAACGAGGAATTCTGTACATTTCGGACACCATGCTTATATCATCAACTTTCTTTGCATTTTGAAGGTTCTTAACCCCCCTCCTCTCTTTGTTCAAGATCCCCCAGACACTTACAATTGATACTAATAATCCCCTTCTCTCTACTCACACTTCTCCACCACAGTACGGGGGATTGAGGAAGGAAAGAAAACCTTAAAGTCAGGACATGAAAGATTTTTACTGAAATCAATACCAACCCAACTTACTTCGTCCAATATTGGACACAGCCCTTAGCCGGTAGGAAGAGTTAATGCCATTTTGATTTTAGCTACATCTTTAAGCTCTGCACTGATGTTATTCTCTGCTTCAAGTTTTAACAAATTTAGCCCCCTCTTATTAGATTTGGCCACCAGGACCCTTTGATGCCAACATCTCAATATCTTATTTGCACATCACCATCTAACTCGCATCTCCTTAACTCATTTTGGCACAGTCAAAAGTGCAAAGTCTTTGCTTCTAATATTGTTGATCATTCAACAAGGTTACAAATGCCACTGCTGCCGATGATTTACTTTTTGATAATTCTAAAAGCTTGCGCCCATTTCACCCTAAATCATCAGTTTATGCCTTACAATATTTGGACAAAACTTTTGGAAGATTATGCTAATGGATAGTAATGGAGGGTATTCCAATCCCCAGGAAGAATCCAGGGATGGTTGATAAGCTTTGACCTTCTTGTGATATTTTCCCAAAGATTTTGTCTGTCTATTCTGTCATTGAAAGCATAAACAATAGAAAAAAAAATGAATTTCCTAGTTGCAATACGAGTGACTTCTAAAGTGATCACCTGACTGTTCTTTTCAATGAGTCTGGCAGAGTAAATAAGGTAGTCCTTATTTGGAGCATCATCATAGTTAGTGATGAAGCTCCAATTGTTGCTAATACTCTCTTCATTACTTTATCTGCCATCTCAGCTTTAACTTTTGTCTCAACCAAACCGATGAGTTTCAGCTCATTAAAGTTTACCACTTCTTGACTTCCTTGCATTTAAGAGAGGCATTCATGCCTTTAATATTTCATACCCTAAAAATTTGAAGACTAGTCATTTGTCTTCTAGATTTTGAAGCTTTTTTTTCCCACTCCATTGGTAGTAGGAGACTGAGAAGTTCATCCACTCTTTTGTTTCCTAGTATTTGTCCCTGAGTGGTTTTAAAACTTTCCTCCTCAAATCATTCATGTACTTGCTGGCTGGATGCTCACCTTTATTATAGTTGTCTGAACCTTTGTCATGATTGAAACTGGCCAAGGATAAGCTAAAACTTGGTATGAAACTTCATTTTGATCCTTCCTTGTTGTTCATCTATGTATCTTCTTGGCCCCACTACTAGTCTCTACTTGCTCTTCGCCAGCTGAGGTTTGGCCATTGCAACTTATTCCTTTTTCAGTTTCTTTGTTTTGGACAATATCTTCATTTGTGTCACCTTCTTCATCCTGTTTTGTTTCTTCAAGCTTTTCATTCTCTATCATGTCATCACCATTGTTATCAGTACTGTCAACAACATTCTGATCCTTTCCATCAGAAGCTATGCTAATATCATGGGAAATATTTTCTCATTTGTCTAGTTCATGGGATCACTGTCCTCAAAGGTGATTTTCCCCTGTTGTTCTGATGCATTTGAACTGGCTGGTTGTCTATTAACTATCAAGGGAGAGTTTCAAGAGCACTGAATCTGTTCAAAGGCTCAGATGTGCTGGCATGACCCATTCCCTTCCTATAACAGAGAAAGCTCCCCGACCTCTTTTAGAGAGATCTGAACTTAGCTAATTAGGAGATGTTAGTTGCTTCATATCATAAGGGCCTTAATGGAGTGAACATGCCAATTTGCTAATTAGAGAAAACCAAAGTTATATTAGAGCTCTCACTACCCTTTCCCTCCCATTTTATAAGTAAATATGAAAGCCCACTAATTGAAGCTCAACGCATGCAAGCAATAATATCAACCACCAATCTTTTTTATACTTCCTCTTTCTTGAAAACCCTTCGTTCCTTGTATATACTACAATACCCCAACATTGCATATCGATGACATGATCTTGTCCAACTGAATTTTTATTGTTGATGTGCATGTATTGCCATATATCATATATGTGATTCTTATTGAATCTTATATGGCATTGCACAATGGATGCTTGGTTTTTAATTGTCCTAATAGCAAGTTTGGAACTTGAATAATACTTTGGAGATGCAATCATGAAAAAGTGTAAAAGAAAGAGAAAAAAGTAAAGAAAAGTCCATGGGTGGTGGTGGTGAGGTTGTAAAGTACACGTCTAATTTTTCTGTCATAATAAATGCCTAAGTAACCTTAACGGATGTAACTGTATACAATGATTTATTTGGAGCTAAATGACTATTTTTTACTTTAGATTGCATGGATGAAGAACTTATTTAGTCATAATTGTTTCTTGTACACATCCACCGTGCTATACCCACTTTGCATACTTCAAATACTGTGGCGAAGGATGATTTTGATTTCAGTTACGTTGCCATGCAGGATAAAGCGACTACTGGAAAGCAAGGATTGGGTATCAAAGATCGACCCAAAAAAATAGCTGGATGCCATTGGAAAGGACAGAAGAAATCTTTCAGTGATAGTGAGGAAGATGATTCCTCACTGGAGCAGAAAGACAGTGAGGTGTCGGATACAGAAGTGAAAAATGAGCCAAAAGTGAAGTTGAAAAAGCTTTGCAAACAGCTTCTTCGTCAGGTGCTTCTCGAAAAATAGAAAGTTTGTTAGAATTGGAAGTCGCGACTTTTCACAGCTGACTTTATGTTCTATGGGCAGGTTCCTAACAAGTCGTTGAAGCTTAAACAACTCAAATTACTTATCGAAGCGCAATCACCTTCTATATTTGGTAGTTTCTCTTCGAAGCGGGAGTCCCTTTCATATTTGAAGCAGAAAGTAAGAGATGATTATTCGATTAATCTGAAATTATCTTAGTATTTACAACCGATTTCATTTTTTTTTATCACGAGTGCTTTTTTCTTTTATATACTCTAAATGGTGTGGAGAGTTTCATAGATAGTTAGCCTTCACACTTCTCACCTGTTCCATATCTACTACAATCACTATCTTAATTTCCGTGCGGCATATATTTGAGTTTTAAATTGGTGTCCTCTTTCCCTTTAATAAAATGGAAGTTTACAATAAGGGTCCATGAACCGTTCCATGGAACTGTGCCAAAAACGTTCCATGGACCGTTCCAAATGGGGTTTCTAGAGTGCTGGGTTACATGGTTTCGTTAGATGCAAGCTTTTGGCCCACAAACTAGCTGATTAATCACATGAAAGTTGGACAGATCTTTTGTGGAGAGTTTCCATTGGATGAATTGTGTTGTGTGCTCATATGTTGGGTTTGACCACTAGGAAATATAGCAACGTGTGAGATTTCTTTATTCTTGGAGAAACTCTGTGTGTGAACTTTCAACAAAAAATGGCAGATGTGGCTCAAGGATGGAGGATGAGATAGAAAATTTACTCCAATTGCCCATCGCTACTTCGAACGAAAGAATAGGTATGGAGATATACTTGAAGACTTGACCTCGATGACTTGGAATTTAGTTGTATCTCTATAAATTCAAGTGGGCTGAAAAATCCAACAACATACGTAGAAACTTCATATTCTTCAGTCATTGAATAGTTCTTTTGTGGATGTGCTAAGAGGGGGGGGGGGGGGGGGGGGGGGGGGTGGGGGGTGGGTTGGGGTGTGGGTGGAGCCAGGATTAACTTTTCAAAAGGATCAGAGCTGAGGTAAGAGTTTATTGAGGATGGTTCTTGACGTGAGAACAACCTTGATTCTACTCGGTCGTCCAGTTGATTGTGGGTTATCATTTGATTAGGCTCATCAGTTTGGTATACAGAATTTCATTTAAAGTCTTACCATTGAGGTTGATGAAGATGGGTTTAGATAGCACTGTAAAAATACTAAATTCTTGATAACACTTTAAACACTGAATGGGTAACTGATGAGAGGAGAAAATGGTTATTCGGGGATGGTATGCCAGTGGTCCAGATGTCTCACTTTCATTATTACTAGTGTTTATTTTTTATGCATTATCTTCATGATGTTATGGACTCGGGTTAATTAGAGAGTTGGTTGGTAAAATGCATCTCTAGATTTTTTTATTTTTCTTATGTTTTCAGTAATCAATATACTATTTATGACGTGAAATTGTAAGCTTGTTCTGTGATTTGAGGTCAAACTTTTAGTTTTGGGACTGGTTGAACATTTTTTATATGCCTTCCTCTGCAATAGTATGTCTGAATATAGAAACGTTGAATAATGTTGAATGTTTCTGTGGATGCAGTTAGAAGGCAGCAGAAAGTTTCATGTTGAGAGGAAGAGGGTGATGTTGTCCTCATAAAGGACTGAAGATTTTGTAGTGACTTATAGAAGATTGTAACGTGTACATCTCCCCGAAATCGGACAAACACCGTCTAATATTTATTTGCAATTATTTAGTTGATAAATTAAACTAGGTTGAGATTTTTTATTTTATTTTTATTTTTATTATTAATTTTTTTTTTGAACTTTTTGCCAGGGAGAGAATTTGTATTACAACTTTACAAGTACTGTCATTATGTTTAGGCGGGATGCTTGTTTGCTTATCATTAGAATGCTGTCATAATTCACAGCCTATCAGTGCTGTTAGATTTTGTGATACTCTTTGTCCGATTGTTGTTCCAATTCTTTGTTTTATAATACTTATAAATTATAATAGTAAATCGACCTGTTCATAAAAAAAATTAAAAAATATTGAAGTTACTACTTGAACTATTATGAAAGTACAAAATAAAAGGGAGAGCATTGTTTGGGTTGTTGGTAGGGTTGGAAAGACGCGTGCCATGAAGTAGAGTTGCAAAGTATGCTGTAGTAATTCACAAACTAGGATTGTCTGTATCTATTCTTGTTCTTTATACAATCTGGAAGGAGAGATAATTTAGTGTTCAGGAACAAATTACGTAGCACAACCTCAGTTAAAGAAGTAGCTTTTCCATAGGTGGTGTAACTACCAGCAGGTCTTCTTTGCAGGTGCTGCAAATCAGCAGCAGCATCACCCTCATTTCACAGCAGTCAGTCAATCACAAAACCATTTACAGATGAGCATCTTGCTACAATTGAGGCATATGTTGCCAATCTGGTTACAGAGAGGAGAATGAATCCTTATCAGGACGAACCTTCTTTTAATATTTTATCTCCAAAGCAGTGTTCTAAAAATCGCTAGGCGGTGGGTGGGCGGCCAGCAGGTGCTTAGGCAGTTTTAGATTTTGTATTATAATTTTCATAATTTACAAAAATTTAGCATAATACATTAATATTTTATCAATTACTTCCAATTTAATGCCAGAATAGTAGTACATATGAAAAATTTATAAACATGAAAAATTAAGCTTACATTAAAATTTATAATAGCATAAGTTGCATAACATAGAGTTTCAACAACATAGAGAAGAAGTCAGAGTACCCGCTGGAAAGAGATCGACGAACAAGTGAACAACCAAGGAAACGCAAAGACTCTGAGCTTGGAGTCGCTGGAGCATCTGGACTGGAGACTCTGGTCTGGCAGCTTACACTTCGTTGTAGCCTCTCTCTTCTTCCTCTTCCTCTTCCCCTTCTTCTTTAGGTATAGTACAAGTCCTCAAGTCAAACTTCAAAAGTGGAGCAAAATGCTTCGCTTGCAGCGGAGAAGCAAAGCGATACCTGTCGGGAAACTCTTCTTCGTCTTCCCCTTCTTCTTTTTCTTCTTCTTCTTCTTCTCCTTTTCTTTTCTCTGTTTTGCAAAACCTAAAAATTTCGATGGGTATTTGGTCGATTGGTTTTGGTTATTTGCAACCAGAGAAAGAAAAAAAAAAACAAAAAAAAACGCCCAGACCCGCCCAGGCGCCCTGACCGATTTTTCCCTCCGCCCAGCAACTAGTCTAGGCGTCTCTCTACCTACTAGCGCCTAGGCGGCCGCCCAGGCCGCTTTTTAGAACACTGCTCCAGAGACCACACATCTTTGCACACTTAGGCTCATCTTGGTAAAATTTTGCATTTGCATTAGTTTGCATATGCATTACTTTGCAGTGCATTGCTTTACAACTGCTTGGTAACAAAAGAAGAAGGGTTATCGATGCTTTACAACTGCTTGGTAACAAAAGAAGAAGGGTTATCGAGTTGGTGAATGATACACAAGATTTGAAAGAAGAATAAAAAATAAAGTGACTTACCTGGTTCACAATTTTCATACAAGCCAAGAGTTCTAAAAAAACTTGTTTTCTTACAAAGTTGTATTGTCTAAGTAGACATTGAAGGAAAGAGTGAGACTTGCAATGTTTTACGGAAGATTTTAACCCGTAAAGATTTGCAAGATACGGAGGCGTGGAATTAGAATTCTATAAACTATTTTTTGCAAATCGTACCAAACGCCTTTATTTGTGTAACTGCTCGTAAAATAATGTAAAAATATTACTTTACAGTGTACCAAGCAGAGCCTTAGTTGCATAACTAGATCACAAGCAATTATGAGCCTACAAATTAAGATTTCATTGTGATTTCTTTTGATGTGAGTTTTGATAATCTGTTGAAAAAGATGTGAGTCGAGTTAATAAAAGAGTCATTGTTGGTCATAAAAGTAAGTACAAATTAGCCGTTACATCAACTACGGTATCTACATGGTCTATTTTGTGAAAAAGTAGGCCTTAAAAATCATTTTCTGATTAAAAATAATCAATGAATGAATAAAAGTAATGTTGATAGTGGTTACACAACATACCACCCACTTCTAAAAGAAAATTGCAATTGTTGGCATACCATAAGCATTCCAGTAAATAGTTTATCATCTAGCCCACTTTAATACTTTTCTAGCATCTTCAAGGCTATGTTTGGATACTAAGAGGGTGTTTGTTTTTGCTTCTGAATAGATTCATAAGTCTTAATAAGAAGTGGGCAACCTTGTTTAGAGTGTTTGTTTTTAATTCTGATAAGAAGTTCAACTTCCAATTAGAGTAAGCAACAGAGAGGTGCTGATCACTTAGCACTGAGTGCCGAGTAAAAAATTATTCCAATAATAACCTTAAAATAATTTTGTAATGACAATTGATGCCCCCATCTTCTTAAAAACAAGTAGGGCTAAATTTTGACGACACACCTTCATTCTCTTTACCAAACATTGTCGTTCTACCTACATTCACAAGGACTCTTCAACCGTAAGAAACTTATCTTGTTTCTCTCCTTCATCTTTGTGTTTCTTTATCTGTATTTTTCAAAATTTTCTTCTAACTCTCCAACTTTCCCTCTCATGTATATTTTCAAGTTTTCATTATGTAGCATGTAATTTTGAAAGCTTTGACAAAATACTCACCACCATATAATGTCGGGTTTCCAACCCACCATCTCTCCATTCATGAGTGTGTCTCCTCAATGGGAAAAAGTTGTCAAATAGTTTTCATTCAAAACCTAAAAACAAACAACTTTTAATTTTACAGCTTCTAATCAGCTGCCTATTCAGAAGCAAAACAAACAGTTTATTCATAAGCTCGTTTAAAACTTCTACCTCCAGTTAGAAGTTAGCTTCTAAGCACTTAGAAAAAAAACAAACCCCACCTAAGCCTCAACAACCAATAATTTTTTGGGCTCCAACTTCCACAGAACCCAAACTCCCCTCCATTGTTATCATTCACTACTCTTCTTCCTATACCTCCCTCCCCTTTTTTTTCTCCTAGTCTTTCTTGTCAACTCCCATTTTTCACCATCTGAGTTCTATACTTTCTATCCTTAAGAACTAATACCCCAAATTCCTTATTTTTGTTTATTGGTTTTCTTTGTGTTTGTTTTTGTAGGTCTCTAGTGCAGTGTGGTTTCTCTTCTACAAACCCATCATTGCTTCTCCTTAATTAGCCATATGCCTCCCATCAATCGAACATCACTTCTTCTATCTCCCTCATTATGATGCATAATCACTACCCTCTCCCACCCTATTCGATTTATACCCTTATTAATCATAGATATATTCAACATCACCCTGTTCCTTCCTCACTTCATCATCCTTGTACCATCTATCCCCCCACAAACAGATAAATTCATCTACCTATACCAAACTCACAATTGTTATTGAGCTCCCCTTATGGACACATTTGGAAACTCTACTTCTTCCCCACCACATCAAACTCTCCTCACTACTCCCAACTCCTCTTCATCTCCCAACCAACCCATCCATTTCCACCCTTTCAACTCTTTCACAATACTTCCCAGATGGATGCTTCTTCATCCACTCCCTTTCACGTTGCCCAAACGTCACTGTTCACTCTCCCAAGTTCACAGACAAAAAAGATTCGAAAACAGTTCTTACCTCCGGTCCCTGGACCCTTTTTGGTGGGCTTGATTCAGTTAAGCGATGGGAGGAAGATTATCTTTCAATCAACTTCTCCCAAGTGCCATGTTGGATCAGATTCCAATTCCTCTCCCAAAACAATTCTTTGAAGGATGTTCATTTACTGCCGCTTGCTTCGGTGGTCTCCTTGACATTGATCATCAAGCTTTGGAGGATGTCATAGTTCCATTCATTCGATTCAAGGTGTGGTTCGACACCTCCAAACCGATACCATGCTCCATGACTACCAATTTTGGTATTGAAGGGGGAAGATCATTTGCCCTACGATTTTGCTATGAAGATGCCCACAATTTTTGCTTTTGGTGTGGCAAAATTGGGCACATCTTTAGTACCAATTGCGCTTTGTTATCAACAGCTACACACTCCCTCCAACAATTGAACTCCAGTCTGAACAATGATGAACTCCACATCCCCTTCAATGAACTCTGGTTCATCCTCTGCCTCTCAACTGGAAAAAGCGAAGTCAACGCCAGCACTAGTGACAGGTCCACCAAAGGACTTAAAAACATTGATAATGGCGGTTTCAACGGCTGTTCTAACGCCAGTTTTAACACGTGGCTTAATGAATGGCGATAACAACACGTTCCATTTGATTATGACAACATCCTGCTCTCCAACTGTCTACGGTTTTAATGACGGCACGCATCCTGAGGAGGATGGACGGTCCCCTTTCTCCCTTCCTCGCTGTTTTCCTCGCCCACTCCCTCGACAGGTTGAAGCGCTCTTCTGTTAGATGCCTTAACTCAACCATTACGGACACCCACCATAATGCTTTATATACCACTGGGGTCTTCTTCTCCAACATAACCTAATTGATCTCTCATCTGATCAGTACCAACTCACCACCACTTTTCCTCCTGATCCATCCTACCTGGTGCCATACTCCACCCAGCTGTATCCCCTTACTCCCCCTTTCTCAACCCTGTTCTAATTTCCATGTATATGCCCTCTCATCCTCACTCAATTTCAACATCGATCAATCACAAAGCTCATCCCACTACCTCATCGACAATTTGAATCCCAATTCCTACAATTCATCAACCCCAATTTCAGTCACTACCCCACCTCAAACCCACAGACTGATTAGATACCTAGCTTCCCTATGATTCCCAACCCCATATCATCTCCTCACCCTTGGTTACAACATACTTCCTGGTTACCCATACCCCCTGGTTACAACATGCCCATGAATAATTTCATTGAGCGGGCACAGGCTCCACGATAGCACACTCTGCTTCCTTGTTACTTCAACCTCCGGAGAATACTACTTCACGGGCTTCCCTTGCACTTTCCATTGGCACGACTACTCCTCCGATTGAGATGCTCTATGATCCAATTAAATAGAGCACCGCTTTGGTTGATGGTGCACTCTGAGGAGCCATTGAACTCTGTGATTCAAGTAAGCCACTCGACTTCCCTTGCTATGGTGCAGAGGGACACTCACTCATTCTTTACTCCACATTCTAGGCAATTACGCTCAATTGCCTTGGCTCGAAATAGAGCCCTAAACCGGACTACTATTTCCCCTCAATTGGGAAAATGGAGTACAGATCGGAGGCCATCGACATTGCTTCTCGCTCCACACAAAAAGAAAGTTCATACTGGATTGATCTCTGACTCATTTTTGCAAAGCTCAGCTTATTCTATCAAGGGTAAACATGACCAGGTTCCCAATCTCTTGTCATTAATCATGCGGTTGATTTGATTTCTAATGTTTGGTTATTGGCTTTGATGACTCATCCAACAATTCCACCTTAAACGCCTATGTTCATCACAGGCTTTGGTGACTGCAGACAAATGGTCTCCCGAGTATTCATGATCCTCTCCTGGAATGCACGGGGTATAGGGTCTCCATATTTGTGAACGGGGAACCTAACCCCTCACTTCGACCCCAATTCTGGGCGACCATGTCTAATTTATATACACAACAAACCTTATCAGGTCTCCTCATTGAAGATCTTAATTCACTACAAGAAAAAAGACCATTCGCTATGGTAGGATATCATAGCGTTTTCTATGTCTGCCGGAGCTACTGGGTCTATTATAGCGTTTTAGTAAGTAGCCTTTTATAGCGTTTTAGTAGAGCCTTGAAACGCTATTGTAGACTCTACCATAGCAAAAACGCTATAAAAGACTCTACCATAGCGTTCAGGTAGGTATACATAACAATTTTCTATTTTTTATTTTTTATTTTTTATTTTTTATTTTTTATTTTTTATTTTTTATTTTTTATTTTTTATTTTTTATTTCATTTGGTATCAATTTGAAATTTCATAAACACTATTATAACACTGATTTCTTTAACCATAGAAGCTAAACAATTTGAAACTACATTTAATTAAAATACCTAGAGACATAAAAGTGGAATGACTATTCTAATATAATTTGAAGTTCAACAAATCAGTTTGTTTTTCACTTTCAAACACTGTAAGACGAGCTATCATTTACATTCAAGCATAAAGAAATAGAATTACAAGTAGGAGATTTAGTATTTGGACTAAGTAGGAGATTTAGTATTTGGACTATTAATGAGAAAATCCTCGATGAGCCTCAGCAAGTTGTCCAACTGGCACAATTCTAAAATGACATGTTTCAACTCCGCATCAGACATCACTGCAGATAGAGAACACAGTGTTATAAATTGTACAAACAGAACTTTGCAATCCACAACCAAATAGGAAAACAACTCCAATTTGTAATAAAATGATGATACTTGTCTTCAAGTGCGTCAAAAAAGAAGCTGAACAGAGGGTGGAATCACCAGTCAACAAGTTCCCAAAACTAGCTGATGTCACCACTGAAAAATTTTGCAGCAACAATGAAAATAACACACAAGTTTTCTCCCTGTACAGAAATTACGAAAAAAATTAGGCCTTCTTAATTGTGATATGTGACTCGATTAAAAAGACAAGAACCTAAAGAATGGCTGAGAGCAACAATTACTGGAAAATAGCAACCAATGTATTTTTCATTAAATGATTTGTTAGTAAATGATTGATCACAAGGGGCAGATCCACCGTGACAGAACTAGTAACCCAACCACTTTCTAACACTACTTAACACTCTTCCCTAAAGACTAGAACATAGTGAACCAGAACTAATAGAACCATAGAGCAGAACATAACAGATCATGGTTTTGGACAGCCGTTAGGTTGAACCATAATGTTTAAGAATATCAATACCAAAAGTGAAACAATACACATCTGTAAATAGGAAAATGTGATTATATAACCAACTTACTCTGATTGTTTTGTCCATGGATCCAGAGTAGAGCCTATTGGCTCCAACAACTAATGACACAACAGAGAGGCTATGTCCAGTGAGAGAAGTAGTTGGCTCAAAATTGTTGGTTGCATCATTAAATCTCCATACTAGTATATTACCATCCTGCAACAAGTGCAAAATATGCAAGGCACACCCACATCAGAAAAAGAAAAATATCAACAATTAAATGTTGTTTATAAATTCAATGACTGGTTGGAAAAACAAATTAGAAAAGCAAATGATAACCTGCATTCCAACAAAAAGCATTCCATTGTTTGCAAACAAGGCATACACTTGTCCAACAGGTGCACTAAGACTAATCACAGCATTAGTTTGGGTATTCCATGCCTGCAATCAGAAGACCACCATTTGTGTAAAATGTTTTAATTAGTAAAGAGATGGGACACCGAGAGAAAACAAACAAGGAAAATAGTATATTATTGGTCTGAAAATAGAACAGGAAAGTAAAAGAAAATATCAACTGAAAAGGGTAAGAAGTACGCAGAATCTACAATGATGCCGCATCATCGAAAATATCAACTGAATCCAGAGTTCATGAATATAGCATTTGGAATCCTAACATGCATTTGAAATCTAATTCCTTTTCAATGTATCTGAAAGCTAATCACTTTACAATTCGCTTGATCTTAATAGGTAGTTGTTTCACAGCTTGAAAGGCATCGCAAAGGATATGGTATTCACTATTAAAAATCAGATATCTAATAGGGAGAAAATCCAAAAACATGAAGGGGATTTTTAGCAAAACATTTCTCAGTAGAGGAGAACGAACCGACGAAGCACACAAATGGGACTGGCTAAGTTTGCTACATCTGAAGGAAATTTCTCGCCTTTGGATTATCACTCTCAACTTTTACTAGGATAACTCTTACTTCTTATACTGTACTATGGGTTTGCCAAAACTGTCTATAATATGTTAATGTACTGTACTATGGGTTTGCCAAAATTAATCATGCGGTTGATTTGATTTCTAATGTTTTGGTTATTGGCTTTGATGACTCATCCAACAATTCCACCTTAAACGCCACTAGTTCATCACAGGCTTTGATGGTTTCCTAAGTATCCATGATCCTCTCCTAGAATGCACGGGGTATAGGGTCTCCATATTTGTGTAGGGGGAACCTAACCCCTCACTTCGACCCCAATTCTGGGCGACCATGTCTAATTTATATACACAACAAACCCTATCAGGTATCCTCATTGGAGATCTTAATTCTATCCTCATTCTGAAGGATAAAATGGGATGTACACGGCCTAGACAATCCAATCTCGAACATCTATACACTTTTATTGATGATCATAGTTTCATTGATTTTCCTTTCAATGGGTCTCACTTTACCTGAAATAACAAACGCAAAGAGAAAATGGTGTTAAAGCTAAACTAGATCGCATATTGGTGTCTACTGATTGGATGAACCGTTTCCCTTCAGCAATAGCTCGCACGATCCATACCCCGACTTTGGACCACAGAGCTATTGTGCTCCAACTTCTTTTGAACTTCAATAATGCCCCAAAACATTTTCGTTTTCCCCACATGTGGATTAGGGACCCCTGGTGTCGACCCCTCATTCATTCTTCCTGGGACCTCCGCTATCACCAACTGTTCTCCCGCAATTTCCACCTCAAAACAAAAAAACTTAGTCATTATCTTACTAGGTGGAATAAATAGGAATTCAGAAATATCCATACTTGTATTTTGGATACTCAGCTGGCTCTGGATAAACTTCAGAATGCCCCCTCGAAGGACAATGCCAACGCCACCTCTGTACTGGAAGATCAACTCTCTGAACTCTATTTGAGAGAAAAACTCTTATGTACAACAAATCCGGTTGCTCATGGTTGCTTGAAAGAGATCGAAATACTAAATTCTTTCATCTTGCTTCCAAGCTCCGACGAAAAAGAAACCTTATTCTTCGTCTGAAAAATGACAATAATGAGTGGCAGTTCCTCTCGAATTCGGTAGGACAAGTTCTCGATGATTATTTTGAAAATATCTTTCAATCCTCTAACCCCAACCTTGCCCAGAAATTCTTTCACTTTTTGAACCCACCATATCAAGGGAGGATAATGAGTGTCTTCTCACCATCCCAAGCGAAGAGGAGATCCAAGCGTAGTCACAAAGCCCATGGGCCATATGACTTTCATGCTTTCTTCTTTCAAAACAACTGGGAAATTGTGAAAGTAGATGTGATTGACGTAGTAAGAAAGTTTTTTACTACATGGCACATGGACCTGAACCTCAACGAAACTTTCATTGCCCTCATCCCGAAGGTCACTAACCCACCTTATCACTTCTGATAAATTTTGACCCATTGGGCTGAGCAATGTCATCTACAAGGTAATTTCAAAAATCTTGGCTAATCGAATGAAACTCTAGTTGGAATATAATCTCCCATAACTAAGGAGCTTTCCTCCAATGTCGCTCTATTGCAGACAATGTCAGTATATCCCATGAAACTTTCTTTCAGATGAAACATTGTCACAAAATGCGACAAGGTAGTCAAAATTTATATGGCCAAAACGTGCGACATGGTAGAATGGTCTTTCCTCATTAACATCCTAGAGCTGTTAGGCTTTGCCAGAGGCTTGGTCCAAATGATAGAACAATGTATATCCACTTCTTCTTTGCAAGTTTTGCTTAATGGATCCCCTTTTCAGCCATCAAACCTCCTAGTGGTATTCGATAAGGAAACCTGCTTTTCCCTTTCCTTTTTATTTTAATGGCCGAAGCCCTATCCAGGCTTCTTGCTCGAGCGAAAAATGAAGGCCTTATTAAAGGTATCAAAATTAGGGCGCCACTCCCCTTCCATCAACCATTTGTTGTACGCTGATGATCTCATGCTCTTTTGTCGGGCCTCTCTAGCGGAAATCCACTCAGTAAAGGACATTCCCGAACAATACTGCTTGACCTTGGGTTAAGCAATGAACTATGATAAATCGTCAGTTTTTTACAACTCTAATGTCCACCCGAAACATGCCAAAATGATCAACAAAATCTTGGGATCTAAATTGTACAACCCAAAAGAGAAGTACGTGGGGTCCTCTCTACTCTTGTCCGAAAAGATAGCTACAAATTTTCAGTTCTTAATTGATAAAGTCAACACGAAACTTTCGAGCTGGAAATCAAAAGTACTCTCCCAGGCTGGGAGGTTGGTCATGATTAAAGCGGTCTTAAACTCGATACCCATTTATACAATGCAAACTTTCCCACTTCCATGCTCTATCAATACCAAATTTGACCATCTGGCTTATAACTTCTGGTGGAAAGGGGCGGTGGACAGCAAGGCCAAACATATGTGTACTTAGGATCACATTGCTTTGCCTAGCCATCTCGGAAGCCTTAAGATTCCCTCTGCTAGGAACAAAAATATTTCCTTAATGAGAAAAAAATATGTGGCAAGCCATTTCCTCACCCCACGACCCACGTGTTCTTCAACTTAAAGCTCTTTACTTAAATAAAAAAATATTTTTCAACTCTCCAAACCTCCAACCATAGCCTCATTTGCATGGAAAGGCAACCTAACTGCATTCTCGAAAATGAAACGCCATCTCATTTGGAAAGTTCCTTCGAGCGAACACATTGACCTTTGGAGAGATTGTTGGGTCAAACTAGGTGTCATCCTTGCCGATTGCCTACCTTTAGCTCTAACCCCGACTACATCCCATACCATTCCTAATTTTTGGCTTTCATCTTTTGGCAAGGAGACACAATGGAATACGGGCTTGATCCTGTCCATATTTCTTGCTCTGGTGGCTAGAGATATCCCGGATATAACTATCAGACCAATAGTAAGCCCTGACAAACTCATCTGATTGTTTGACAAAAAAGGCACCTTCTCAGTCAAAAGTGCTACTCATGCTTTTACTAATGAACAAATTGAAAGCTCCACTTCACACCTACTCTTAACTTTTGTGTTAAGAAATTCAGAGAGTTATGGAAAATTAAAGCCCCCCTTGTGCTTTATTCGAAAAAAAACATTCTTCCTACCATGACCAATCTGGTTAGGCTTCACACTCCTATCGACTTGCCAGGAACACACGGAGGATGTCACTCACATTTTCTTCCTCTACCTAGGCATTAACAGTCTTTGACACCTTTTCCCTCTGCTGATTGATTGGCTCAATGTCAATTTTAATACAACCTCCATTTTGATGTTTGTTACATTCATGTGGGACACAACTAAGGCCCATCCAGAGGCTAACGATGAAATGCTTTCTCAGTTTACGGTTGTTCTCCAAATTATCTAGCAGATTTGCAACAAAGCTTATTTCAACAAGACAAAAATCTGCACTCAATTGTTCATTTCCTCCTTCCATCAAACCTGGACTTCCTGGCACAAACACTGGTTCACAAATGGTAATCCTCCACCAATGCACGCTGTCACCCACTCAGGGGATACCACCAATAGTATCCTCTCGATTCACCAAATTTTGGGCAACAACTAAAACTGACAGACATTCTGCTTCTACCACCTCGACAACTCACAATGCAACCACTTTTGGTCCCTTTTGGAGACTGTGACTTCCCGAATTGTTTTGATTCAAGCCCAAATCAAGTCAGCACGACACCACAAAATTAACTGCAGATGTGTTAAGCCTAGGTTCATTCCCCCTATTTTGGACCGGAAACGATTATCGTCACTTTTGACGCTTGTTTTTTTGACTCCTCTAAGCAGGGTGTGGTAGGTGTGTTTGCGGTTGATCTTCATGGCCAAGTATTAGTTACAGTGGCTTGCCCTGATAGTAGGAAAGGTACTTGATAGTAAGTACTATGGTGAAGTGCCACTCAACAGAGGCAACCCTACTACTAATACAAACACAGCAGTGGAAGACATGCTTTCTTTTCAGAGATTCTGCGACACTCACTGATCTTCTTCATGATGATGACTCCGAATCTAATTTTGCTATGGACTGGGTTTGGCGCCCTATCACAAGTAATATTAGATGCCTTTTAATTTTGCTTTACTCGTGGAATAATATGTTTGTAGAAACCTCAATATAGAGGCTCACAACTTGGCTACAACCGCAGGGCGACAATTATGTAATAGTTCTTATTATTAATCTATTATGGCGACGACTTTAATGAAAAAATGCTATGTTTGGATACATTTAAAAGGTTCTTCAAATTTGGTTGATTCCATCTAAGATGCCACGGAGAAAGTCAAACCAATCTTGAGGTGTACGACCCCATGTACTGATAGTACCAATGCTAAAAATGAAAAAAAAACCACGTTTTCAACAAATGAAGTAATTATATGAAATAGTTAAGGAACACGAATAATCCACAAAATAGGAATTAGTCATGTACGAAATCATGTATTGTAAAATAAAATGAAATGATGCTCAGGTTAAGTAACTTCTGTTGGCACCTGTTAAAACTAGTGGTGCACTCAGGATTTTTTTTTGGGGGGGGGGGGGGGGGGGGGGGGGCGCAGTGTAGATAATTTTTCCTACCCTGGGTTGATAAATTAATAAAACATTTCTACTAATATCAAGTAGACACTCAAATAAAAAAAGTATAAAATGAAATTGTGTTTGTCGTAAACTAATATATTACTAACAATGTGAGGGAGAGAAATATATCAATTAACAAAAATGTTGTGTTCCATGAGGATCCAATCGGGATCAATGGAAAAACTATTGAATGACAAACCATTGTGCCAAAACAATACATTTAGACAACTCTGAATAAGCTTTTATTATAAGTATACATTATATATTGTTAGTATTATTTTTAGGAAATGCTAGGTAAATACTAAAAAAAATTTCGAAGTTGGGGAGAGGGGGGGGGGGGGGGGGGGAGTCCCGCTAGTGGTTAAAAACCAAGTGGCAATATTCATATATCTGAATGCTAGCATATCCACCAAGTGTCATAGATCATTGGGAGATTGCACTCCGCCAATTATATCTCGGATTGAGTATACCATAACTGATGTCTTTGTAGTTATGCAATTTAGTATAGAAAGAGATCAATGAGAGTTTTCACTGAATCTTTAGTGTTTAGTAGTTGTTCTAGTTTTCTAGTATGCCAGCTGCTTGGTTGCAACTAATCCAACTTTAGTTTGACTCTCATTATTTTATACCTAATAAAGTTAAACATTCATTTTAAATTTTAATTGAGTCTAACCCTCATTTATAAACAAATTTGTGAGATAAACCAAGTTGACCAGTAAATATCATTTTATTGAGTAAAATACCCTCTCATGAATGCACGTACAAGGCACATGTGAGATCCATAAAATTCCCAAAAATGCATCTAAAGTCCTAATGGTAATCTTGAGGTAACCCAGTGGTTGATAACTTATTGAAAAATAAAATCCTAAAACATTCCCATATTCTCCATTTCTCAGCAAAAAGCCACCCTACCCAGACCCATCCCTCTTCTCCTCTCCCACTAGCACCACCACCACCACCAACTCACCCTACCTACTATCGCCACTACCTGCACTTTTCTTGAACCAAACCCAAACCAGACCCACCACCATCACCAAATATTTCTCTCTCATTTGCTTCCCTGTAAAACAACGAATAACATCAATCTCTCCCTCTAACTCTCAAATCTAGAAAAAAAGACAAGAAGAAAAATAAAATGAAACAATGTTCTGCTTGGTGTTCCCGAATTGAAGCTTGGCAGTGGACTCCACCTTCTCCTTCCAGCAACTAGGATCCCCTTGACAAATTTAAGTTGGCGGATTAATCAAATTGAATTGCATAAAGTAGAAAAGTTGTAGTCCAGTTCAGTTAAAGTGTGGCTGGCTTAGTGTTTAGGGATCAATTAACCCCAAAACTCTTGTCACGTAAAACAACTAGCATATTACCAGTGCTTGTTGCACTCTATATATATATATATATATATATATTTGTTTTTGCTGCTAATTATCATGCACTTGACACACTCACCACCATCCTCACCATCTTTGTTTGAATGTTCATTAAAATGTCCGTATTATACTTAGGCATGTAAAAATACTTACATGTTTTAATAATAAAATACATATTTTGAAATTTTAAGTGGTTGTATTGATCTTTGATTTTGTTGGAAAGATCTTCAAAATTGCATTTCAATGATACTAAGTTTACCAAAATCCGTCAACTACATAGATAGTTATGATAATTTTCATTTTGAAAAAAAAGAAAACATAATACTTTTTATCTCCGCCATATATACATTCCACCAATTTTTTTCACAATTTTTTTTTAAAATTTCTTTACCCTTCTATGTGTTTTATATTTACAAACATGTCATCATAGGAAATGAACCCCCAACCCTCAACACATTTCCCAACTTTCAATCCTAGCCATCTTTTATCTCCAATCAGTAGTTTGTCCTAGTTAATAATGAATTGTAAAACAACATTGTGAATTTTAATATAGACTAGCATATTACTCTTGCCGTTGATACTCCACATGTTTCAAAAAATTATACTTAGGCATGAAAATATAAAACAATACTTACATGTTAACAATAAAATACATATTTTGAAATTTCAAGTGCTTGCATTGATCATTAGTTTTGTTGGAAATATCTTCAAATTTCATTTCAATGATTCCAAGTTTACCAAAGCCTGACAACTACATAGATAGTTATGATAATTTCATTTTGAAATAAAAGAAAACACAATATTTTCTCTCTCTGCCACATGTGCATTCCATCCAATTTTTTCACAATTTTTTTGCCCTTCTACATGTTTTATATTTGCAAACATGCCATCATAGTAAATGAATCTCAACCCTCAATACACTCCCAATTTTCAATCTTAGCCATTTTTTTTTATCTCCAATCCTTAGTTTGTTTCAGTCATCGATGAACTGTAAAACACCACTCTGAATTGTAATATAGACGACCAAACTTGACAATCAAACAGTTAACCAAGAATCAACAATGATTCAACTAAAATTGATGAAAAAAAACTTGAACGAGAGTTACAACTCTCAATCTCTTACACAGATGAGCTTTAATCTCTCTATTTCGCTCTTGCCTCTCTACTATCTTCTCATTCTCCTGATATATTTAAAAAAAAGCCTACAACATTCTTAAATGATTTAATGCGGACCGAATATGGTCCTAACAATTATGAAATGACTAAATTGTCCTCATCTTCCAATATACTTTCCCACCTTTTTGCTTTGATTTGCATTAGTTGCAGACATGACAAACTAGGGCTGGGCAGGTCCGGTTAACTGGCCCGATTTGTCAAAATCGAGGTCTGGACCAGAGTTTCAACAAATGAATTTCTAGGGACCGAGCCCGGACCGGTGAGACCAATTAACCGGGGTTCCGGGTAACCAGAAATTTGGGCCGGTTCTCGTCCTTAAATCGTTGGAGGAGTACAATTGATTTTTTTTTGAATAATAGAAGAATGGAATAACTCGACATCTTCATATGCATCTGCCATAATCTCTTCATCCAGATCTTGAAGCAGATTAGTTTCATCAAGCCGGTCAGCTTCACAATCAGAACCCTTATTGTAGCCATTGGTGCACCAATTTTTGCGTGCTTCTTCAAATGAAGTGCAATATCAACTATATTTGAAGCTGGACAAACATAAGAAGCAGATTCACACTTTACTGTTTCAGATATGACCAATGCCTCTGAAGCTGCAATAGAGAGCTCAACTGCATCTTTAATATCAACAATCATACGGTTTCTGAAGAAGAAAAAAGAGAGAGAGAGAAGAGAAGAAAAGAAAAAGAAGAGAAGAAAAGAGGGCTTCACGTCTGAAGAAGAAAAAAAAAGAGAAGAGAAGAAAAGAAAAAGAAAGACAAGTGATAGAATAAAGTTATGATTGAATAAAGTTGTGTCAATGTCACATGGGGAGTTTTGATAGAATAAAGTTGGGTTTTAGGGGTAGGTTTAGGTTGTAGGCATAGTTTGGGTTGAGCTTTTGATATTAGAGGGGTAAGTTTGGGTTGGGTTTTGATGTTGGTGGGGATAGTTTGAGTTGGAGTTTGGAACAAATTGGTACTTTATTTAAACATTTGGACCGGGCCCGGTTAATCGACTGTTTAGGATCACAAATGGATACTTCTACCTATAGAATACTCTCGGAATGTGAAATATCTCCCGCGTATCTAGGAGCACATGGCTAACAGGGAAACTGCCCTCCACAGCATGACTGCTAATTAGAGAAGGATCTCCACGAAGATCTTCTTCCTTAAACTACGCCATTGATGGCTTTGTCGAATCAGGACTCCTGCACTATAAATAAGACATGCGGTTGGTAAGTTAAGGTACACTACAAATTTCCTAATTACAACATTACACATTCCTCAAATCCCTGTCCGACTTTAGCATCGAGTGCCTTCGGCCACCACAATGGTGGTCTATGGCTCACGTGCGTTCTTTGTGTAGGTTAGCAGGTCAAGGTCAAAGCAAGGAGTGAAAAATGACTACATCAGTTTAGCGTCGTCCGTGGGGACGACAAAGTTCCTAACCTTTCATTAGCATCATATCTCTTCAAAATACAAAGAGATGGTGACTACTAGATCACGCAACAATGGAGAACAAAGGGACACATCAAACGCTCAGACTGGCGCCATATCGCCGCTCTCGCCTGTGCAGACGATGCACAGGCAACAGACTCACACCCTCGCGCCAACAACAACAATGACGGACCCAAGGATAGATTTCCTGTTGTCTCAAAAACAGCAAATCACCAAAGAGGTGGAAACTCTCATACAACAGAACCCTCCACCCGCTAATGGAGATTAGGACTAACACATGCCTCCATATCCGAAAGACGACAAAGAGCAAACATAGGAGAGTCAAGCCCTTGCTAGTTTCCATTGGACTAGAGGAGGCGACGCGACCAACATAGAACCGACTCTCAGGGCAGAGAAGCTAGGCCCTCAGAACCCCTCCGTAGAGGGCCGCACGAACCAGACGTGCTGTACCGCCCCTTGATGTTCACATAATTATTACATAATATACCTCCTAATGTATATTTGTTAGTGTTTCAAAAAATGTATTTTAGTTTAATTATTTTATTTCTGTATCTTTGTAGGATTTGGAGTTTAAATGACAAAAGTGCATTAGCGTGGCAAATTTGAAAATATATAGGAAAATTGACGAAATGGAGCGGGAGACACTCAAACCAAAGATTAAGAGAACCAAAGAAAAAAAATAATAAAGAAAATTAGTTTTGAATTTTGGTGAAACAAAGAAGTCATATGGATGAACATAGCCAAACCCATTATTGATACAAAATTTAAACAAAGGGGTGGGCCTTTTGTTTTTTTTTGGTTTCTAATTTCATTGGGCTCTTTTGGTTTCTAATTTCATTGGGCTTGAGATCCACCAATAGGGAGGAGTTATGCAATAATAGAAACACAAATACAGGAGGGCAACCCTTTTTGTTTACAATTGAAATTGGATTTCCAATTGGGGGGTTTCCAAAAAAAAAGGAATTTTGGTTTCTTTAAACCACAAGGAGAACAACAGGAGATACGACAACAGAAGAGAACGCAACAAAACGCTGTCTAGCAAGCAGCCAAAACGCAGGGCAGCAAGCAGCCAACACGCTGTCCAGCAGCAGCATAAATGCAGGAGAAGGGAGTGGCATGAGCAGGGAACACATCGCTAATCCATCACGCTCTTCCATGGTGATGAAGCTCCACACCGCTGTTGCTATCATCACCTTCACCATGTGTCACTAAACTCCACGCAAGCGAAGAGATGAACTTCTAGATGTAACGCACTTAATTGGTATTTGATTCATTTTATGTTTTTACGATGAATAATGGTGTTTACGATTTTCACTTTTATTTAATATAGGAGTTTATGTTATTTTAGTGTCAAAGATTTCATCAACTTCTTCGTAGATTATTATTCCGGTGGTTATATTTTTTTCTTCTCCATATAAGTCTAGTCATGTTTTTCTTATGTGTGGAATTTTAAAGATCAATTGATTCCGGTAGATTAGTTATATGTGATCGTTTTTTATTACGTTATTGTCTCCGGATATATCGTAAATTTAGGATATCATATATGACCAACCTTTGTGCTTTCTAGAAAAAGTGAAACCTAAAACAATTCACATTAGAATATATTGGTGCATTAAAGATTATTTTTCCGATTATGTTGTTTGGGATGTGAAACACGTAATTGAGTTATCATAGCGAATTCATACTAGTTGGCGTGTGAAATCTAGGAGGGATTCTTGGAACCTTGTGATTTTTCTAAACTTGATTTTTTATTAAACTAAATTCAATTTCATATTTTAAAATTGTTAGAATTTCTTAAATTTAGTTTCGCATAGTTCTTCTTCCTTGACCTTGTTTTGTAGATCGCTTTCCTCGTGGGATCGACACCCTAATCTTTACTGCAATTGACCGCGTGTACTGTTTGGGCGTAATCAAATTTTGGCACCGTTGCTGGGGAACAAACGTCATTCTACTAGGGAGGTTTCGGGTATTATCTTTCTTGTTCATTGTTTTATTTTATTTTTAGGTTTTAGGTCCAGTTAATTTTTTTATTTTATTTCTTAAAAGAAAATTGTAAAAAACAAAAAAGGACATTGGGGGAGTGTGAGTTGGAATAGAGACCACTTAGGGAGACTAATTAGGGTCCCAAATTTAGAGCACCCACAAATTCACATTGAGACCAAATTAAGTTCTACTTCTAATTCTAACACCATGAGTAATCACGAAGATGACCATGTTCGGTCGCTAAAGGACTATCTCAACCCCACGCGCACTGCTACTCCATCATGTATCAAGTTTGCACCAAGTACACCAAAGCTAGATTTTAAGCCGGGAATGATACAATTATTACCCACTGTTCATGGCCTAGAGAGTGAGAATCCTTATGTTCACATTAGGGAATTCGAGGAAGTTGTGGCACTTTCTACAACAAAGTTGAGGCTGTAGACTCGGTTAGACTAAGGTTTTTTCCTTTTTCCCTTAAGGAAAAAGCGAAGAGTTGGCTATACTCTTTGCGACCAAGGTCTATAGGTTCGTGGGAGGAGATGACCCAAGCATTTTTTAATAAATACTTTCCTTACCACAAAACCAACGGTCTAAAGAGACAGATTTCTACCTTCACCCAAAAGAATAGCGAGACATTATATCAAGCATGGGAGAGGTTCAAGGATCTCTTGAATACATGTCCACACCATGGGTATGAGAGTTGGCGCTTAGTTAGTTATTTTTATGAGGGGTTCACCAGTAGAGAGCGTCAGTTCGTTGAGATGATGTGTAATGGGGAGTTTTTGCATAAGGACCCTGACAAGGCCATTGAGTACCTGAATGACCTGGCTGAAAAGGCTCATACTTGGACTGGTCCAAGTGCTACTGAGAGCACAGATAGAACATGCCCAGCTGGAGTCTATCAACTTAGGGAAGATGACAACCTTAGAGCCCAATTGGATAGAGTGACTAGGGAGTTAGAGACACTTAAGACCAAGGATGGTAGGCCCACACATACTATTGCCAGAGTTGAGCTACAAGACGTCTGTTTTATATGCGGGGGAGTTGAACACTTAGCACAGGATTGCCCGACCTTGACTGAGATGAGAGGGGTTTATGAGGAACAATGTAACGCCTTAGGAATGTACAAGAAGCCTTACTCACCATTTTCTAACACTTACAATTCTGGCTGGAGAAATCTCCCTAACTTAGGCTGGAGGTCCGAAGCAGACCAACCTACACACTCACAGGCACAACCACCAAGGTCATACCCTGCACCTCGATACAATGTGCAATCTAACAGAAGTTCCTTATCAGACACATTACATGCATTTATAGTGGCACAAGGTAAAACTAATAAAAAATTTGAGGTTGCATTGACACAGTTGGCAGAAGAGAACAAGGAGATCAAAAGCCAGATAACCAAGCTGACAAGTTCATTAACAGTACAAGAGCGGGGCCAATTTTCGTCACAGCCTCAAGCAAATCCGAAGGGCCAACTTATGGCACAAACCTCTACTTCAGACTCTCAGAATGTCAAAGAGGTTAATGCCATCACTAGTCGGAGTGGTAAGATTTTAGATGGATCAAGCTCGTCCGCGACTATAGGCACCTCCCCTAGTGCAAAGGAGAGCATCCCTGAGGATGAACCCAACAAGAACATTCCAGTTCCAGTTCTAGTTCCTTTTCCTCAAGCACTACGACCTACTGGAAAAAATTCGGAAATGCATGGTGAGATTCTAGAACACTTGAAACAGGTTAAAATAAACTTACCTTTGCTGCATGTGATTAAACAGGTACCAACTTATGCGAGGGTCATCAAGGATCTATGCACTATCAAGAGGAAACATCATGTCAAGAAGACTGCCTTCTTGACAGAACAGGTAAGTGCGGTGATTGAGCAGAAGACACCACCCAAGTACAAAGATTTAGGGTGTCCTACAATCACCTACCGGATTGGGACTCTTGAGTTCGGCCAAGCCTGGTTGGATTTAGGAGCAAGTGTAAATCTGATGCCATATTCTATTTACTTGTGATTGGGTCTAGCAGAGATTAAACCCACATCCGTGGTACTACAATTGGCCGATAGATCGGTTAAGAAGCCAAGAGGAATAGTCGAGAATGTCTTGCTGCAGATTGATAAGTTTTACTATCCCGTCGATTTTCTTATTTTAGATACTCATTCTGCGATTAATATGGAGTCTACAGTTTTGATTATTTTAAGTAGACCTTTTCTTGCCACAACTAACGCTCTTATCAATTGAAGGAATGGTCTAATGAAGTTGTCTTTTGGAAACATGACTCTGGAGGTCAACATATTCAATATTAGCAAGCAACCACATGATGATGATGAGTGTCATCATACCTACATGATAGACACGCTGATATCAGAGGAGGCGCTCCTGAGCGCAGACTCTGAAACCTTAGAGTACCTCATTTCTATTTCTGATTCTGAGAGTTCACTTTATCCTGACAATGCTTTTGATATTTTTGTTGTTTCAAGGTTAAAGGATAAAGGAGGACGACAGTGGCAACCATGCTTTGAGGAGTTGCCAAAGGAAAGACAGAAACCACAACCATCCACCATGGAAACTCTGAAAGTTGACCTAGCTCCATTGCCTAAGGGACTTAAACATACATTCCTCGGACCAGGTGATACCTTTCCTGTTATTATTTCTTCCGTGATTGATAGCTCACAAGAAGAAGAATTGATTAATATGTTACGTGAGCACAAATCTGCATTAGGTTGGACTATAGCTGACATCAAAGGTATTAGCCCCTTAATATGTTCCCATAGGATTCACTTAGAAGAAGGAGCTAACCCCCGTAGAGACCCTCAAATACGACTTAACCCTACTATGAAAGAGGTGGTGAAAAAGGAAGTCTTAAAATTGTTAGATGCATGCATCATTTATCCCATCTCCGATAGCAAGTGGGTTAGTCCAACTCAAGTGGTTCCTAAGAAATCTGGAATAATAGTGGTGAGTAATGATGAGGGGGTGCTTGTTCCTACTAAGGTAGTGACAGGGTGGTGTATGTGCATTGATTATAGGAAACTTAATTCTGCCACCCGCAAGGATCACTTCCCTCTTCCATTCATAGACCAAATCTTAGAGCGAGTAGCTGGTCATTATTTCTATTGCTTTCTAGATGGGTATTCAGAATATTATCAGATTGAGATTGCATTAGAAGATCAGGATAAGACTACTTTCACATGTCCTTTTGGTACTTATGTTTTTCGACGTATGCAATTTGGTTTGTGTAATGCACCGGCTACTTTTCAGAGATGCATGATGAGTATTTTTAGTGACATGGTTGAAAATATATGGAAGTATTCATGGATGATTTGACTGTTTTTGGTGATTCCTTTGATTCATGTTTACTTCACTTGAAGGCTGTTTTAAGTAGATGTGAAGAGAAGGGTCTGGTGCTTAATTGGGAAAAATGTCATTTCATGGTTCCCTATGGAATAGTTCTGGGACACATAGTTTCTGATAAAGGAATCGAGGTTGATAAAGCAAAAATTGAATTGATTTCTAAATTACCTACACCTAAAAGTGTCAAGGATGTGAGATCATTTCTAGGGCACGTGGGTTTTATAGGAGGTTCATACAAAATTTTTCTGCCATCTCTAGACCATTAAGTAGCCTCCTGGTCAAAGACGCCGTGTTCCAATGGACACAAGAGTGTGAGGATACCATTCAGTAGCCTCCTGGACACAAGAGTGTGTGAATGAGTCCACTTGGGACTGCGCTAAAGCATTTATCGTGCTAGGGTTAACTCATGCCACTTGTACGGCTGTTATCTTGACTGATTGACGTCTCATCAACTACCCCCTCATTGATAGGCTCACCTCTGCCCCCATCATGCAGCCACCAGATTGGAATTTACCATTTGAGATAATGTGTGATGCAAGCAACTATGCTGTGGGGGCAGTCTTGGGACAACGAAGGGAAGGGAAGCCCTTTGTTGTTTACTATGCTAGCCGAACACTTAATGATGCTCAAAAGAATTATTCGACTACTGAAAAAGAGTTGCTAGCTATAGTTTTTGCTTTAGATAAATTTCGTGCTTATTTGATTGGTACACCTATCACTGTTTTTACTGACCATGCGACTCTTAAGTTCCTTATTTCTAAAAAGGTTGCTAAGGCAAGATTGATTAGGTGGATTTTACTTTTGCAGGAATTTGATCTAACTATAAAGGATAAGAAGGGGGTCGAGAATGTTGTGGCGGATCACTTGTCTCATCTGGAGTTCAGTGACTGCCAATGGCCCACCCATCCGTGATGACTTCCCTGATGAACACCTATTCGCCGTCACTCAAGTACCATGGTATACACACATTGTTAATTACTTGGTTTTCGGAGAAGTTCCATCATCATGGAGTGCTCAAGATAAACGCAATATTTTGGTCGGGGTAAGAAATTTTTATTGGGATGATCCTTATCTATATAAGTATTGCCCCGACCAAATCATGAGGCGTTGTATCCCTGAAGGTGAGATTGAAAGTGTCTTACATTTTTGTCACAGTGCAGCTTGTGGAGGCCATTTTTCTATGAAAAAGACCGATGCAAAAATTCTACAGTCTGTGTTATATTGGCCTACATTGTTTAAGGACACTAACAATTATTGTCGTTCTTGTGATAAATGCCAGAAGTTAGGTGACTGTCCCGGAGACACATGATGCCCCTTAACCCCATCTTAGTCATTGAGATATTTGATTGTTGGGGGATTGATTTTATGGGACCTTTTCCACCTTCTTTTGGATATTTGTATATTTTGCTTGCAGTGGACTATGTGTTTAAATGGGTAGAGGCTGTGGCATTCCGGAACAATGACAACAACACTGTTGTCAGGTTTATCAAAGAACACATTTTATCCCGTTTCGGTACACCACGAGCCATTATTAGTGATCAAGGGACTCATTTCTGTAATCGCTCTTTTGAAGCTTTGATGCGCAGGTATGGAGTTCATCACAAGGTTGCCAATGCCTATTATCCGCAGACAAATGGCCAAGCCGAGTTGGCAAATCGAGAAGTGAAACAAATCTTGGAGAAGATGGTGAATCCTGATAGGAAGGATTGGTCCTTGCGCCTTCCTGATGCACTTTGGGCTTACCGTACCGCTTATAAGACAATTCTCAGGATGTCTCCATATCGGCTTATATATGGAAAAGCCTATCATTTACTTGTTGAGTTAGAACATCGCGCTTATTGGGCTGTAAAAAGCACTAACTTTGATTTCAATGATGCAGGTATTCAGCGGAAGGTTCAGTTAGCTGAAATTGAGGAGTTGCGGAATGATGCCTATGACAATTCCCGAATATACAAGGCGAAGATGAAAGCAGCTCATGATAAGCAAATTTTGAGGAAACATTTCGAGCCCAACCAACGAGTCTATCTCTATGACTCACGACGGCCCATTCATGGTAAAACAAGTCTTTCCCAATGGTTCCATAGAAATTGAAGATCCAAAAGATGGGAGAGTATTTAGAGTAAATGGGTAACGCTTGAAGCACCATGTGGAGCGAGTAGAGGTGCCAGAGGAGATCTTTCTGGTTGCCCCTGTCTACTTGATTTGATGTTCTCCACCCTATCTTTAGTTTAGGTTTTTATTTTTTATTTTTTTTAGTTTAGTTTAGGTTTTTGCTTTTATGTTTTTCTTTTAGTGTTTCAGGTTATTTTAGGTGTTGCTCCTGGAGTCACTCGTAGCCCCTCATCCCATGTGTTCCTTTCTCCCGTCGGTATGATTTTTTTATATTTTGGTGACTGTGAGGACATTGTCTATTAGAAATTGGTAATGCTTTACCATGATAATATCATTCTAACCCTCCTCTTTACTTTTTCCTTCATTTGTCATGATTATTATTTTATACATTGAGGACAATGTTTGGTCTAGGTTTGGGGGTGATAGTGGTTTATTAGATTTTTTTGTGCAATTTTCAAAAATCTTTGAGCTTAAAACGTATTTTACAATTAAACCAAGTCATTTTTTTGTGTTCTACTCAATCTCCATTGAATACTTAGATGATTACGGTAATTGTGCAAAATCTTTATGAAAATGCATTCGAAATCTGAACTCTTGGTGAATTTTTTAAAAAAATAAATAAAAGGGTTTTGAGTCTTTTTAATTTTAGAGAATATTTTTGTTGCCTTTAATTTTGAGAAAACACGTACTAACACGTGTCACATAGTTATATTAGTAGAAAACATGATATTTGATATTATCCTTATGTTAGATGTATTTCGTGAGGCTTTTCAACTCGACTATTCGTGCACTATAAGCAAGTCAACATGATTTGAAGTTGACTAGTGAGATATTGAACTAGAAAACCTTAGAATAATAGTGGAGACTTAACCCTTGTGAGTTTTGAGCCATTCTTTATTTCTTGAGGATTATTAATTACACTCTGATTTTTCTTGAGTCCGCATTATTTCGTTGATGATCTCATTATTCTTGACTTTCTTATTGATTGCTTTAAGAATGACATAAAAGTTGAATTTTTACACTAGAACTTCTTGCTTTATTTAATTGAGATGTCCTAGTACTAACTAGAACTTATGAAGTGATATAGGCATTTATTTCTTTAAACCATTTTTTTAGCCTACCCAATAATAAATATCCATTTGCAGCCCTTTGAGCCTTTAAATAGCATTCTCTTTGTTATCCCCATTTCCAATACCTACTCCAATCAAGGAGTAATACCTCTATTATTTTATCCTTACCCAATTTTTCGAGAATGTATACAGTGAGATATATTTATGGAATGGGTAAATAGAAAGAGTTGAAAATAGATATTTCATGCGCCCTCAGAGTAAAAGTGTTTGATTGTATAAACGGGGAAAAACATGTAAGAAAAAAAAATGGTTGAAGAAGAAAATAATGAAGAAAATAATGGTGTACAACATTGATTTGTTCTTCAATGCTCTATGTGTTTATTCAAGGGTGTAGCCATTCTCAGGAAATTCTTGTATCCTTTTCGTCCATTATTGTTTGCCATCATCCAAGCCCCATTACAACCTAGTAAAGACCTAATTGATCTTAAGTGAAAGTTGGTTCAGTAGATGTGGAGATTGAATAGGCAAGAACTATGGTGTTTGATTCAACATTCTCAAAAGTTATCAATATTCCTGTCCATGAGATCATATTCATTTCACTCTTTGAAAATTTCGTTTTTCATGATGATTATATGTGAGACGTTTGCATTTTCCATAATTTATATCCTTTTCCTCACATATAAACTGAGTGCCCAATCTCTGAGTGTTTTATTTCTGAGTGACGTGAGAGATTTGTAGTCGAAGCGTACTTTCTAAAGGTCATCTCGTCACATCTTTACTATGAGATGAAGAGTTATGTTGATAAGGCTTCTCACACACACACTTTGAGTTGAGAATGATTATAAAATTTATTTAAGCTTTAGATACTATTAAAATTATTGTACTCTATTGGTATACTATTGTGACATATTTTTAGTTTGTTGTTTTTCATGAATTTTAAGCAATTAGAAAATTACTCTAAGGAAAATAAAGGGGATGCCCATATTTTTGCATTATGTTTTTAGAAAATAGATTTTGTTTTATTGAGTCAGTAATGTTTGGGGGTAACTTTTTTGAAAACCCTCACGAGACTATAACTCGTCTTCTAGAGGTAATCTGAAGGTTTAAAGCTTTGTTGCACGTTAAGGTAAGTGCAACCGTGATTCCTACGAAAGTGAGTTAGGATTTTATTCTTAATTTTGTTTTGTTCGAGGACTAGCAAAATATAAGTTTGAGGGTATTTGATGTTCACATAATTATTACATAATATACCTCATAATTTATATTTGTTAGTGTTTCAAATAATGTATTTTAGTTTAATTATTTTATTTCTTTATCTTTGTAGGATTTGGAGTTTAAATGACAAAAGTGCATTAGCGTGGCGAATTTGGAAATTTATAGACAAATTGACGAAGTGGAGCGTGAGACACTCAAGCCAAAGATTAAGAGAACCAAAGAAAAACAATAATAAAGGAAATTAGTTTTGAATTTTGGTGAAACAAAGAAGTCATATGGATGAATGATTACGCCCAAACAGTACACGCAGTCAATTGCAGTAAAGATTGGGGTGTCGATCCCACGAGGAAAACGGTCTACAAAACAAGGTCATTGGAAGAAAAACTACGCGAAATTAAATGTAAGAAATTCTAGAAATTTAAAAATCGAAATTAAATTTAGTTTAATAAAAATCAAGTTTGGAAAAATCACAAGGTTCCAAGAATCCTTCCTAGATTTCACACGCCAACTAGTATTGATTCGCTACGATGACTCAACTACGTGTTTCACATCCCAAACAACATAATCATAAAAATAGTCTTTAACACATTAATATATCCTAATGTAAATGGATTTTAGATTTCACTTTTTTCTAGAAAGCACAAAGGTTGGTCATATGTGATATCCTAAATTTATGATATATCTGGAGACAATAACATAATAAAAGACAATCACATATAACTAACCTACCGGAATCAATTGATCCTTAAAAATTCCACACATAAGAAAAAGCGTGACTAAACTTATATGGAGAAGAAAAGATAACCACCGGAATAATAATAATCTACGAAGAAATTGATGAAATCTTTGTCACTAAAATAACATAAATTCCTATATTAAATAAAAGTGAAAATCATAAACACCATTATTCATCGTGAAAGCATACAGCGAATCAAATACTAATTAAGTAAGTTATATCTAGGAGTTCACCTCTTCGCCTTGCGTGGAGTTTTGTGACGCATGGTAAAGGTGATGACAACGGCAGCGGTGTGCACCTTGCTGGACAACATCTTTTCTGCTGGACAGCGTCGAACAGCAGTCAGCGTTTCGGCGTCGAGCAGCAGTCAACGTTGCGTTTTGGCCCTGCTGCTGTGTTGCTGTGTTGCGTCCTGCGTCGAGCAGCAGTCCCTGGTTTCTGCTGCTGTGTTCCTGCGTTCCTGGACAGACCTGTTGTTGCGTCTCCTCCACGCTGTCCTGCGCCTTCTTGCTGTCCTGTGCCTTCTGCTGGACAGCAGCTCCTGTTGCTGCTCCTATGCTGTTTTCGGCTGCTGCTGCGTTTTTGTTCCAGCCAAAAACTCTTCTCTTCCTCTCTTTTTTGGGTTTTCTTTTAAGGTAAAGAGAAACCTAATCCCTATTGGGCCCAAATTGGAAACCAAAATATCCCATTAGTCCCCCATTGGAAGCCCAATTTCAATTTCAATTTGCTGTATTTCAATTGTAAACTAAATGGCTTGGTGGATCTCAAGCCCAATGAAATTAGAAACCAAAAGACAACAAAAGGAAAACAAAGGGTTTGGCTATGTTCATTCATATGACTTCTATGTTCCACCAATTCAAAACTAATTTCATTATTTTTCTTTGGCTTGAGTGTCTCCTGCTCCATTTCGTCAATTCGCCTATGAGTTTCCAAATTCGCCACATTAATGCACTTTTGACATTTAAACTCTAAATCCTACAAAAATACAAAAATAAAATAATTAAACTAAAATACGCTATTCGAAACACTAACAAACATAAGTTAGGAGGTATATTATGTAATAATTATGTGAATATCAATGAACATAGCCAAACCCATTATTGATACAAAATTTAAACAAACATTGGGCTTGAGATCCACCGATAGGGAGGAATTATGCAAGAATAGAAACACAAATACAGGAGGGCAACCCTTTTTGTTTACAATTGAAATTGGATTTTCAATTGGGGGGTTTCCAAAAAAAAAGGAGTTTTGGTTTCTTTTAACCACAAGGAGAACAGTAGGGAACCGGAGATACGGCAACAGAAGAGAACGCAACAGAGGGTGCGCAAAACGCTGTCCAGCAGGCAGCAAAAATGCTATCCAGCAAGCAGCCAAAACGCTGTCCAGCAAGCAGCCAAAACGCAGGGCAGCAAGCAGCCAACATGCTGTCCAGTAGTAGCAGAAACGCAGGATAAGGGAGTGCGCAGTAGCAGGGAACACATCACTAATCCACCACGTGCTGCCATGGTGATGAAGCTCCACACCGCTGTTGCTATCATCACCTTCACCATGTGTCACTAAACTCCACGCAAGGCGAAGAGATGAACTTCTAGATGTAACGCACTTAATTGGTATTTGATTCATTTTATGCTTTCACGATGAATAATGGTGTTTACGATTTTCACTTTTATTTAATATAGGAGTTTATGTTATTTTAGTGACAAAGATTTCATCAACTTCTTTGTAGATTATTATTCCGGTGGTTATATTTTTTTCTTCACCATATAAGTCTAGTCATGCTTTTCTTATGTGTGGAATTTTAAAGATCGATTGATTCCGGTAGGTTAGTTATCTGTGATCGTCTTTTATTACGTTATTGTCTCCGGATATATCGTAAATTTAAGATATCATATATGACCAACCTTTGTGCTTTCTAGAAAAAGTGAAACCTAAAATCTATTCACATTAGAATATATTGGTGCATTAAAGACTATTTTTCCGATTATGTTGTTTGGGATGTGAAACACGCAATTGAGTTATCATAGCGTATCAATACTAGTTGGCGCGTGAAATCTAGGAGGGATTCTTGGAACCTTGTGATTTTTCTAAACTTGATTTTCATTAAACTAAATTCAATTTCATATTTTAAAATTGCTAGAATTTATTAAATTTAGTTTCGCGTAGTTCTTCTTCCTTGACCTTGTTTTGTAGATCACTTTTCCTCGTGGGATCGACACCCCAATCTTTACTGCAATTGACTGCGTGTACCATTTGAGCGTAATCACCCCTCTATTTCACCATTTGTGTACCATATCATGAATGAAACACTTCCAAAGAAGTTCACGCCTCTGAAGCTCGACTTCTACGATGGGACTACTGACACGTTCAACCACCTACGCCATTACCAGCATTTAATGGCACTCAAGGAAGGATCCGAGTGGGTGATGTGCAGAACATTCCCTACCAGCCTAAAGAAGTCATCACTGACATGGTTCCACAGCCTCCTGCCAAAGTCAATCGACTCATTCAAAACGTTGGCGAAAGAGTTTTTGATGCGATTTGTCGGAAGCCAGTGCCTCCAAAAGGCCCCACACTACACACTCTCTCTAAAGCAGAGATCCAATGAGACGCTCAGAGAGTATGTCATGCGCTTCAACGACAAGCTAACACTCATTGATGGTTGCATTGATGACACAACCGTAATGGCTTTCACCACGAGCCTAAAGGAAGGAAAGCTTTATGAATGCCTCACCTTGGAACCTCCTTTGGATATGACGAAGCTCTTCAAAAGCACCTAGAGGTACATCACCTTAAAAGAGTTGAGAACTGTGAATAGGGAAACAGAAAGTAATAAGAAGCTCCCCGCTCCTATAGACTGGAAGGAGGGAAGGAGGCGTGAAGACGAAGAAAGGAGCAAGCGAAACTGCAATGACAACAAATCAGACCTTGGCCGGGCCAAGCCAGAGAAAGCATCCAACTACATTGGATCCAGAGCCATGACCCCCCTCAATTCTAGCTTATCGGACGTCCTGAATTCCATGAAAAATTGGAAAGATCTGAAGTGGCCCCCGAAGCAGCGCGAAGATCCCTCCAAACGGGACAACAACAAGTATTGCTCATACCACAAGGAAGGTGGTCACGATACCAACGACTGCAAGAGTCTAAGGTACGAGATCGAGTACTGGATCCGCAGGGGCAAGCTAAATGAATTCATGGGCTCTGAGAAGCGATCAGAAAGACCCAGGGACTAGGGGGAGTCGGTCAAGGAAATAGAGAAGGAGACTCCGTGCATAATTATGTCCTTCATGGAGTCAGGTCGAATGAAGACTAGTCGAACAAGTCCTGCAAGCGGATTCTCTTGGAGATGCAGACACAACCTACAGATGAGGACATATACGTTTGCTACTTGAGGGTGCAAAAACCCATTCCCACCTTAACCTTCACAGACAAAGACCTCAAAGGAGTTTGAGTGCCGCACAATGATACACTCGTCATATCGGTCTCCATAGCAAGGTGGGAGGTAAAGAGAGATCTGGTAGATATGGGAAGCTCGCTCAACGTCCTGTTCTACAACGCGTTCCGTGCTATGGACCTCAAGTAGGAGAACCTGACGTCCTTAGACTACCTGTTGATTGGATTCAACGAAGAAAAATGCTTCCTGATCAGAAAGATAAGGTTAGCAGTAGTGGCAGGAGAGCCACAACTCATAAAGGTCTTGTTTATGGACTTTATGGTAGTAGACGCGCCGTCTACCTATAACCTTATCTTGGGAAGACCATGGCTCCACCAGATGGAAGCAGTGGTCTCCACCCTCTACCAGTGCATTAAGTACACTGCTAACCACTCTGAAAGAACGATATGTGGAGACCAGCCTATGGCACAAGGATGCCATTATGTTGCACTAAAACAAATAGAATGTTCCCAGATCCAACTGGATCCCACAGTGCAATCTGAACTAGAGTCAGACTTAGTGACTGCAGACGCATAACACTACTCGCACGAGAACCCAATAGCGGTGGCTCGTTTCGAAAAAAGGGACAATCAGACGGTACATGAGCAATCTGCTCTTCAACCCAGCAGAACGGAAAGGTTAATGCAGATGGAAGTACAACCCCCGAAATTCCGTCGGTGCGGAGATTAACTCCCACGCAAGGTTTACTTTTTAGTAGCCTTAATGACATCAGTGAAGCTTGGCAGTCTGCTGAAAGTATCAACGATCCAACAAGGGCCATATTCACTTCAAGGCCGTGTCAATTTCTCTCCGCCAACAGTTAGTCAATTTTAATTTTTTATTTTCCTTTCCATAGTCAATTTAGAGTTTTAGTTCTTAAAAACTTATTTGATTTGCAATCCCTTAAGAAATAGAGAAAGAATTACGCAAACACACTCTATTGATTACTGGAAAGATGTAACAATGGGAGCCCTAAGGCGGATACAAAAGACTAGATACTACGAGCATCTGAATCTGATGCGACATAAAGTAAATACTCGCTTGAACAGTCCGATACCAGAAGAGAGCAAAGGTACCCAAAGTAGGCAATGCGAACTCTATGATACACATTATCTGCGAACAACGACAACGTGAAAATGCATAAGAGCAGAATGAAACAGCACAGCCCCTGCGGACACTACCCTCAAATATGGTTTAAGGTGGTACAAAATCGGCAACCAGGGCCCCGCGACAAGCCATGACCAGTTACGGGCAACTCACACGCTCGATCTGGTTGACCAGACAAACTTGGGACTAAGTATTAGGTTGATACAGGTCGAGTGCACCCTCCCGCTAAAGGAATGATAAGGTTGTCTAGAAGTCAATGGCCCAATCCAGTGGACCATATCCAACTCCATTTCGTCCCGAGATCCTGAATTTCAGCGCAAGGCGAGACAACGGGGTTAATCGAGAAGTGGTGGAGGCAACTACTCCAGAGTTGGCTGCTGGTATTATCTCTGAGATTAAGCGCTCCGCAGTAGCGACAAAACACCAACACATAAACGACCGACTCATCCCTTGGGAGGGAGTATGGACTTCTTTGCAAAATGAGAAGAAATTACGAGATCTCAACAAAACAATTAGGTGCTCACCCAGAGCAGATGACCACACATACAGTGATTCTCATCATGACTCATCAGCGCAAATGTCAAAACATTCGAAGACTCCAATGATGGAGATTTCCCTTTAGCGTTTGAAAAACCCAAAACATTTTCTTCAAGTAAGAACATTATAGGAGACACACTCTATAGAAGATAGTGCCTATAACGATGATGAAACATCATTATATAGACATAATGGCTCACCAAACGGGTGCTTCAGCATTAACTATCGACATTGAATACCATATGGGAAATGAGGAGACGACAATTCCTAAGGATACTGTGCAGGTTCACATTCGTCCAATCAACGGGGCTACATCCAACCCCATTAATTGAGGGGGAGTAACTAATACTCAACCGTCTCGCAATCCACGCCGTACACGTGATACCATGCGCTCTACGCCGTACACGTAGCATAATTCGTAAAAGAAATCCTACCCCTCACTCTATGGGCCCATGGAATCGGCCCACTATTCAAACAATATTCTACCACGTGCCTGACACGAACATTAGAAACTCTAGTCAATCCTGACACGCCGATCACACCTGCCGACCTGCGTAACGCCAGGTGATTCAAGGTACTCTTGTCTCTTCATAACTCATCTGCATAATGCACTCTGCTTGCGGATATAGGCTTGCACACCCGCAGCTGGCGGAGCCTTCACCTAGTTAGGCAAGCTTAGTCAGCCTTGGCTGATTATGACGACTTTCGGTTCATCTCGACACCTAGTTTGCCCCGTGCGGATGCCAATGGTTTAGGAAATGGGAGTCTAATTAGTGTTGTTATGCCTGGTGACGATGAATCTCCAGGTACCGTTGCCCCCTTCGCGGACAACGGTCGCCAAACCCGATTAGGTAAGCCTAGCTGATAATGACTGGCAACGACAGCTTCTGATCAAAGCCCAAACTGGGAGCCTAGTTAGTCTTGAACTGATTCTGATGGCTCACCACGGGACTACTGCTCTTCTATAGACTATGGTCGTCGAACTACCAACCATGGACTTATAGCCCCCACTATGTGGGTGTAGATGGTTTAGAAGGTGGGAGCCTAGTTCGTCCCTAACTGATTCCGACGGCTTGCCATGGGACCACTGCTCTTCTACAGACCATGGTCGTCGAATTACTAACCCTGGACTTGTAGCTCCCACTGCGCGGGTGTAGATGGTTTAGAAGGTTGGAGCCTAGTGAGTTCTCAAACTAATTTTGATGGCTAGCCACAGGACCATTGCTCTTCTACAGACCATGGTCGCCGAATTACCAACCCTGGACTTGTAGCCCCCACTGCGCGGGTGTAGATGCTTTAGAAGGTGTGAGCCTAGTCAGTCCCTTACTGATTCCAACGGCTCGCCATGGGACCACTACTTTTCTACAGACCATGGTCACCAAAAACTCCGAAATTTGTAGCTTGATGTGCATGGGTGTAGATGATTTGGAAAGTGGGAGCCTAGTCAGTCCCGAACTGATTCTAATGGCTCGCCACGAGGCCACTGTTCTTTAGCATGGTCGCTATTGTCTCAAAATTGTAGACCGCTAAGCGTGGGTGTAGATGGTTTGAAAGGTGGGAGACGAGTCAGTCCCGAACTGATGTCGACGGCTTACCACGGGATCATCGCTCTTCAACAGACCATGATTGCCAAATCCTTGCTCTACGAACCTGTAGTCCACTATGCTCGGACATAGATGGTTCGGAAGGTGGGAGCCCTAGATGGCTAGCCACGCAACCACCATTTTCTTTCGAAACAACGGCCACAAAGATATATTACCGCTCAAGCATCGTCTTCATACTCACACGAGCTGACATTCTATTACCAGCAAAGGCTGCTCATGTTGACCTATAAATCGTCCCGCCAACTCGCGAACGAGTGCTACATGGAATGCTAGCCCGAGCTTGCGAAACCCGATTCGAGATAAGTGCCCTCGGTCGAAGACAACACATGTGCTCGACTATCAGAATTCACTCATGCCAACAACCGCGACCGACAGTCAGATGGGCAAAACGAGCCCTCAATGGCTTACCTTAAAAATGGGCCAAAGCTGGGCATCATAGCCCACTTCTAAACCTTCCGCGGAACACCCACTGTCTGACTTGATTAAGCAACAGTGACTCCTAGTCACTCGCTACGCAAACGGTTAGACTCTCAACAACAGACAGACCACTCGACTTCCTATTGAGCCAGCCAGCCTATGCCAAAGTAAAACGACAAAGCAAAACGTAAAACACACAATATGGATAACGAGCACAAAACGGATACGGAAAGTACTCAAAATAAACCCGTTTTCATTAATAGTTGAAACAAAAAAGGTACAAGTATACAAAGTTTACTCCTTATCATGAGAAGGTACAGAAACAAAAGAGCTAAGCTTTACGAAGCAGGGAACATGAGCTGCGTTCGTACATGCTGCAGTCAGAGCATCATGATCCAGAACGCCTTCTTCATCTTATGACACAGAAACCACTGATAAATCTACACACGACATCTTCTTATAATGATTGAGGTCCCATTTCGGATGCTTCTCCTTCATCAACGCTAGCAGCTCCAATCTACCATGTACAACCTAGCAAAATTCACTCTTGCCTTGCTATTGGAGAAGCTCTTCCTCACTTACTTTCGCTTTAGAAAGTTCACGCTCGAATAGGTCCAGGTTGCCAGTCAGCTCATCGACATTAGACTGTTCCGTAACCAGACAACTTTTTACAACACTGAGCTCATGTTGCTCTAGTTCAAGCTTGTCCTCAGCCTTCCTCACAACTCGAGCATTAAATTCCACTCTCCAACTGCTGTTTCTGAACAACCCAATCAGCCTCCTTCAAGGCATTCGCCTCAACAAGGGACCGCAGTTCAGAATGTGCCTCAGTCGCAGCTTCCTGCGCAACATCCAGATCACGACAGGTCAGATCCAACTCCTACTGGAATCTGTCTCTCGCGGACACCGCCTCTGCTAAGTCAAACTCAAGGGCATCTAGATGAACCCTCTGAGCCTCAGCAACAACGGCCGACTGTTCTAGCTTCCTTTCCTCAGCCTGCTTCCTCAGCAGCTCAATTTTGAAAAGCGCATCTGAATACAACTTTTGCATGTTCGAGAAGACATGCTGCATGGTATACACCCTCTCACGGGCCGCCTCTACTTCCAACCCAGCAATGACCACCTGGCTCAAGTGAGACATTCCCAACATAAGTTACTTTAAACCCTAATCCATACGCCCTTCTAGCGTATCCTCCTCGGATTTGGAACGTGATCCATCACCCAGCTATAACGCATGCTTATATGCTTATTCGAAGCATAATCCACATCAACCTCCTGGTGCCAGACCGAAGTGCTCATCGTTACTAAGTCTAGGGCAAACAAACTTATCCACACATCCAGATGAAGCTCTCCCGAACGAGAAATTACGCCCGCACCACCTTTTATAGTCGCCACTGCTCCCAGGCTCTCATTCGCAGCATTTCCTTTATCACGAGCAGCCGACCCTTTAGTGCAAAATGGCTTAGCAGGATCCGGAGGAAGAAAAGGAAGCGAGTTGTCCAACGGACCCTCCAACACGTTGAAATACGGCTTGAAGCGAGACAAGGAACAATGCAGACTGTGAGAAACTTGGCTCGTGTCACCACGACCACTATCGAACAACCCACCAGTGGGACGATCAGATTCCAGAACCTCAGGTGGGTCCTCATCGAAACCTTCTATCCGAACGATTCTGGGCGGATCGACACCAGTAGAAGCCGCCATTGCAGCTAGCATCAGCTGCTCGCTCAAAGCTTCTGCCTACGCAACACTAAGATTTGATACATCTTCAACCCTTGCTAAACGCAGGTGGTCCCTCTCCCAGTCGGATACATCAGCCTCCACCCTGGCAGGTCGATCAAGCTCACGCTCTTCCCTTACTGGAGTGGATCATTTTGAAGATGACCCGGTTCTAACATGGGACTTCTTCGAACTCACAAAGGAGGCAAGCGTCTCAGACGACCCCTCCGTGTCAGACAAAACAAGAGCCTTAACTCCGGCGGCTTTCCTCTTCCTAGAAGAAGCCCCACCTTCAGACTTAACTCGTGACGATCAGTAAAGAGTGGGGGCCTCATGCCAATTATCCCACAACACACTGCGAATAAAGTTGGAAACACATATGACCTCCACCACATTCTTTGTTGGCAAGTCGCGAAATTTCTCCATAGTGTTTCACTCCTTTGGGGTAAGAGGAGTAGTGGGAAATTGTTTTGTGAGGGAACACGAGCAACGATTAGCATACAATGAAGCGCAACGAAATCAGAAGAAAAAATTATACTTACGAAGTGGCTTGAACTCTCGTTCGAGCAGACGACCCTTGAACTGGAAGTACTTTGAATACATAGGAGCCAAGAAGCAATACTTCTGCCAGGACTTGAAGTCATCGGGCAAATTCTCAAAGCAAGCCGGCGACGTCATTTTATAGACAGCGTGACCGTTCAACCGAGGAGAAGTCAACAACTGGATCACCCGTGGAGTCACGCAAATGCCGGCTTCCTTGACCCTAAACAAAATGAAAAAAATGATCATGTACCCATTAGGTACAAACTAGGCAGAAGGAATTCCAAGGAAGTCCAAACACTCCCAAATCACATCCAGAACAGGAAAATGGAATTTGGTTTGGACCATCCTGTGATGCAAACAGATGAACCTCGTCGGCAAAAACATTGGCATCTGATCATCCTTAAGAACATATAATGGCAGGTCCTCAGAGACCCCGAACTTCGTCCGAATTTCAGCAAGGCCCGATTAAGAAAGAAACTTGTTTTCGAAAAACTCAAGGCCCTTGGCCAAAGTTGCGTCATCAAAATGGTTTTGGTGAGCCATGAAGAAGATGAACAATCTTTTCAATCAGAAGATGAACATAGCAAAATCTCTAAAAATAAGAAAATAAAAGAGTTAGTCTCTGCACAAAGGATGACCTAAATAGGGATTGGTTTCCTGCCTCTTCTCCACTGAACTGACACGCGTTTAATTAATGAAGCGCGTGGCTCAAGCAATGATTCAGATGCAATCATCATGAGCGGCGTATCTTTTCAAGAGATGACTCAGTGAACCGATGTGATGGCCCACTAACTCGGGGGGAGTAGCTGATGATACACCAAAACGGTCCCAATTCTGCGCCGTGTCATGATGATCTCAATGAATATCAGGCCCTATGTCAGCCCAACACTGATCCAGCCTAAGCGGTTCCAAGCCCGCCCAATACAGTCCGCCAGACAGACTCGAACTCTCACAACGTGCTAAGCTCACGCGTCTCACAATTATCCTCAATACTCGAAGCCTTGCTAAGGCAAGTATCTCAAGGATTAGCTTCGGACGGGGAATTACAATAACTCTTCACTTCCAACTAGGAAGTAAATTCCTGAGTATGTATCACATATGGAGACTTCTACCTATAGAGTAGTCTCAGAACGGGAACTATCTACTGCGTATCTAGGAGCACATGGCTAAGAGGGAAACTTCCATCCACAGCACGACTCCTAATTAGAGAAGGATCTTCTTCCCTAAACTACGACATTGATGGCCTGGTCGAACCAGGACTCCTGAAGTATAAATAAGACATGAGGTTGGTAAGCTAAGGTATGCTATAAATTCCCTGTTTACAACATTACACCTTCCTCAGATCCCTATCTAACTTTAGCATCGGAGTGCCATCGGCCACCACAACGGTGGTCCGTGGCTCACGTGCATTCCTTGTGCATGTCAGCAGGTTTGCAGGTCAAGGTCAAAGCAGGGAGCAGAAAATGACTGCATCACTTATGAACGGAGGCTATGTTCGGTTTTATTTCTTATGCTTTTATACACCACACCCGCGTGCGTGCATGTGCCACTGACATTCGTCCGGTTCGGATTGGACTTTGTTCGATTTTATTTCTTACGTTTTTTGGACAAACAATCCTAACTATTTTAGTTAGGATTTGTATCTGTACGTCTCTACACGAGCAGGTGTGCCTGATCATTTGTATTTGTATCTTCTTCTATTACTGTTTTGTTTGTTATAAGGATTTCAAATTGGCCATTTGAAATCACTGAACAATAACAAAATTACAACAACAACAATAGAGAGATAGAGTCACAGTTCACATACAATACAAACAAAGTTCTCAACTTGTTCTTTTCAAAGTTATAATTTATCTGTTCGGCTGAGTTTCTGGTCTAAAGTGCATTAGGACACAAACAAATCTATTGTATCTTGGGAGACTAATGACCATAACGTTTGCACCGAGATGGGTCGAATATTGTCTTAAGGACATTGCTACAACAAGCCTCAGGTCACCACATATTCCTCCTTTTTAATTTTCATTCTTTGTTACAGATTGTTTACAACAATCTTAAGACAATATTTATTCTACAATCTGTACCAGTTTCAGAGTTTGTTTACAACTCTAATCAAATACATCAAGAGCACATCACTCCGGTGAAAAGGTGTTTGATTTATCAAATACATCCAGAGCACATCACTCTGATAAAAAAACATATTTGGTTTATGTACAGATTTCGAATTTGTTTCAACTACTGTTTCGTATAGTAAAATTTGTACGTATAAATTAAACATACTGTTTTGTACACTACATTTTATTTGTACAATTAAGTTCATCATACTGTTTTGTACAGTAAGTTTTGGAGTCTATATTATTTTAGAAATCTATCAATATTACTGTTTTTATTACTATAACTTGTACAAATTAGATACTGAATTTATAGACTTTAGAACTCTGATTACGATATAGTTTTTACAGTACTTAGTCTAATTAAATTTTCAGTGTGACAAACTTTGTATTATTTCTCATAACAAATAAATTGTGTTTTTCTATGTGACAAGAAGAAATATAGGAGATAAAAAAGAAACCAGTTTGATTGTTGGGGTGACCTTTGGAGCCACTAAAGTCCTTGCTCATGATAGACCAGAGAAATTCAATGGAGTTAATTTTAAAACATTGTAGAACAAGATGTTGCTTTACTTAACAACATTGGGTTTGGCAAAGTTTCTGACTGAAGATGAATCAAAGGCAAAAGATGGAGAAACCCAAGAAAGTCACAAGGAAGTGTTATTTGCGATTGACGCTTGAAGGCAATCTGACTTCCTGTGCCAAAATTTTGTGTTGAATTCGCTAGATGAAGTTACGTACAAAGTCTATAGTTCTATTAAAAATGTTAAAGAATTGTGGGGGATTTTGGAAAATAAATACAAAACATAAGATGTTGGACTACATAATTTGTCGTTGACAAGTTTATGGATTACATAATGAGTAATGACTGATTCTAAGACAGTCATTCTTCAGATCCAAAAACTCCAGATTCTTATCCATGAGATGCATGGTGAATGCCACATCAACAACGAATCTTTTCAGGTCGTTATTATTGGGAAACATCCTCCCATTTGGAAAGATTTCAAGCACTACTTAAAACACAAGCACAAGGAGATGAGTCTTGAAGACTTAATCATCAGATAAAAAACTGAGGAGGACAACCGAGGAACAAACAAGCGCACACCGGTTATAACAAAAGTACATGCGATTGAGAGTTCAAAGCAGCATAAAAACTCTCATAAAAGGAAGCGTCTTCTAATAACAGTGAGAATGGCATTAACTTCAAAAGCCATGCGAATTTTAAAAAGTCAAAAGCACTTGCTATGTCTGTGGAAAAAAGATCATCTTGCGAAGGATTGCCAACATCACAAGGATGAAGACAACAAGGGCAAGTCTTCTCAAGCAAATCTGTCAAAAGCCCTTGCCTGTCTTATTGAACGGTTACAAATCGGTGCAAATGTGTCTAAAGTTAACCTTGTTAATCATCCAGCTTTATTGTCACAATATAATCGAATTGGTTGTTGTGGTGGACAACCTAAATCTTGTAAGAGAAATTTAAGCCACAATGTTTCACAAAGCCCGAGAGTTATGCCTTGGTATTCTGCTTCTGCGCTTGAACGAGAAACAACATGTTTTTTGCTTCTCCATGTGACAAGATTACTTCCTACAAATGTGAAATAACCTGAAATAGACCGTCTATCATCAATTGCTCCAACCCAGTCAGCATCGGTATACACATCTATGTTTTGAAAGTCTGTATTTTTGGAGAATACAATTCCCTTCCCTGGTGCAAACTTCAAATACTGTAAATGCACATCGCTGCATTCTTGTTTTATCAACTGTCAAAACTAATACATAGCTTCAACCCTTCTTCCAATGGTGTATTAGTCGGTTGACAAGCTGACATACCTGTCTATTGTAATAAGTCTAAGAAATACTTCCTTTGAGACAGAAAGATTCCCTCATTCGATCATGAAACCTCGGTTTCGAGAAAGTACTTCAAAGGACCTAAATCCTTCATTTAAAACATTTTTGATAAATATTTCTGGAGAGCTTTCCTTCTTCGTCATTTCCTATAACAACCATGTCATATACATATATAATGAGGGAAGTGATCTTACCATGTTGCTTATTTAGGAATTAATAAGGTGTGGTTTAAATTGCTTTGACTACAGCCAAATGTTATCATAGACTTTGGGAACCTTCCAAACCATGATCTCGGAGATTGTTTCAATCCGCACAAAGATTTCTTTAATCTGCACACCTTTTGACTCTATTTTTCTGACACAATGCATTCTGGTGGGAGTTCCATATAAACTTACACGGTCAATTCGCCATGCAGAAAGGCATTTTTTCACGTCGAACTACTGTAATGGCCAATCTAAGTTTGCAGTAAAGACAATAAAACCCGAACTATATTGATTTTGGCTACATGTGCAAATGTTTGTGTATAGTCGATCTCATAGGTTTGAGTGTACCCTTTTGCCACCAGTCTTGCTTTAAGGCGTTCGATTGTGCCATCTCCTTGGTACTTCATTATGTAGATCCATCGACATCCATCTGGTTTCTTTCTCGGTAGACGATCAACGAGTTCCCAAGTTTCATTTTTTTGTAGGGATTTCATCTCCTCATTCATAGCGGCTTTCCATCTTTTGTCAGCAGAAGCTTCATGCACACAGTTAGGAATAGATACTAATGATACATCAAACTGTCCTCTGATCAGCACCGTACACGTGTCATGATAATCTCGTCAACAGAACGAAACAGGCTCGATTGCACGCACATTCCAACGAGGCCTAAACAGCAGCAAACCCATCATTGGCATAATCCAGACAGCCGGATCCGAGTTGCAATGATCCAGTAAGCACACACATCACGCGGCCAGTCCCTCGTAAGACCTCTAAGGCAAGTATCTGAGAGATCTACCCAAGACAGGCATGCCAGCAACACATTAGATCAAACTAGGAAACATCTATTAGAGTATAAGTTGGGCAAGGAAACTTCCTTGCATGGACAACACTCAGAAAGGGAAATATCTCTCGCAGATCTAGGAGCACAATCATGTAGAAGAACTATCCCACATGGATAGCTCCCAATAAGGAAAAGATCTCCACAACAAGATCACTTTCCCTAAACTACGCCACCAAAAGCCTAGCCGAATAAGGACTCCTTCACTATAAAAGGGAGATAAGGTCGATGAATTAGAGGTACGCAATATAACCCAGTTTACAATTTTAAGCCTTTCATAAGCCTTATCTAACTTAAGCATCAGAGTGCCATCGACCACCACACGGTAGTCATTGGATCACGTTTGCTACCTGTGCAGGTCTAGGTAAGCAGCGAGGAAATAGAACAAAAATCGACTACATCAGTTTAGCGTCGTCCATAGGGAGCAACGAAGTTTCTGAATAAGAACTGTAGTTCTACCTTTTCCAGAAAATCAGCAAGATGGTGACGACAAGGACTCGCAACAATGAAGATGTTGTCAAGCTTTCGAACGCTCAAACCAGCAGAGCATCACCAGTTCCACCATCGTTGTGGAAGGAACCTCCTCAGACCCCTGCACCGGTGGTGGCCGCAGCAGATCCGAGGGTGGACCTACTCTCAACACAGATGCATCAGACTGCAGAGACACTGGAAGCTCTCTGACAACATAATCCTCCACTTGCAGAGGGAGATCGTGAGCAGCGAAAGGCTCGTTCCGCAGAAAGTTCCAGGGAGCATGTTCAGGAAAGCCACGCGACCCCAACAACTTCTCAATGGACAAGAGGCGGAAGCACAACCAATAGAGACCCAGGGCCGACATGCACGTCTTGCACAACCCCCTCTGCAATGTGGCACAAACCCAGATGTGTTGTTCAGCCTCATGGTCCCTCCGTTCATAGACCATATCATGGACGAACCGTTGCCCAAGAAATACACCCCACCAAAATTGGAGTTTTATGATAGGATGGGAGACTCGACCAATCATCTGTGCCACTTCCAGCACATTATGGCGATCAAAGAAGGGTCCGATGCAATAATGTGACAATCGTTCCCTACAAGCCTAAAAACATTAGCCCTGACGTGGTTCCACAACCTTCCTCCGAAATCCATTGATTCATTCCGGCCATTGGCCCTGGCGTTCCTTCACACTTCGTGGGTAGCCAAAGACTCAGAAGGGGTCTGCATTATCTGCTAACCCTGAAGTAAAAACAGAACGAGACATTAAAGAAGTACGTCACTCGTTTTAATGATGTGCTTACCCTCATCGACGGCTGTAGTGATGACACTGTCGTTATGACTTTCACTTCGGGTCTGAGAAGAGGCGGTTTTATGAATTCATCACCCTGATGGACTTGCTCAGAGATGCCCAGAGATACATCACTCTAGACGAAATGTTGGCCGCCAAGAGAAAGGTGGAGTCAGACAAGAAACCCTCTGTCCCAAGGATAGGAAATAGGGGAAGAAGAAAGAAGACGACGACAGTAACAAGAGGAAGCACACAGACAGCAAAACCGACTCGGGCCGCCCCAAGCAGGACAAGGCCTTGAATTACGTTGGGTCTAGGTCTGTCACCCCTTTCAACATCAGTCTATCTGACATCCTTGATTCCATCAAGGATTGGGAAGAGCTGAACTGGCCGCCTAAGCAGCAAGGAGACCCTGCTAGGAGCGACAACAACAAATACTACGCCTACCACAAGGAAGGTGGACATGATACTGAGGATTGTAGAAACATCAGAGGAGAAGTTGTGTAATGGATAAGGAAAGGCAAACTCAAGGAGTTCCTAGGCTCAGACAGGAGACATGGCCGAGCAAAAGAAAGAGTGAACGCTGTCAATGAGATCGAAAAGGAGACTCTTGGTGTCATCTACATCCTTCACGGGGTTGGTCCCGAGGGAGAACAATCAAACATGTCCTACACACTAACAGAGATGAAGACACCATCTCAGTAAGAGGACCGACAAGTGCAGCACACATGAGTTCACAGCCCGATCCCATCACTGACGTTTACGGAGAGGGGTCTCCAGTGGGTACATTCTCTTCACAATGACGCCTTGGTCATCTCTACCCTTATCGCTAAGTGGGAGGTAAATAGAGTTTTGGTGGACACTGGAAGCTCATTAAATGTCATATTCCTCAATGCATTCCGCAATATGCAGCTACAAGACGACCTAACGCCCGCCAACCAACTTAGGTCGGATTCAGTGGAGAAAAATGCTTCCCTATCGGGATGATAAATTGAATGGTAGTGGCAGGAGACCCATAACTACAAAAGTACCTTGTCCAAGAGTTCATGGTAGTTGACGCTTCATCCACCTACAACATCATTCTGAGAAGGCCCTGGCTACATCATATGGAAGCAGTGGTATCTACCCTGCACCAATGCATAAATTACACAACCAACCATGCTCAAGGGACTATCCGAGGAGATCAACTAGCAGGAAGAGACTGCCATTATACAGCCTTGAATCAGCTGAACTGTTGCCATTTACAGCTCGAGCACACAGAGCCAACATGTCAGAATCAGGCCAGGAGATAGAATGTGATGATATACAAAAACAGTCACATCCTTGAGCCATACACGTGTCATGATGATCTCGAGGAATTATGGGCCTCAGTGTCATCTCAACAATGATCAGGCTCAAGCGCTTTCAAGCCCGCCAGACAGACCCAAACTCTTACAACATGCTAGGCCCACACGTCTCACAACTATCATCAATATCCTAAGTCCTACTAAGGAAAATATCTCGAGGATTAGCTTTGGGCAAACAATTATAACAACTCTCTGCTTCCAACTAGGAAGTGAATACCATAGTACATTCCACGTAGGGAAACTTCCTTCTACGGATTGCTCTTGATTGGGAACTATCTCCTGCGTATCTAGGAGCACAGGGCTAACATGGAACTTCCCTTCTACAACATGACTCCTAATTAGAGAAGGGTCTCCACAAAGATCTCCTTCCTAAACTACGCCTTCGATGGCCTGGTAGAACTAGGACTCCTGCACTATAAATAAGACATGTGGTTGGTAAGCTAAGATACACTACAAATTCCCTATTTACAACATTACACCTTCCTCAGATTCCTGTCTGACTTTAGCATCAGAGTGCCACCGACCACCACAACGGCGGTCCGTGGCTCACGTGCATTACTTGTGCAGGTCAGCGGGACAAGGTCAAAGTAGGGAGTGGAAAATGACTGCATCAGTATTGCGACATCCGTGGGGAACGACAAAGTTCCTAAGTTTTCACTAGCATCGCCTCCCTTCAAAATATAGAGAGATGGTGACTAGATTACTCAATAAGAGAGAGCGAGGGGAAGCGTTGAGCACTAAGCCTGGCACTATTTCACCACCCTAGATAACGCGGGTAACGCATAAACATCAAGTTGGCTCTCCTGAAATAGTGGCAGCACCAATGGACCTCGAGTCTAATCCACGATCGCTTTTCATACGACAGGCTTTGTCAATGATGAGGACGCTCACATCAATGAAGCAAAGGCCCGACGAGACACTAAAGGAGTATTTGACTCGCTTTAACAGTGATTTAACCACCGTCAACGTGTGCAACGACACAACACCCGCCTCAGCCTTCATTAACGGACTGCGAAAGGGAAAATTCTACCACTTTCTAACACTGGACCCTCCCACAAGCATGGCAAACCTAACAAATGAAGCACAAAGCTTCATTGCCCTAGGAGAAAAATGGGTAGCCCGAAGAGAAATCGAACCTAGGGAGCAATCGGTCAATAGGATATGTGTGATGACCCCCTCCCGCATTGTACCAATACTGTCGCTTTGGGCTACCATCCGGCCCTCACGGCTTTAAAATGTGTCGGTACAATGGGGAGCTGACCCCGCACATATAAGGATCATCCTCCTCCCCTACCCAAGCGATATGGGACTATGATTCCCCTTGTAGCTCGTCCAACCTCTCTCGGCCTGTTGGGCTCCAACCCTCACCCTCACCCTCACCCTCACCTCAGGTTCACCCACTCAGGGTCTCATAGTCCACCCCCCTTAAGGCCCAACGTCTTTGTTGGCCACACAGGCACAACGTCCACGTTGCCCGAGGGCCCACATCCACATGGCATACTTCCGGCTGAACCTGGCTTTGACACCAAACTGTGATGACCCCCTCCCGCACTGTACCAATATTGTCCGCTTTGGGCTACCATCCGGCCCTCACGGCTTTAAAACGCGTCTGTACAATGGGGAGCTGACCCCGCACATATAAGGATCATCCTCCTCTCTTACCCAGGCGATATGGGACTATGATTCCCCTTGTAGCTCGTCCAACCTCTCTTGGCCTGTTGGGCCTGTTGGGCTCCAACCCTCACCCTCAGGTCCGCCCACTCAGGGTCTCACAATATGCGTGCTTCATGGAGCCTATTCTGAGTCTGAACTATCCAACAGGTCTAGGAAAAGAATTCTCTGAGGTATGAGGATCCAAGTGATACGCGGCGAGCAGCTGATACCACATAATTGAAAGCAAGGACCCTCCGCACCACTAGTGTTTACGGAAAAAGATCTCCAGGGCATACAACTCTCGCACAATAAGGCTCTGGTGGTAACAATTTCCCTAGCAGGCAGGGAGGTAAGGTGGTCCTTAGTAAACACACGAAGCTCGATGAATGTATTGTTTCTCCGTACGTTCCGCAACATGCAACACGAAGAGACAATGTTGACCCCTGACAATCATTCGATGGTCGACTTTAGTGGCGAGAGACGGTTCCCGGTGGGAAAGATACAGCTGACTACAATAGCGGGAGAGGAACCAGCTCAAAAAACCTTGTTTCAAGAGTTCATAGTAATCGACGCGCCTTTGGTGTATAATGCGGTCCTAGGGAGACCCGGGTTACACCAGATGGGAGTGACAGTCTCCATTCTACACCAGTGCATCAAGTATCCAACGAACCGAGGGGTTGGTATATTGAGAGGTGGCCAGATAGCTGCCAGGGAATGCTAGTACATTACGACCCTGACACCTGGCGATTCTCAGTCAGCGGCTAGCCCAGCGGTTAAGATGGCCCTCCATTCTACCTGAAGCGTAGGAGGAGAACAATCGACCCCAGACAACGAGACACTAGTAAACCCTCGGGGCAGGTCCAATGTCGGACAACCAGGGGAAGAGAAAGTTATGATCTACCTTGACTAAGAAGACAACGAGGGCAAGTCTTCTCAAGCAAATTTGTCAGAAGCCCTTGCTTGTCTTATTGAACGGTTACAAATCGGTGCAAATGTATCTAAAGTTAACCTTGTTAATCATCCTCGAACATGGTGGGTTGACACTGGGGCCACTCGCCACATCTGCAGTGATAAATTCATGTTCTCAACTTATGAGAAGTTGAATAACGATGAAAAGGTCTTCATGGGAAAATAATTTGTCTTGGAAATAGAGGGCAAAAGAACTCTGATAATAAAGTAAACCTCAGGCAAGAACGTCATAATGAAAAACATCTTGCATGTTAGAGATTAGGAAATATTTAATCTCTGGTTCTCTACTAGTAGAGAATAATTTTAAAATAGTTTTTGAGTCAGGGAAATTTATCTTGTCCAAAAAACGGGACGTATGTGGGGTGTGAATACCTAACAGATGGTTTTTTTTAAGGCCAATGTAATGGTTATTAATAATACAAAGACAATTTCTTATTTGCTTGAGTCTTTTTTATTATGGCATGATAGATTAGGTCATGTAAACTTTAAGAAAATGAATAAATTGGCTAGTTTAGGATTAATCCCTAAATTTGATAATAAATCACAACAAAATGCAAGGTTGTGTAGAAGCCAAATTTACTAAACATCCTTTTTCATCCAGTTCAAACTTCAAAGGAATACTGAAATTTTGGGTTTAGTACATACTGATTTATGTGATTTCAAATCAATTCCTACTTGAGGTGGGAAGAAATATTTTATCACACTTATCGATGATTGCTCAAGGTATTGGTATGTGTACTTACTAAATAGCAAAGACGAAACAATCAGTGCGCTTATAAATTACAAAATTGAAGTCGAGAATCAGTTAAATAAGAAGATCAAAGTATTGAGATCTGATAGAGGCGGTGAGTATGAACCTCCATTAGCAGAGATTTGTGAACAAAATGGTATTGTACACCAAACTACTGCTCCATACTCACTATAATCAAATGGAGTTGCTGAAAGGGGAAAAACAGAACATTGAAAGACATGATTAATACCATGCTTATCAACTCTGGTCTACCCGAGAACTTGTGGGGGGGGGGGGGGGGGGGGGGTTAGCACTCCTGATGGAAAATCACAATTTAGATTGAGCATTTCTTGTTAACAAGAAACTTGATCAATTACTATATGAGATATGAAAAGGTAGACAACCATCTTATAAACACATTAAAATGTGGGGTGTTTAGCAAAATTTTATGTTCCCCCACCCAAAAGTAACAAACTTGGAACAAAAACCATTGATTGTTATTTTTTGGGTAATTCAGAAAATAGCTAGAGCATACAGGTTTTTGGTGTTTAAGTCTGAAATCAATGATATTAATGTAAATACTATCCTTTAGTCTAGAAATGCAATGTTTCAAACTGTATTTCCTCATATGAAAGATTACACAGAATCAACACCACATATGACATTCCAGATGTTGAGTTCTCCTAAATGAACACACATGAGGTGTCAAATGAAGGGAGTGAAAACAACTTCAATTTCAATAAAAATGGAAATGATGACACCATTTGACGACGCAATAGAACTTGAAAGTCCAAAACTTTTGGTCCAGACTTTCTAACTTATATATTAGAAACAGAGCCTCAAACTTATAATGAAGCAGTGTCTACTCTTGAAGCTTTTTTATGGGAATAAGCTATAAACAATGAGATAGAATCCATTATGCACAACCATACTTGGGAATTGGTTGATCTTCCTCCTGGACAACCAATGGATGCAAATAGATCTTCAAGCCTAAAATAAAACCAGATGGTTCCATTGATAAATACAAACTCGATTAGTAGCTAAATGGTATAGTCAAAAGAGGGATTAGACTATTTTGACACCTATTGTCCAGTTACAAGGATAACATCAATCAGGATGTTGAATTCTAGTGCAATACTTTACAACTTGGAAATTCACCAAATGGATGTAAAAACTACGTTCTTGAATGAAAAATTAAATGAGGAAATATATATGGATCAACCAGAAGGGTTCAAAAACAAAGGACAAGATCACAAAGTATGTAAACTTGTTCAATCTTTATATGGACTAAACTAAGCTCCCAAACAATGGCATGAGAAGTTTGATGGAGTCATGTTGAAAAATGGATTCAACAGAAATGAGTGCGATAAGTGTGTCTACATAAAGAAGATAAATGATGCATATGTGATCATGTCAATTTATTAAGTCCACCAAACTTATGCTCACTAACCATTTTGAAATGAAAGATCTAGTGAAGTAGACATAATTTTGGGAATCAAAATAATTCGAACGCCTAATGGGTTAGTCTTGTCTCAATCTCACTACATTGAGAATGTAGTAAACAAGTTTAAACAATATAGAATTAAGAAATCAAATAATATGTTCCATCCATCTCAGGTGTTACATAAGAATACAAATCTAAGCATTTCACAACTTGAGTACTCTCGTATTATTGAAAGTTTAATATATATGATGAATTGTACAAGACCTGATATAGTTTATGCTTTGAGCAGACTAAGCAGATATACATGTAATCCTAGTAAAAATCACTGGCATGTTTAAGGTTTTAGGATATTTGGAAAATACTTCAAATTATTCATTGTACTATGGTCGATATCCTAGTGTCCTTGAGGGATACAGTGATGCAAATTGGATTTCTGATTCTGAAACAGTAAAATCCACTAGTGGTTATGCGTTCACCATGGCAGGCGTTGCCGTATCCTGGTATTCTTCTAAACAAACATGTATAGCTAGATCCACAATGAAATCTGAGTTCATAGCCTTAGACAAGACTAGGGAAGAAACAAAGTGACTTCATCAATTTTTAGAAGACATTCCATTATGGCCACAACCAGTACCGGCCATATGCATACATTGTGACAATCAAGCCTCTATATGTATAGCTCACAATTTTATGTACAATGGTCGATCACGACACATATGTCGAACACATCGTACTGTGAGGCAGTTGCTCTCTAATGGCACAATGTCCATTGATTTTGTGAAATCAAAAGATAACCTAGCGGATCCATTTACAAAATGTTTATCTAGAGAGGGTATAAACTGCGCTTCGAGGGGCATGGATTTAAAAGCCTACTCACGAATTATTATATACGAAAACCTTACTAAGTGACTGGAGATCCCATGGATTTAGTTCAAAAGGAAAACTACTGATGAATAATTCGTTGTTGAGCACTTAAGAGTATAATAATCTTTCCATTCCTATGAAGCACCAAGTGCAATCCTACTATGATCAAAATGATGAACAATGATACACATTGTTTTTAGTGGCATCTATATCCTGCAAAAGCAAGTGGGATATTGTAGGATACTTCTTATACAAGCGGTCACCTATGTAAGTGTGAGCTGGGTCAGCTCTACGAGATTTTTATCAGGTTGAAATCTCTAGTAGCACTAACAAAACCGAAAAATTTCAGAGCCAAAACGAATACAACCGAAAACAAAATTTGAATGGAATAATGCCATGTAAAGTTTATTATCTGGTATTACATCAACCATTGACAGTTCTAAATGAAATAGTTCACTGATTAGTAAGTAATTCTGATACTCTTTTACTAAAGAAAGTTCAAAGTGAAAACTACCTATCCTGATATAGCAATATTCCACGTACTCTTGAGCTCTTACAATTTTCTCATTCATGTGGGGGATTGTTGGAAATTTATGTATTTCCATATTTATTGAATAAGTAAATCGTACATTATGTAAACTAATTACATAAGGTCATTTGAGCTAAAAATTACTTTAGTCTCATATCTAATATGTAAAGTAATTTTAGCTTGTTTATATACTGTGTATTAGTTACATAGTGTATGCCCCAATGGGCACAATAGGTCCTTATGAACGGAGACTATGTTAAATATGAATAGTGTTAAATACACCATACCCGCACATGTGCACTGCTGCCGTCCATCTGGCTCGGATCGGGTCGGGCTTGGGTTTGATTTCTTACACTTTTTGGACAAACAATCCTAACTATTTCACTTAGGACTTGTATCCGTAGGTGTGCTTGGTCGCATCAAACGATTTCTGTGCCGCCTCCGTCCACTGGAAATGGGACTCCTTCTTCATACAATTAGTCAATCCGGCCTTCACTGACTGAAATCTTATTGTTTGTGTCTTAAGAAGGACTTCAAATTGGAAAATCTCTTAACAATATTACATATTGTCTCCCACAAGAGGTGCTCCATATTTATGTATTACTATTTTTTTCTCTTAATACTTTTTATCTCGGCTAGTTTATTTATTTATTTATTATTATTTTTTTTTAAATTGGGTCGTTGACCCTTTTTATTTATTTATTTATTCATGCCCGAAGGCTACATGACTGACCCTATAGGGTTAACCAAACCAGGCCCGAAGGCTACAATATTGTTGCCACTTAATATCCTCATCGCCTCCATCTCACATAGAGACTTGCTTTCGCTCCAGTCCATCGCGTCCACCTTGCATGAAGACTCGCTTTCGCTTCGCTCCGGTCTAGTCCATTTAAGCAGCTGCATTCAATACCCGAAAGCTTATCAACAACGGAGCAAATGTGCTCCTAATAATCAGGCGAAAACTCACAAAATCCTAACTGGTGAGTCTCGAACCCGCGACCTCTCACAAGGAGAGTGAATGTCCGACCAACTAAGCTACAATTGGTGGACTTTTATCTCGGCTAGTTATTGAGTACTAAACTGTTGTTTTAGACAATCTTTATTTGGAAGCCACGGCTACTAAGCAGTTTTCTAAAGATGTTGAAATGCCAGACTGCTGCCTATGTTAAAATTTTAAAAACACATCAGCCACAGTGCAGAGCTATTGGAGATGCAAACTTGCTGCTCATTCCATAGGAAATTTGATATTCTTTACCCTTACTCAAGGATAACCCTTTATTTATTATGTATTTAGTTATATATTTATTTTTACCTACATCTGTAATCCATATAATTTACTGTGTTATGTTGATAAAGCCAATGCTCCATCATCAAAATCCCAGAGATTCCTGCAAGTAATCCATTAGTTTATCAAATAGTTTTGGAAACTATTACCAATCACTCAGCAACTATTACCAAATCTCCATGAAAAACAAGAATAAAGTCTCATAAGTTTGACTTCCATTCGGAATTGGTCAAATGCAGATTATTTTCCTATCAGTTTGAAACGAGTTAGAGCTGATTCCCCATCGAGTCCTTTTCCATAGTAGTATGCCACGTATTCTTGCATGGTGACCTCCCTGTAAATAGGAGGATTGGTCTCGGATATCAACTCCTTCATAGGCCCAAATAGCTTTGAGGATTGAAACTTGTTCCCACAAAAGAATGACGCGGATACCCTTGGCCCATTGTGGCTTGCTCGAACTCTATGTTCTGAGCTTTTAAGCACATCGTTAGATATGAGCTGCATCAGGAAAACACAACAATCTCAAAATTAGCTGACAGACATTGATGTTATGTAGAATTAATCCTTCATCTTATAAGTGGAAGAACAACATAGAATAGAAAAACCTTGCCTGTAGAAGATCTCCTATATTTACCACTAGATCTCCATGCTTTGGAAGGACATCAACCCATTGATTTTGATGAAGCACTTGCAAACCTCCCATCTGATCTTGTACAAGGATGGTAAGGAAATCACTGTCAGCATGCTTAGTAGTGCCCATGGTCAATTCGGGTTCAGGGCATGCTGGGTAGTAGTGACCAATAAGTGAGATTCCGTCGGCACAACCAATGTCCTTCAGATGGTTGGGCTCAAGCCCAAGAGCCTCTGAAAGTAGCTCAAGCAATGTTGCTGCCAATCTCGTTGCATGTTCAGTGTATTTGATAATGAAATCCCTTCATATTGAAACCATTGAGAAATTGTGAGGTTATCCTGTGTCAAATTTCATAATCTTAAAAATTATCAGAATGCAACTCAGGATTTATTTGTTTATGTTTGTGTACGCTAGCTATTAAAGATTTTATAACCATTAAAGTAGACTGATTTCATTTTATACAGTCTGTAAATAGCGTGGCTATCTCTAGTGGTACAAATGAAAATTTAATACTGTAGTCCATTGTAACAGTTTATGCTTTTTATAAAAGCTTCACAGTTGAAATATATCGTTTTACTATTATCTGGAGACAAAACTTAAAATCCTAATTAGATTTCATACATGAATAGAGAGAGGCTAACTGTCGAGGAAAATCCTATTATCTGGTTTCCTCGACAATTAGAATTTCTGGAATAGATTTCCACTGAAATTTAAACTTGAAAGCATATCATACCTGCATACCGTGGGCAACTGATCAGGGTCAACTGCTTCAGACTCAGGGGCCATAACACAGTAAAAAGTATCCCTCCAATTCGCAGCCGGTGCTTGAAACAGATCAAAGTTGGTACTGTACAGAAACCTTTTAGTGCTCTGATCACGTGTATAGAACTTCTTCTTCACCTCAGTTGGTTGTTCATGAAACCTACGCGTTCCAGCAATCATCCCATCCAACACATCTGATGGGATCCCATGGTTCGTCACCTGAAAGAATCCCCACTCTGATGCTTGTCTTATTTGATCAACAACTTGTTTTCGGTGGATGACATCTTTCTCAATACCTTCAAGGTCCATAAGTGGAATACCACTGAATTTGATCAGATCCGGATCTGTGTTTTCAGCAATGTCATGCATGGAATGGATGAACATTCGAGGGATCTTTGTGACACCAGCATCAACTAGTCCTTTAACACCAGCTTTTGTCTCGTCAAAGGCCTTTACTTCTTCCATTCGATCATAGCTTGAAACTTCATCAACTTGGCCAGAAATCACCATTTGTGCTTCTTGTGTGTATATCTGTAGCTATATATGAACGATTTGCAAAGAGTTTTGAAGTAGATAAAAAAAGATGTGGGAGAATAGAAGGTGAAAACAGGTTGAGACCACACTAAAAAATGCACTACGATACTCGAGTCCTTCAGATAGATAAATCATGGAGCATATCATTTATAGTGTTTAAAATTCTCCAATTATAAATTGGTGTACACATCTATTGGTTGGGCGGCAATGGTGGATTCAATCGTCACATGACAGTGATACCATACCATACCATTTGAATATACTTTTGACTGTGGTGCGTGTGAAAGCCATGGCCATTTGAATATTGTGGGATTTCGTGACTCACAATTTCAATCCATAGAGTTTGAAATGGAATAGGATTGCTATATATGTGACAGAATACAGATCTTATAAAATAGGATCCCTATTCTATAGGGATTTCTATTCTTATTCAGAAGTCATATACAGATCAGGCATACAGGTTTTCTTTTGTATTCAAACAAGGACACAGATGGGTTTTCAGGTCCTATTAGGACTCAAAATAGGAAGCAACAATTGCTATAAATATCAGCCTATTCCAGGGATTATTAATTGTATTTTCTGAGGCAGAAAATAGGGTATTGGGGGCTGATTTTTATCGAGAGAAGACAGAATATTGGGGCTGTTTTATTGACAGAAAACAGGAGTTTATTCGCAGCCATTGATCACAGTTTTCAAGGTAAGGTTTGAGTATTACCAAGGCAGAAAACTGAAGAGAATCTGCTGATTTTTCTTTGTATCGAAAGTGTAGGGAAGAACGGTACAATCCGTGAGTATAACGGATTACTTTCAGATTGAGAGTTGAGAGAACTGGAAACTGTTCTCAAGAGTTTGTACTTCTCAGATTACTCTTTCATAATAAAGAAGCTCGTCGTTGTCCCGTGGATGTAGGCACATTGCCGAACCACGTATATCTTGTCTATTTACTGTTACTGATTGCTAGACTCTTACTTTTACTTGCAAGTACCAATTAGGTTCGGGCGTGTTTCTAGGATAATCTTACAACAAGTGGTATCAGAGCTCCAGGGTTGGTGTCTACAAGGTTTGACGATATGTCAGAAAGGAAAGGTGAAGTCTACGCAAAGGTTCATGGATTCGATGTTCTTCGATTCAATGGAAGGAACAATTTTAGCAGTTGGCAGACAACGGTGATGGATATACTGATTAACAATGATCTGGCAGACACGATAGAAGGTGAACCAGATGTGAAACCAACTGGTTGGGATGCAGATAAGTTCAAGGCAATGGATAGGAAGGCATGTAGTACTATCCGGCTATGTCTCGATACGGGAGTTGCGTACAACTACCGTGATGAAAAGACGGCGAAGTCAATTTGGGATAAGTTGATGAATACCTACCTCAGGAAGGATCAGATGAGTTTACTATACCTTCAGAAAAAGCTCTTCACGTTCAAGATTGAACCAGGTAAACTCATGACCGATCATGTTACTGAATTTGAGTGTTTATTTTCAGATTGCATCGGTTTAGGTGCAAACTATGATGATAATGTCAAATCTTTGTTGTTATTGACTTCTTTATTACCTGAGTGGGAAGTATTGGTCGACACGTTGGTCACCAATAAGACAGAAAGTTTAGTTTATACAGATGTGGTTTCTGTGGTGCTTACGAAAGCTGCTCACAAGAAGGATATGGCTGATGATGCACAAGTTCATGGTCTTATGGTCAGAGGCCGGAATCAGGGTAATAACAAGGGCAATAACAGGCAAGGCAATGGTCGGAAGAATAGAGGCCGCTCACAATCTCGCGGAAGAGACATGTCAAAGGTTGAGTGTTATACTTGTCACAAGAAGGGTCATTTCAAAAGGGATTGTCCTACTAGGAAGGATAATGGCAACAAGGAAGAGAAAAATGGCGAGTCGAATCTGGTTGGATCTATACATGATGATGTGGATATCAGGATTACAGGAGATCTAGCAGAGGCTCTTATGGCAGATAATGGTGACCATCTATATGGAGGATGGGTGCTTGATACCGGTGCGTCTTTTCATATGTGTCCTATTAGAGAGTGGTTTACTAGTTACCGTGAGGTGAAGGGTGGATCAGTTTATATGGGAGACTCCAGAGTATGCAAGACTAGGGGTGTTGGCACAGTTCATTTCAGTTTGGCAGATGGTTCAGTTAGGAAGCTTACAGAGGTTCGTCATGTACCGGATCTTTCGAAAGGTCTGATTTCTCTTGGTGTGCTTGAGGCTCAGGGCTTCAAATTTGTTGGTGAGAATGGCATGTGTTGTGTCTACAATGGTGACAGGGTAATGCTTACGTCAGTTAGACATGGAAATTTGTATTATCTTCAAGGAGACGCAGTTGAAGGTGGAGCTATGGTCTCAGAGGTTCTTGATGAGAAGAGCGTAGCCCAGACTCAGTTATGGCACATGCGCTTAGGGCATGTGGGTGAGGCAGGGTTGAAGGCATTGAGCAAGCGAGGCTTGCTTGGCAGTGAAAAGCTTGGGAAGTTGGACTTTTGTGAGCACTGCATCTTCGGGAAGCAGACTCGAGTTAGTTTTGGTTCAGCGGAGCATACTACTGCGGGTATTGTGGATTACATTCACACGGATGTTTGGGGCCCATCCAGGACAGTGTCCAAAGGTGGTTCTAGGTGGTTCGTCAGTTTTGTTGATGACTTCAGCCGGAGAGTATGGATTTACACCATGAAAAGAAAGAATGAAGTCACTAACATCTTTAAGAAATGGAGGGCGATGGTAGAGAAGCAGACTGGCAGAGTTATCAAGGTGGTCAGATCCGACAATGGTGGAGAGTACACTGAAGACCCCTTGAAGGAGTATTGTCAGGAGCATGGCATTCGCAGGCATTTCACAGTGAAGAAGACACCACAACAGAACGGAGTGGCGGAAAGGATGAACCGCACACTTCTAGAGAGAGCACGGTGCATGTTGTCTAATGCAGGATTAGGCAAGATATGGTGGGCTGAAGCCGTATCTACGGCGTGTTATCTCATAAACAGGTCTCCATCATCAGCGATTGAGTTCAAGACTCCTATGGAGGTATGGTCTGGCACTTCTACGGATTATTCACATCTGAAAGTTTTTGGTTGTCCTGTTTATTTTCATGTGAAGGATGATAAGCTGGGGGTAAGGGCAAGGAAGGCTATATTCCTTGGTTATCCAGGTTCAGTCAAAGGCTACAAATTGTGGTGCTCTGAAACGGGCAAGTGGGAGATTTCTAGAGACGTAAAGTTCCATGAGGAGGCACTCTTACGGCCTAAGTGTGAGAGATGCAAGGATGGATCTCCGGTATGGAGAGGTGATAGCTTTGATGATGAGGATGATTTTCTGCAGGTGGAGCTTGGAGCTCCTAGGTCTGGTACACAGGACAGTTTTTCGGATTCAGGTCATGGTAATGATGATGGAATTCATGATACAGTACAGGGTGATCCAGAGGTTATTGCAGGTGAGGAGGTTCCTGTTGAGGAGCCACAGGTACAGTATGAGCATGAGCAGCAGGTTTCTCAGCCGTCTTTGGCAGCACAGAGAGAGCGTCGGAATACTAGAGCACCCATCAGATATGGATTTGAGGAAATGGAAGCCTATGTTTTTTCAGTTTTCGGGGAGTATGATGATGCACCTACTACGTATAAGCAAGCTTGTAAAAGCTCGCATATGGATGAGTGGAAGGTGGCTATGGATGCGGAGATACAGTCTCTTCACAAAAATCATACATGGGAGCTGGTGACACTTCCAAAGGGAAAACGGGCGATAGGATGCAAGTGGGTGTACACTCTGAAAGACGGCATTCCAGATTCCAAAGGGAATTCTGCAGGTGTAAGATTCAAGGCAAGATTGGTAGCAAAAGGATTTGCACAAACAGAAGGTGTGGATTATAACGAGGTTTTCTCTCCGGTGGTTAAGCACACTTCTATCCGTGTCCTATTAGCTATGGTGGCGCAGTATGACTTAGAGCTCGAGCAACTAGATGTCAAGACTGCTTTCTTGCACGGTGATCTGGAAGAGGATATTTACATGGTTCAGCCAGATGGATATGCTATTGCTGGGAAGGAAAACAGGGTATGCAAACTAAAAAAGTCTCTATACGGGTTGAAACAGTCTTCTCGTCAGTGGTACTTGAGGTTTGATACTTTTATGTTGAAGCAAAAGTACACACGAAGTCAGTATGATCATTGTGTTTATTTTAGGAGGCTTCGAGATGGTTCCTACATCTATTTATTGCTTTACGTGGATGATATGCTTATTGCTGCTAGGAGTAAGCGTGAGATAGAGCTGCTAAAGGTTCAGTTGAGCAATGAATTTGAGATGAAGGATTTGGGTCCAGCAAAGAAGATACTCGGGATGGAGATAGTGAGGGACAGGAAGCTTGGTAGATTGTCTTTGTCGCAGAGGCAATATCTTGAGAAGGTAGTTCATAGATTTGGCATGGATAGGGCCAAGTCGGTCAGTACTCCTTTGGCATCTCATTTCAGGCTCTCTGGTTTGCAGTCCCCTACTACTGTAGCAGAGAAGGAATACATGTCACAGGTTCCTTATGCTAGTGCAGTTGGCAGCTTGATGTATGCCATGATTTGCACACGTCCCGACATTGCACACGCAGTGAGTTTGGTTAGTCGATACATGGCTAATCCAGGCAAAACCCATTGGCAGGCAGTCAAGTGGATTTTGAGGTATCTTCGAGGCACGTTGGATGTCGGTTTGGTCTATGAGAGATCGTCAGTTTCAGCTGTGACAGGTTATGTTGACTCAGATTATGCAGGAGATTTGGACAGGCGTCGGTCTACTACAGGTTACTGTTTTAAATTGGCAGGGGGTCCTATATCTTGGCGGTCCATGTTACAGTCAGTTGTTGCGCTGTCTACTACAGAGGCAGAGTATATGGCAGTGACAGAGGCAGTGAAAGAGGCTATATGGCTTCGAGGTCTGGTTAAAGATTTGGGTGTTACTCAGAGGGATATTACAATTCTTTGTGATAGTCAGAGTGCCATCCATTTGGCAAAGAATCAGGTTCATCATGCGAGGACCAAGCATATTGATGTCAGGTTTCACTTTATCAGAGATATCATCGAGGACAGAGTTGTGATACTAGAGAAAGTTGATACAAAGGAGAATGCAGCTGATATGTTGACGAAGGTAGTACCCAGGGTCAAGTTGGAGCACTGTCTCAACTTGATCAGACTCTCTCAGTGTTGATGCCCCACGGGGGCATGGCCCTTAGGGGTGGACGGCCTTTAGGCCGGGAAGACGACGACGAGCAGGTTACCTTGGCTGGGGATTTCATGCCAAGGTGGAGATGTATGAGCTGATGGAGGTGTGTCCTGAAATTGTTCGCCAAGGTGGAGATTGTGGGATTTCGTGACTCACAATTTCAATCCATAGAGTTTGAAATGGAATAGGATTGCTATATATGTGACAGAATACAGATCTTATAAAATAGGATCCCTATTCTATAGGGATTTCTATTCTTATTCAGAAGTCATATACAGATCAGGCATACAGGTTTTCTTTTGTATTCAAACAAGGACACAGATGGGTTTTCAGGTCCTATTAGGACTCAAAATAGGAAGCAACAATTGCTATAAATATCAGCCTATTCCAGGGATTATTAATTGTATTTTCTGAGGCAGAAAATAGGGTATTGGGGGCTGATTTTTATCGAGAGAAGACAGAATATTGGGGCTGTTTTATTGACAGAAAACAGGAGTTTATTCGCAGCCATTGATCACAGTTTTCAAGGTAAGGTTTGAGTATTACCAAGGCAGAAAACTGAAGAGAATCTGCTGATTTTTCTTTGTATCGAAAGTGTAGGGAAGAACGGTACAATCCGTGAGTATAACGGATTACTTTCAGATTGAGAGTTGAGAGAACTGGAAACTGTTCTCAAGAGTTTGTACTTCTCAGATTACTCTTTCATAATAAAGAAGCTCGTCGTTGTCCCGTGGATGTAGGCACATTGCCGAACCACGTATATCTTGTCTATTTACTGTTACTGATTGCTAGACTCTTACTTTTACTTGCAAGTACCAATTAGGTTCGGGCGTGTTTCTAGGATAATCTTACAACAAATATACCATTTGACAATGACTTTCATCACTAAGTTTGCTGGTACTCATTCCCTCCCTTGTTTCTTCATCCTAATAGTTGGATAGAAGAAGACTGCATTGCCATTGTCCATCAGGGCTTTGATGCAAAACAATCAAGAATAAGTACAAATCCATGTGTTTTATGTTTTATGTTTTTAGTAGAGAAAAATAATTTTTGATTTCTCATTGGAAGTTCCTTAGTTGTAACTCAAGGCCCATGTGTTGCAAACATGACATTCATCTCTTTAACCAGGGTTCAGTACGAGTCCATTGTGTAATCAAGAGATTTGGTAAAAAGTAAAAACAAAGTTATCTTGGAGGTAAATACATTCACGTAATTACGATTACTATGGCATTGTATTTTTGGGTCAAAATCGTTGTAAGCGTTAGATAAATTAAGAGGGTGTTTGAAGATCATAATGTTTCTACTGGGATCCAAATCTTAAATGATTTTCCAATGTGACCAAGCACAACCTTGTTATTATGGCATTCTTAAAAGTCTTTTTTGATACATTTTGAAATAATTATTGAAGACATTTATAATGAAAAAAATAAACATTATATAATTTGAATGAGTGTTTGGAGCTGCATTTCTATATAATTATATATATGTGGTGCATTCTAAATACAAAAATGTGGCTGTTGCACTCTCTCTAAAACTGATGTTAATTCCTGCGGTATGTGTTCACTGACTTTTCTAATCCATGTGGATTGAATCGTCACATGACAGTGATACCATACCATTTGAATATACTTATGACTGTTGTGCATGTGAACAAGATCATTGAGAAACTGACATTCATGAGTATTTTTATCCATATTTTTGTAGTTTTGCTCCATGATTTCTTGTGCTACCACACCTTTGTTTGTCTTACTATGGAGGACTGATGCGTCTAATTATTGTGCAAATAATTGATTGATAAAAAACAATTGTTGACCTGAAGTAATTCAGACGTAAAGTCTTCTCTATACCAATAAATGAAAACTCTATAGATTAAGTTATGTTCATTGACTTTTCTAATCCATGTGGATTGAATCGTCACATGACAGTGATACCGTATCATTTGTTAAGTTGTAAAATGGGGTAGGTGCCTAGGCGGGATCTCGGCAGGGTTTTTTTTTTTTTTTAATTTTTAATTTTTAATTTTATGTAAGGCTGATTGTGGAAAGAAACAATGTAATTGTTTTTATTCAGTATATGTCTGAATGTAGCAAATGATGATTACTTAATGAAATTCTCAAATGATCCGTCGGTACCAATTTTAGTAATGTAAATTTTATCAAACATGACTGAGGTCATTCATGCAATTTGAAGAAAAATAAAAGAGTAAGTTTGGATATTTTTCCACAAATTCAACTTTGTATAAAGTACCCATCATGACCAACTTCAGTCATTTGAGTTTTAATAAATTTTGTTCATGGTTGTTAATTTTTCATGTTTATAAATTTTGCATATGTATCTTGGCATTAAATTGGATGTAATTGATAAGATATTATACTTAACTTTTGTAAATTATTAAAGTTAAATACAAAACCTAAAACCGCCTAGGCTCCTGGGCGCTAGGCACCTGCTCGCCGCCCGCTGCCCGCCCACTGCCTAGCGCTTTTTAGAATACTGATATATTATAACATTCATTCTTTAACACTCTCCCTCAAGTTGGAGTGTATGTTTGTAATACCCAACTTGCTAAGAAGATTATCAAACTGATAAGTGCTCAAAGGTTTAGTAAACAAATCTGCCTGTTGATGTAGTGTTCTAACATGCTTAGTCTGAATAGTACCCTTTTGTATATTCTCTCTAATCAAATGGCAATCAATCTTGGTATGCTTCGTTCGCTCATGAAAAACCGGATTAGATGCAATATGGAGTGTAGCCTTATTGTCACAAAACAAGAGGGTTGCATGAGGATGATTAATGTGTAAATCATTAAGAATGTACCTCAACCAAGTTAACTCACAACATGTGGAAGTCATGGCCCTATATTCTGCTTTAGCTGTAGATCTTGCCACTGTAGTCCGTTTCTTAGCTTTCCAAGAAATCGGTGAATCACCAAGCATGACACAATAACCTGTAATGGATATCCTAGTATCTCTATATTTAGCCCAATCTGCATAACAATAAGCTTTCAACTGTAATGAGTTGGTGGAAGAAAAAAAGATTCGTTGTCCTGGCGAAGCCTTGATGTATCTCAAGACCTTTTGTGCAGCATCCAAATGTGCTATTCTGGGTTGTCCATAAACTGACTTAATTCATGCACAAATAAACCAAATCTGATTTCGTGATCGTTAAGTATATCAACCTTCCAAAGAGTCCGCGGTGCGTTGCAGCATTTGGTAGTAAATCTCCATCATCCTGCATAAACACCATGTTTTGATCCAAGGCTTTGCTCCAAGAAACCTTGTGTCCTCCAATATTTCATGTGCATATTTCATTGAGATAAAGCAATCCCTTTGGATAACCTCGCGACTTCAATGCCAAGGAAATATTTCAATTTTCCTAAATCTTTGAGCTTGAACTTTGTAGCCAGAAATTGCTTTGTTTATTCAATGTATTAGAGATTATTACCTGTCAATATGACATCATCAACATATACTAGAATTACTGTATGGATCAGACGAATAATGAGTAATCAGCCTTAGAATGATTGTAGCCTGATGATATGAGAACAAGGGATAACTGAAGGAATCATTATCTCGAGCCTTGTTCGAGACCATATAAAGACTTGTTCAACTTTCATACTCGAGTCTCCCCCTTATGGTCGAATCCAAGAGGACGACTCATGTACACATCCTAAAAAAGATCACCATAGAGAAAAACATTGTTGACATCAAGTTGACATAAATGCCAACCCTATGTGGCTGCAAGAGCAAAAACAAAACGGACAATAGCCAATTTAGCAACAGGAACAAAAGTTTATTTGTAATCAATACCATCAACTTGACTGTATCCTTTAGCTACAAGACGGGCTTTGTAGCTCTTAATGCTATCATTTGGATTAAGTTTGATCTTATAAACTCATTTACAACCAACCTGATGCTTGCCAGGAGGAAGAGACTGTAAAGTCCAAGTGTTATTGGTTTCAAGAACATCAATATCAGTTCTCATGGCCTGATGCCACTTTGGATCCTGCATAACATACATAAAACTGGTGGGTTATTTGACTAAAGAAAGAAAGGTAGTGTAAGCCTTGTGAGAGGTGGATAAATGATCATAGGAAAAAAAATCTGAAAGGGGGTAAACAATACCTATAGGAGGCCAAACGTTCAAAGCAGATGAGTGGGATGATTGGAAAAATAATCGAGAATCAAGATGATATTGTTGAAGATAAGATGGTTCACGAGTGGCATGAGTGGAAGTGAGAGGTGGGAGGGGGTCTAAGAGTGGAATAGGGGTGTGGGGGGGGGGGGGGGGGTGCGGAGTGGGAAGAGGGTCGGAAAAATAAGGTTGTGAGGGTGGGGAAGAGGGCGTGACCAATCGGGGTTGGGGTTCCAACCGATATGCCAAAACCCAAAAGGAGGGAAAAGGGAAATCGAGTTGGGCGACCGGTCGGAGATAGAGGAGTCGGATGGGGCGACTGGTCGGTGGGAGTGGTCAGACCGATCAGAGAAGGGACATGTTGGAAGATCAAAAAGTGGAGCATGGGTGACCGGTCCGGGAAGATTGTCCGACCAGTCGGCGAGATGATTGTGCATTTTGTCAGAAAAATAAGGAAAAGTCTCCTCATAAAATATGACATCCCAAGAAACAATGACCTTTTTGTGGGTGAGATCATAGAATTTGTATCATTTTTGCCCATGAGGATATCCAAGAAAGACCCATGGACTAGAACGAGCATCAAATTTGCTAAGACGTTGGGCGTGTGTGGAAGCGAAACATAGACAACCAAAGAATTGAAAGTGAGAATAGGTGGGTGGTTTGTTATGGAGAAGTTCAAAAGGCGTTTTGCCTTTAAGAATAGAGGACAATTTGCGATTAATGAGATGGGCATCGGTGAGAATTGCTTATCCCCAAAAATGTTTAAGGAGATGTACTTGAAACATAAGAGCTTGAGCGACATTCAAAAGATGTCTATGTTTGCGTTCCACCACCCCATTTTGTTGGGGCGTAAAGACACAAGATATTTGATGAGTAATGCCCTTTGAGACATAAAAATTAGTGAGGAAAAATTCAAGGCCATTATCACTGCGAATTGTTTGAATTTTGGAAGAAAATTGTTTTTCAACATAATTAATGAATGAAATTAAGAGTGTACGTGTGTCAGACTCGTGTTTCATGAGATAAATCCAAGTACGTCGTGTATAATCATCAACTATGGGGAGAAAATAACATGCTCCAAAAAGAGAAGCAACGTGATATCCTCCCCAAATATCAACATGTAATAAAGAAAAATGAGTAGTACTCGAAATATGGGATAAATGAAATTTATTTCTAGTTTGTTTGGCCAAACAAAAAAAACACAGTTATTAGAAACACAAGTACTAGCATCGCTAAAAGAGACATGAAGAAGATGGAAAATTTTGTTCGAAATGTGACCTAGGCGATTGTGTCATAACCTAGAATCAACAGAGTTATTGGCTTGAGTGATGTGACAAGTAGCAAAAGTCGTGGTGGTGCCGTCTAGTTAGTACAAACAATTAAGCTCAGTTGTTGTCCCAATCATTTTTCCGAACGAAGGTCTTGTAACATACAAGAATTGTTGAGAAAAATGGTGAGATAAGGAGAATGTTTTGTGAGTTTTCTAATGGAAATCAAATTAAGATTAAAAGAGGGAACACAAAAAACATCATGCAAAGTAAAAACAAAAGAAAAAGTCACGGTGCCAATATGTGTGACAACAAGTGTGCCATCAGGAAGCTCAATGGTTCGCTTGTGGACGAGTTTGGAAAATGTGAGTAAATGAGAGTCATGAACTATATGATCAGTGGTGCCGCCATCAAGGATCCAAAATGAACGAGAGCTATGAGATTTGAGAGAAAATACTTTACCTGACTATTCTGTAATAGAAAAGTTATTACCAACATTGTGAGGACTTGTTGTTGGTCAACAAAGCCATGATTTGCTTGCATTGCTCGGAAATAAATGGATCAGAATTGGATGGTTGCACATCCGAAGATGTAGACACACTGTTGCCCCTAGGGCGATCTTTATGAAAATTTGTTGTTCAACGGGATCAGCTTTTCTTAAATTTTCAAAAATAGTCGACAGTATGGCCATTCCATCCACAATAATCACAAGTGATAAGAACGACATTCAGCAGCAGTATGACGTACCTTGTCACATGTTCCACACTTGATGTCTGGATTAAAAGGCTGTCGGGATCCTCCCGGCTTGTCAGTGTTGCATAAACATTTGGGATTAGTATTTCACATGGCAAAGGCTGCAACATCATTATGGTGGGTTTACCAGTAGAGATATTTTGTTGGTGTTCATGATGAAACACAAGGGAGTAAGCCTTGTTGAGTGGGGGAAGATGATCTATCAACAAAATTTGACCCTTAACAGAATTGTATGCATCAGTTAGCCCCATCAAGAACTTGATCAAGCGTTGAGTGTGGACATATGCATGAACGATGTTCATGGTGTCGCCAGTGTCTTCAACAAAACAATCACAACATCCAATTCATCCAAGAGAGCCTTCAACTTGGTAAAGTAGGTACTCACATTCATCGTCCCTTGAGTGCAACCATGGATTTCATATTCAATATGATTGATCTGCACGTAATTAGTCTGTGCATACCTTTATTTAAAATCAACCCAAACATTATAGGCCAATTCACAGTACATGGCACTTGCCTGGAAGTCAGGTGAGATGGTGTTGATGAGCCATGATTTAACCAAGCTGTTGCAACGATCCCATTGTAGTAGTTCTTTTTTTTTGGCTTTGTTGGTGGGTTTTCTAATAGACCCATCAACAAAAAATCAATTTGTTTTTTTTATTTTGAGACACATGGTCATCGCTCGACTCCATATATTGTAATTGGTGGGAGTAAGCGGCTGTGAAACAAGAGCCACTCAAGGTTAATCAAAGTGGTGAAGAAAGTATGGGTGATGAGGATTTTCATATGGTGAGGTGGTGGTGTTGGAACCACTGCTTGTATTGTCATTCATGGTGGCGGCGGCTAGGGTTTAGGTCACTAGAGAAAGTTGCTCTGATACCTTGTAAAATTTTTTTGGGAGTTTTATTAATTTCTTGATTGAATACAAACTTATATACAAACTAACTTTGACCTAACCTTGTTGAAACATGACACTTAAAACTTGTTATACAAAATATTCTAATAATGTCCTATTTTGACTTTCTTCTTTAACATATTCTGACTTCTGTGCTTATCCTCCATTTTCATCCCGTCGAATTTCCATTTGATTTAGCTTTCATTGCCTCTCTTCAATGGTGCTGCTATGGGAAATTTATTGCAAACTTGCATGTGATAGTTCTTCACTTGGGGGCAATTTTATGAGGACCTGCAGTTTATTTGATAATATAGGTAAACCATTAGAACTGTAGATGTAGGGTTTCTATTAAAGTTGGAAGCGGAATTTAAGGGATGTTTGTTATGGAAGACAAGCTGGAAGGTAGGTCCCTTAATGAAAGATATGCAAAGGAAATACTGGATCCAATCCTGAAATCAAAGGTCTAGTTAAAAGGTAATTGAGCCACTAAAGATATAATTTAAACACACTAGGACTTTCGATCTCTTCTTCCCCAATTTAGTTTGAAAGAGATTTAAATAAACTCTTCCAAGTGTTCTTGATTACAATCCTAAGGTTGATATTTGAAACACAAACTTGAATGAAAACAAGAGAAACTTATTTGTTTTATTTTCCAATTCCATTGAAGAGAATGGTACCAACTATACATGCTTATAAACATAAACGAAAATCCCAGCTGTACTTCTCTACTCCCATTAACAATGTGATAATTTCTCATATCCTCAGTGGACTGGTCGAGCCCGAAACACTTCATCTGACATGTCAATACACTTGATTTGACTGGTGGATAATGAAAAACTTCATCAGAATGGACCATTCGAGCATGACTGCATGCAAAAGCTTTTATTAGTTGCATTTGAAGCATAACAATAAGCTTTCAACTGTAATGAGTTGGTGGAAGAAAAAAGATTCGTTGTCCTAGCGAAGCCTTGATGTATCTCAAGACCTTTTGTGCAGCATCCTAATGTGCTATTCTGGGTTGTCCATAAACTGACTTAATACATGCACAAAATAAACCAAATATGATTTTGTGATTGTCAAGTATATCAACCGTCCAATGAGTTCGTGGTGCGTTGCAGGATTTGGTAGTAAATCTCCATCATCCTGTATAAACACCAAGTTTTGATCCAAGGCTTTGCTCCAAGAAACCTTGTGTCCTCCAATATTTCAAGTGCATATTTTCATTGAGATAAAACAATCCCTTTAGATAACCTCGATCGCGACTTCAATGCCAAGGAAATATTTCAATTTTCCTAAATCTTTGAGCTTGAACTTTGTAGCCAGAAATTGCTTTGTTTATTCAATGTATTAGAGATTATTACCTGTCAATATGACATCATCAACATATACGAGAATTACAGTATGGATTAGACGAATAATAAGTAATCAGCTATAGAATGATTGTATCCTGATGATATGAGAACAGAGGATAACTTAAGGAACCATTATCTCGAGGTTTGCTTGAGACCATATAAAGACTTGTTCAACTTTCATACTCGAGTCTCCCCCTTATGGCCTGACGCCACTTTGGATCCTGCATAGCATACATAAAACTAGTGGGTTATTTGACTAAAGAAAGAGAGGTAGTGTAAGCCTTGTGAGAGGTGGATAAATGATCATAGGAAAAAAAAATCAGAAAGGGGGTAAACAATACCTATAGGAGGCCAAACGTTCGAAGCAGATGATTGGGATGATTGGAAAAACAATCGAGCATCAAGATGATATTGTTGAAGATAAGATGGTTCACGAGTGGCATGAGTGGAGGTGCGAGGTAGGAGGGGGTCTAAAGGTGGAACAGGGGCGCGGGGGGGGGGGGGGGGGTGGGCGGAGTGGGAGGAGGGTCGGAAAAATAAGGTTGTGACGGTGGGGAAGAGGGAGTGACTAGTCGGGGTTGGGGTTCCAACCGATCTGCCAAAACCCAAAAGGAAGGAAAAGGGAAGTCGAGTTGGGCGACCGGGCGGGGTTAGGTTTCTGAGCGGTCGGAGACAGAGGAGTCGGATGGGGCGACTGGTCAGTGGGAGTGGTCTGCCGGTTGGAGAAGGGCAATGTTGGAAGATCAAAAAGTGGAGCATGGGTGACCAATCGAGGAAGTGTGTCTGACCAGTCGGCGAGATGATTGTGCATTTTGTCAAAAAAATAAGGAAAATTCTCCTAATAAAATATGACATCCCAAGAAACAAGGACCTTTTTGTGGGTGAGATCATAGAATTTGTATCATTTTTGCCCATGTGGGTATCCAAGAAAGACACATGGACTAGAACGAGCATCAAATTTGCTAAGACGTTGGGCGTGTGTGGAAGCGAAACATAGACAACCAAAGAATTGAAAGTGAGAATAGGTGGGTGGTTTGTTATGGAGAAGTTCAAAATGCATTTTGCCTATAAGAACAGAGGACAATTTGCGATTAATGAGATGGGCAACGGTGAGAATTTCTTATCCCCAAAAATGTTTAAGGAGATGTACTTGAAACATAAGAGTTTGAGCAACATTCAAAAGATGTCTATGTTTGTGTTCCACCACCCCATTTTGTTGGGGCATAAAGACACAAGATGTTTGATGGGTAATGCCCTTTGAAACATAAAAATTAGCGAGGAAAAATTCAAGGCCATTATCACTGCGAGTTGTTTGAATTTTAGAAGAAAATTATTTTTCAACATAATTAATGAATGAAATTAAGAGTGTGCGTGTGTTAGACTTTTTTAACAGGCCCAAAACTTCTAGCAACATAAAAAATGGTAGAGTGGCGGCTAGGTTTCAGCAAGAAAAACTAGGAAAAACAGGGCCGCCGTCAAGCTTGTTTTCTGGCCGCCAATGCTAGGTCACCATCGCACTAGGCTGCTGCCACGCTAGGCCACCGTCGCTAGGTCGCCGTCACGATAGGTCGTCGTCACGTCTCAGCCGTTGTTACGCTGCCTGACTTCCTGGTTTGATTGTTGCTATGTGCGGGCCTGGTTCGACCATATTGTTTGTTTTGGTATGTCGGCGCCTACAGCCGCCATACCTTCTCCCCCAATGGGAAGTGGGGGAGCCATGGAAGGGGCTCCTGAGCCCTCTTTCGCCCAAATCCTTGGAAATTTTTTGGTAGATGAGGTTACGGATACGCACGTGGAGGGAACTAGATTCCGAAAAGAAGGGGAGCCGACAATTGGTCTTACGAAATCGGATGAAGTACGTGGGGAATCATTCATGGAAAAACATGTGATTGTATTAAAGTTCTCTAGCTATAGACCAACTTTGGAGGATATTCGGGATTTGATTCACAGAACTTGGGGTATTCTAGGAGATTTCTGGCTAGGATTGCTCAATCAGCGTCACGTTTTTGTCCGACTTCAACCTGAGACGGAAGCAAAGAAAGTTCTTTCGAGGGATTCTTTCTTGATCTGTGGAGTCCATTTCAAAGATTTCTGTTGGCATGATGGTTTCAGTCTGAAAGCAGATCCAATATTAGTTCCATTATGGGTAGAGTTGCCTAACCTCCCTTTGCATTTATTTCATCCCCCGCTTTTGAAAGCAATTGTGAACTCTTTTGGTGGCTTTTTGCACATGGATGACCATACTCGATGCCTATCACGCTTGGGTTCTGCCCGTGTTTGCGTGGAGATAACTTTGGCGGAAAAACTACCTAGTAGAATTTGGATAGACAGGGTTAACAATAGGGGCTTCTGGCAAAAAATTGAATACCCAGGATTCAAATATTGTGATTACTATTCATTGATAGGGCATCAGGAGGAATTTTGCAGAAAAAAGTTGGGTTATAAGGGCAATGTGAGAAGTTCCAATTTGGTGAACGAAGAGAAGTCTAAGAAGAAAAAAGTGGAGGTCAAACTCACTAAACAACAATATGTTCCAGTAATAAAAAAAAATTAAGTTACAAATTCAGAAGTAGGTACGAGTGGCGCGAAGAATAATCAGGGTGAGGAAATGAAGGAGGGAGTTGGTGTTGTGAAGCCAGTGGCCAAAGATCCATTGAATTTAATGTTGTGAAACAAATTCGAGACACTAACAGAGAGCATGGTCGTAGTTGAGGGTGATAAAATTGTGAATCAGTTGGCTAATAAGGATAAGTTTCCTTCTAGTGACACGGCGATCCGAGAAACTACGGAGGAAGGCCTTATTGAGGTGGGATACACTACTAGTGAGATTGGAAAAGCAATTGGGAAGCAAGGGGAAACACCTACACAAGACACACCAGGTTTGCCAGGGAGAATGAGCCCGTTCAATGCAAGAGTTAATACTAGCAGTCATAACAATATTCAAAAACAAAATGTAATAAGGTTTGAGGAAGGAGGTAATAAATGTGATGCCATAGGTCTTCATGATGAATCAGGGAAACAAGAGAATGTTCAGGCAAAAGAACTAAATTTGGAACAAGTAAGTGCTATTGAGCAGGCAGAGTGCTAACCACTGGAACAAGCAAACAAATCTCAAGCTTGGAAAAACAATGTGATCATGAGTCAGCCAGCGAACCAGGCAACACATCAGGCAGGAAAACAGGAAGAGCACCAGACTGACCACCAGGCATAGCACCAAACAGTGCACCAGACAGCGTACCAGGATGCGCACCAAGCAGAGAAGTTTCAGCGCAATTTAGAGCGCTTGTACTCTGTTTCGCCCAAAACAAAGCAGCTGCTCGCTAGCTCTCCCACAGAGAGCTCATACTCTGCCTCTATTCCAGCCAATGCACAAAATACTTGTTTGATCACAGGAACCCATTTGGTTGGCAATGAAAAAGGGATGTCTATCCCAAAGGTAAGCGAGACTAGTAGACCAGATATTGTGAAGGTTACAGATTGCACCTACAGGCCGCCGAATGAGGATACGGCGAATAATTTAATTCAAGTTGTGGGAGATAGGTCGGACATCAATTTAGAATCCAGGGTTCAAGAGCAGTTGGAACCGGTATCTTCAGGTAACAATGAGGGAGATTTGAATGCATTACTAGTGCAAGCCATGAATCTGGTCAAAGAATATCATGTTTTTCGAAGAAGAAAAAAAGAAAAAAAGAAACATTAATACCTTCGAAAGTGCGGAAGATAGTGATGAGACGGAGTCCGCTTCGGAGGTAGGGTCGGAGTCTGTAGCTATCAAAGATTTAGCATTGGGGGCGCAGTCGGATGAAGAAGCTAAGAAGCAACAAGTCAAATTGGCGGTGCCTCCGGTCACGCGTCGTAAGACGAATAAGGGTGTGTCTTCCTCCAGTATGTAGTATGATAGAAAACTTTATGTTTTAGAATGCTCGTGGGGTTGGTAATAGAGCCACGAGAAGATGACTAAAAAGCATGATTGCGGAAAATAAAGTGAGAATTCTTATGATAGCGGAACCTATGATTGACGCCAGTAGATACTTGGAAATTGGCAATAAGATCAAGCTAGCGGGATTTGCTTCGAATAACAGGGTCGAAGGAAAGATATGGATCTTCTAGGATGCAGGTTTGGACCTTTCGATCATGGATATGTCGGATCAGATTATTCATTTTAAGGTAACAGATTCTGCTTCAAGAGATTTTTAATTTCTTTTGTGTATGCTAAATGCTCGGTTAACGAGAGAAGGGATCTTTGGTCAAACATGATTAATTTTGCCTCCACTCATGACCCCATGGATGGTTGGCGGGGACTTTAATACTTATTTGCTGTCGCAAGAGAAAATTGGGGGAGTAGAGCCGTCTTTGGCTAGTATGTCTAATTTTTCAGACTGTATTGAAAACTGTGGATTCACGGGTCCTAAACTCACTTGGTGCAATAATAGAAGAGGCAGAGATCGTATTTCGGCCAAACGGGACAAAATACTCGTTAATTCGGCTTGGTTAACAGTTTTGTCTAGTCCGAAAGTGAAACATCTCAGTAGGACCTTTTCAGACCATTCTCCGCTGCTGGCTTCCATGCCAACTCAGACAAGAACAATTTTTTTGCCTTTTCGATTTCTCAATATGTGGATGACTCATCCTGGGTTTCTTGATCTAGTTAAAGGCATCTGGTTATCTGACACGGGCAGTATGAGACCTATTGACAAAGTGGATTTTAAGCTTAAAATGGTGAGAAGAGCTCTTATACAGTGAAATAAGACGGTCTTTGGTAATATGTTTAGCAGACTTAGGTCTTTAGAAGATGAGATGCAACAGTGGGAAATTATTCTTTTGGTTGGATGGGAAGATATTAGCAATACTGGGCTAAATGTGGATGCTAATTAGGATGTTACAGCTTATTGTATTCTGAATCACTGTCAGGCGGAGTACAGATTAGCTCTCAAGCAAGAGGAGCTTTACTGGATTCAGAAATCTGGTGAAAAAGAGTACAAAGAGGGGGATGCTTGCACAAAATATTTTTTTGCTTCCACTAAGTCTAAACAAAAAAGAAGGGTCATCTCATAGATCACTTTATCATGTGGAAGGACTATCTCGGAACTAGGTGAGATTCTTGATAATGCAAATGAATATTTCCATAATCTTTTGTCTTCCCAAGGAAACTGTGTGGTGGATACAGAATTGTTAGATTGCATTCCGATGATTCTTAATTTCGCTAAGTGTGATGATTTGGTTAAAAAACCGTCTTTGGAGGAAGTTAAAGAGGCGATTTTTTATATTCCCAAAAATAGTGCCCCTGGACCGGATGGATTTACGGCTGGTTTTTTTCAAACTTGCTGGGATTTTTTAAGTATTGATATACGGGAAGCTGCCATACAATTCTTTGAGGGGGGAGGCTTTGCCCGCTTCTTTCACGGTGAATTTTATGGCTCTGATTCCGAAAACGCAGAACCCAGGTTCCTTTTCTGAATTTTTCCCTATTAGTCTGTGTAATGTGATCTATAAAATTTTCAGTAAAATTCTATGCAACAGACTGGCTGTTTTCTTGCCACATATGATTTCTCTGGAGCAGGGGGCTTTTGTAAGAGAGAGGCTCATTGGTGAAAATATTGGACTAGCGCGGGTAAGGGATATCCATAAAAAGGTTTTTGGAGGCAACGTTGTGTTGAAGATTGACATGGAGAAAGCTTATGATCGTCTTGAATGAAATTTTCTATTCGCGGTGCTTAAGAGATTTGGTTTCAATAATAGATTCTGCCATATTACTTCAAATTGTATTGCTTCTTGTGGTTTTTCAGTGTTGCTACAGGGAGCTTGCAAAGGCTTTTTCAGATCTACTAGAGGATTAAGGCAAGGAGATCCTTTGTCACCATTAATATTCATTATTGCCTTTGAGGTCCTCAGTAGGGGTTTACAAGTGGCTTTCAATAGAGAAAAAATTGGGTATTATTATACGCTTAGGGCCTGCAGACTGATTTCACATCTTCTATATGCAGATGATACTCTTATCTTCTTAAATGGTAGAAAATCTTCAATTCCGGGATGCATGGAATTTTTGAAAAGACACTGTAATGCTTCAGGACAGAAAATGAATGAGGGAAAAAGCTTCTTTATGCTAGATGATAAGGCTGCTGTGGAAATAATTGTGGCTTTGAAAACGGGTACAGGATTTCAATATAAAGGTCTCCTTTGACGTATTTGGGAGGGCCAATTTTTAAAGGAAAAGTTAGAATTTCCTACTTCGAAGAGCTGATAGCTAAAATTCAACGTCGTATTCAGGGATGGAAAGAAAAATTGCTATCCCCTATCCTGAGCTCGATCCCTATTTATATCCTAAGTGCAATGTGTGTGCCCAAGAAAGTTATATAAAGAATTAATGGCTTGTTAGCGGATATTTTTGGGGGGATTGTGAAGGCGGGTTGAAGAAAAAATGGGTGTCATGGGACAAGATTTGTTTCCCTCAGGAGGAAGAAGGTTTGGATGTTAGAAATTTGACAGTTGTGATGAAGGCTTTTCGAGTTAAGGCTCTTTGGAACCTAATTAATTCAGATTCTTTATGGGCTTCGTTCATGAGAAGCAAATACTGGTTGCCTAGAGTTGCTTTGAGTGGTCAAATTGTAAAATGTGGGGCTTCACCTTTTTACAAGGAGATCATGCTTTGTAAAGGTTTGTTATTGAGTAATTCGTTTTGGCACATTGGCAAGGGTTCTATTAGTTTCTATGAGGAAAATTGGAATATTGTGGCTTCTTTAAGAAGATCGGAGGACTTAATTAGTCGTGGTGCTTGGCACTCGGTAAGGGAAGTGAGTTTGGGCAATTTCTAACTGATCAACCCAACTCTAAGGCAGATGGCGCGTAACCTGTATTCAGAAAGATTGTGTGGTGAGAGGTGTGGCGATGATAGTTGTAATTAATTTATGTAAAAAGATGTAATTTATGTAAAAAGATATCATGGGGCGGTAAGTAATTTATGTAAAAAGATATGGTAAGACATCATTCCATCCAGAATATAAGTTTTTTTGTGGAAGTTGCTGCGAAGAAGTGTGCCAGTGGACGGGTTGCACAGATGCGGTTTTAGCATAGCCTCAAGATGTAGGTGTTGTGCTAATCTGAAGACGGAATCTTTGAATCATTTATTTCTTGATGGAGAGTTGGCGGTAAAGGTGTGGAATCATTTTGAAGGGGTTTTTGAGGTGCATATAAGGAAACTAGCAGAGATTTTTACAGTTTTATTGATATGGCACAAAAGAGCCAAGATGATGTCACAAACATGTGTGTTATATTTCCTGACTCCTATGTTTATTTTATGGGAAATTTGGAAGCAAAGATGTAAGTGTGTCTATGAAGACGCTTCTCCAAATTATGTTTTTGTGATCTTAAACATTAGGTGAAATTTGAGGTTGGCAAACACCTTTATTATTCTGAAACAATTCAGTCGGAATAAGGACTCATTAAGGGCTTTGGGGTTACATGAGATCCCAATTAGAAGAAAGGGTGTTAGAGTTGTTTATTGGATTTTCCCTCCATTTGATTTTGTTGCTCTCAATGTTGATGGATCCTCTCGTAGAAACAAGGCATCAGGAGGGGTGATGATTAGAGATTCAAGGGGTATTTGTGTTGTGGCCAAGCAATTGTTTTTCGGGGAAGGTTCCAATAACAAAGCGGAAGCTTTGGCTCTCGTGGAAGGTTTGCGCCTTTGTATCTCAATGGGGTTTAGTAAAGTTATGGTCCAATCCGATTTGGAACTTGTTTGTGGTTGGTTTAGGGATACTTTTAAAATTCTTTGGCAGTTGGAGAACATCTTTAAATAAATTAAGTTGATGGCAGAAAAAATGACGATAAATTGTAAACATATTTATAGAGAGGCCAATGCAGTGGCGGACGCGTTAGCCGATAGAGCACAAAAAGATTATAGGACTGTCACATTTGGAGCAAATGACTTGCCTCAGAGAGTGGCAGGGTTGGTTTTGCTTGACAGGTTCAATACGGCCTATGTTCGTCATGGTTATGAATAGAGAGAGCTGTTGTGTTTATTAGCAGGGGATATGACACTGAATTGAAGTGCCATAGAAGCGGAGCAGCAGACGGGTTTGATTACAGGTCTGTCCTGCTGCGAGTCTGTGTGGCCTTAGTTGTTGTCCTCGCAGTGAGCGGGACAGGGTATTCATTCCTGCCTTGTTTTTAGTTTGTTGGAGTGGAAGGAAATGGTTACTGGTATGCGTTCTTTAACATGCTGCTTGGTCGATTTATTGCTGGAAATTTTAGTGCTTTTGTGGTCTTCGCAGCGAGCTGGACAAGATGCTTTGTTCTGTCCTGTTGTTAGTTCGCTGGGTGGAGAGATATGGATGCTGTTATGTGTGTTTTCACATGCTGATTGGTCTGGTTTTTTTTATGGAAATTGAGTGGCATGAGGTGCAAGTTTTGTTTGATGGCAAGTTGGAAAATGGTGCAGATTAAGATAGTTTTGCAAGTTGCAAAGGGAGCTGGAAAGTTGCAAAGTTTGTTTATGTAAGTTGCAAAGTTTGTTATGTGCAAGTTGCAGGTCGGTTTCAAAATGAGCAAGTTGCAAATTGGACATATAGTTCTTGGGCAGAAATTGCATTTGGTTAAGGTATCTGCTTTTGTTTATGAGGCCTTAGCTTTTGGTGATGTTGGTCTAGTTCATGATTAAGTCTGTCAAGATCTAAACCTCTCCATGGTTTAGGCCTTATCCTAAGGTCTAACTCACCTTGGTTTAGGACCTTATTAGGCCTTATCTTTGGTGATTTAGGCCTAGAATTTAATTTTCCTTTTGTTATGTTTTTGGTTTACTTTGGTGGTAGCCCTTTTTTAAGGATTACTCCCTGGTAAAACAGGCCTTTGCAAGGTCTTATTTTTTTTATTTAGGAATATGTTTTTTTCTCTCTCGAGTAAAGTCATCATGTACCCCCGACAAGTGTATTAGATTTTTTCAAGTAATAAAGGTCTGGCATCCCATAATTGCCCCTCCCCACTGGAGGTTCCTTAAAAAAAGTGCGTGTGTCAGACTTGTGTTTCATGAGATAAATCCAAGTACATCGTGTGTAATCATCAACAATTGTGAGAAAATAACATGCTCCAAAAAGAGAAGCAACGTGATATCCTCCCCAATTATCAACATGTAATAAAGAAAAAGGAGTAGTAATCGAAATTTGGGATAAATGAAATTTATTTCTAGTTTGTATGGACAAATTAACAAAAAATAACACAAGTACTAGCATCGCTAAAAGAGACATGAAGAAGATGGGGAATTTTGTTCGAAATGTAACCTAGGCGATTGTGTCAAAACCTAGAGTCAACAAAGTTATTGGCTTGAGTGATGTGACAAGTAGCAAAAGTTGTGGTGGTGCCGTTTAGTTAGTTAAACCATCAAGCTCAGTTGCTGTCCCAATCATCTTTTCCGAACGAAGGTCTTGTAACATACAAGAATTGTTGAGAATAATGGTGAGACAAGGAGAATGTTTTGTGAGTTTGCTAATGGAAATCAAATTAAGATTAAAAGAGGGAACACAAAAAACATTATGCAAGGTAAAAACAAAAGAAAAAGTTACGGTGCCAATATATGTGACAACAACAAGTTTGCCATCAGGAAGCTCAACGATTCACTTGTGGACAAGTTTGGAAAATGTGAGTAAATGAGGGTTATGAACTATATGATCAGTGACGTTGCCATCAAGGATCCAAGATGAATGAAAGCTATGAAATTTGAGAGAAAATACTTTACCTGACAATTCTGTAATAGAAGAGTTATTACCAACATTGTGAGCCTTGGACTTGTTGTTGGTCAACAGAGCCATGATTTGCTTGTATTGCTCGGAAATAAATGGATCAAAATTGGATGGTTGCACATCCGAAGATGTAGACACACTGTTGCCCCTAGGGCGACCTTTCTGAAAATGTTGTTTCAGCGGGATCAACATTTCTTAAATTTTCAACAATAGTCGACAGTATGGCCATTCCATCCACAATAATCGCAAGTGAGATAAGAACGACATTCAGCAGTAGTATGACCTACCTTGTCACATGTTCCACACTTGATGTCAGGATTAAAGGGCTTTCGGGATCCTCCCGGCTTGTCAGTGTTGCATGCACATTTGGGATTAGTATTTCGCATGGCAAAGGCTGCAACATCAGTTATGGTGGGTTTGCCAGTAGAGATCTTTTGCTGGTGTTCATGACGAAACACAAGGAAGTAAGCCTTGTTGAGTGGAGGAAGATGATCTATCAACAAAATTTGACCCCTAACAGAATTGTATGCATCAGTTAGCTCCATCAAGAACTTGATCAAGCGTTGAGTGTGGACATATGCAAGAACGATGTTCATGGTGTCGCTAGTGTCTTCAGCAAAACCAATTACAACATCCAATTCATCCAGAGAGCCTCCAATTTGGTAAAGTAGGTACTCAAATTCAACATCCCTTGAGTGCAACCATGGATGTCATATTCAATATGATTGATCTGCACGTAATTAGTCTGTGCATACCTTTATTTCAAATCAGCCCAAACATTATAGGCCAATTCACAGTACATGGCACTTGCCTGGAGGTCAGGTGAGATGGCGTTGATGAGCCATGATTTCACCAAGCTGTTGCAATGATCCCATTGTAGTAGTTCATTGTTTTTGGCTTTGTTGTCGGGTTTTCTAATAGATCCATCAACAAAAACTCAATTTGTTTTTATTTTGAGACACATGGTCATCGCTCGACTCCATATGTTGTAATTGGTGGGAGTAAGCGGCTGTGAAACAAGAGCCACTCAAGGTTAATCAAAGTGGTGAAGGAAGTATGGGTGATGAGGATTTTCATATGGTGAGGTGGTGGTGTTGGAACCACTGCTTGTATTGTCGTTCATGGTGGCGGCAGCTAGGGTTTAGGTCACTAGAGAAAGTTGCTCTGATACCGTGTAAAAAAAAATTGGGAGTCTTATTAATTTCTTGATTGAATACAAGCTTATATACAAACTAACTTTGACCCAACCTTGTTGAAATAGGACACTTAAAACTTGTTATACAAAATATTCTAATAAAGTACTATTTTGACTTTTCTTCTTTAAAATATTCCGACTTCTGTGCTTATCCTCCATTTTCATTCTGCTGAGTTTCTATTTGATTTATTTGACAATATAGGTAAACCATTAGAACTGTAGATGTAGGGTTTCTATTAAAGTTGGAAGCGAAATTTAAGAAATGTTTGTTATGGAAGACAAGCTGGAAGGTAGGTCCCTTAATGAAATATTTGCAAAGGAAATACTGGATCCAATCCTGAAACCATAGATCTAGTTAAAGGCAATTGAGCCTCTAAAGATATAATTTAAACACACTAGGACTTTCGATCTCTTCTTCCCCAATTTAGTGAAAGAGATTAAAATAAACTCTTCCAAGTGTTCTTGATTACAATCTTAAGGTTGATATTTGAAACAAAAACTTGAATGAAAACAAGAGAAACTTATTTGTTTTATTTTCCAACTCCATTGAAGAGAATGGTACCTACTATACATGCTTATGAACATAAACGAAAAGCTCATCTGTACTCTTCTACTCCCATTAACAGTGTGATAATTTCTCATATCCTCAATGGACTGGTTGAGCTCTGGACACTTCATCTGACATGTCTATACACCTCATTTGATTGGTTGATAATGAAAAACCTCACCAAAATGAACCATACGAGCATGACTGCATGCAAAAAGCTTTTATCAGTTACATCTCAAACATGGACAAAACAATTTCCTCGATCGAGGATGTATTTCTTGTTAAATTATCTTTTTTAAACTTGAATATTACTCCTTGTACTTTTTTCTCCTTTTAATCCTAGCTAAGTCTCCATGCAACAAATGAATTCACCTTCTACACACAAATTGGGCTATGGCAGAGGTGTTATAACATGTTCTTAACAATGTTGTTCAAATTTCTTTTTCTTGTAAATTATGTGTGGATGATGAAGATGAAATTGGTAAAGTTATTGCCAAACATTTTTAAGGATTATTTCTTATAGTGGTGACTGTTGTTTACGGACAATAACTTATTTCTTCCTTGTTGAACTTGGTGAATTGGATGTGATGATTAGGGTCTCGAACCAAATTCAATAGATCAATCACATATATATGGGTGCACATATAGCTTAAGGTGATGTTTGGCGTCCTTACTATTTTATAGAATTTTCCTAATTATCATCTTGTTTATTATCTGAGAATTAGACAAAAAAGTAAGAGCAAACCAACTGATCCAACCCATTCTCACCGCTCTGGTTTGGATAATTATGTTCTGGCCATCATTGTGAGTGGGTGGAATTGAATTGTGTGTCATATATGGATCCCTATAGACGCGTTGATATTTCAACACTCTCCTTCAAGCTGGGCATGCGCTTCAAGCTGGTGCATAGATATCTCGCATGCCCAGCTTGTCTAAGAACCTTGTGAAAACTGGATTTGAGCCCGCTTTGGTGAGAACATCGGTCAACTGATTTTTTGACCGAATTTTTGGTAATTCCATAATCTTTTCATCCAATTTCTCTTTAATAAAGAATCTATCAACCTCGACATGCTTTGTATGATCATGTTGAACTGGATTATGAGCAATACCACATGCAGCTTTATTGTCACAATATAATCGAATTGGTTGTTGAGGTGGATAGCCTAAATCTTGTAAGAGAAATTTAAGCCACAATGCACCATAAAGCCTGAGAGTTATGCCATGGTATTCTTCTTCTGTGCTTGAACGAGAAACAACATGTTTTTTGCTTCTCCATGTGACAAGATTACCTCCTACAAAGGTGAAGTAATCTGAAGTAGATAGTCTATCATCAATTGCTCCAACCCAGTCAGCATCGGTATACACATCTATGTTCTGAAAGTCTATATTTTTGGAGAATAAAATTCCCTTCCCAGGTGCAAACTTCAAATACTGTAAAATGCGCACCGCTGCATTCATATGTTGCTCTCCAGTATTATGCATAAACTGGTAGATAATACTCAACGAATAGGAAAGATCTAGTCTGGTGTGACCCAAGTACATCAATTTTCAAACGAGTATTTGGTATCTTGTTTTATCAACTGTCAGAACTAATACATAGCTTTAACCCTTCTTCCAATGGTGTATTAGTCGGTTGACAAGTTGACATACTTGTCTCCTGTAATAAGTCTAAGAAATACTTCCTTTGAGACAGAAAGATTCCCTCATTCGATCGTGAAACCTCGGTTCCGAGGAAGTACTTCGAAGGACCTAAATCCTTCATTTCAAACTTTTTTGATAAATATTTTTGGAGAGCTTTCCTTCTTCGTCATTTCCTATAACAACAATGTCATATACATATACAATGAGGGCAATGATCTTACCCTGTTGCTCATTTAGGAATAAGGTGCGGTCTGAATTACTTTGACTATAGCCAAATGATATCATAGACTTTGTGAACCTTCCAAACCTTGCTCTCGGAGATTGTTTCAATCCGCACAAAGATTTCTTTAATCTACACACGTTCTGACTCTATTTTTTTGACACAATGCATCCTGGTGGGAGTTCCATATAAACTTCCACGGTCAATTTTCCATGCAGAAAGGTAGTTTTTCACATCGAACTACTGTAATGGCCAAACAAAATTTGCAGTAAAGACAATAAAACCCGAACTGTATTGATTTTAGCTACATGTGCAAATGTTTATGTATAGTCGATCTCATAGGTTTGAGTGTACCCTTTTGCCACCAGTCTTGCTTTAAGGCGTTTGATTGTGCCATCTCCTTGGTACTTCATTGTGTAGATCCATCGACATCCATCTGGTTTCTTTTCTGGTGGACGAGCAACGAGTTCCCAAGTTTCATTTTTTTGTAGGGATTTCATCTCCTTATTCATAGCAGCTTTCCATCTTTTGTTAGCTGAGCCTTCATGCACACGGTTAGGAATAGATACTAATGATACATCAAACTGTCCTCTAATCAGCACCGTACACGTGTCATGATAATCGTCAACAGAACGAAACAGGCCCGATTGCACGCACATTCCAACAAGGCCCAAATAGCAGCAAACCCATCACTGGCATAATCCAGACAGCCGGATCCGAGTTGCAATGAGCCAGTAAGCACACACGTCACGCGGTCAGTCCCTCGTAAGACCTCTAAGGCAAGTATCTGAGAGATATGCACAAGACAAGCAAGGCAGCAACACGTTAGATCCAACTAGGAAACATCTATTAGAGTATAAGTCGGGCAAGGAAACTTCTTTGCATGGACAATGCTTAGAAAAGGAAATCTCTCTCGTAGATCTAGGAGCACAATCCTGTAGGAGAATTCTCCCACATGGACAGCTCCTAATAAGGAAAAGATCTCCACAACAAGATCATTTTCCCTAAACTACGCTACCAAAAGCCTAGCCGAATAAAGTCTCATTCGCTATAAAAGGGAGATAAGGTCAATGAACTAGAGGTACGCAATATAACCCAGTGTAGAAAAAAATCGATTACATCAGTTTGGCGTCGTCCGTAGGGTGCGATGAAGTTCCTGAATAAGAACTGTAGTTCCACCTTTTTCCAGAAAATCAGTAAGATTGTGACGACAAGGTCTCGCAACAATGAAGATGTTTTTGAGCTTTGGAACGCTCAAACCATCAAAGCATCGCCAGTTCCACCACCGTCGTGGGAGGAACCTCCTCAAACCCCGCGTCGGTGGCGACCGCGCAGACCTGAGGTGGAACTACTCTTAACACAGATGCATCAGACTGCAGAGACATTGGAATCTCTTTGACAACGGAATCATTCACTTGTAGAGGGAGACCATGAGCAGTGAAAGGCTCGTTCCCCGTAAAGTTCCAGGGAGCATGTTCAGAAAAGCCATGCGGCCCCAACAACTCAATGGACAAGAGGTGGAAGCACGGCCAATAGGGACCCAACTCCCAGAGCCGACATGCACGTCTTCCACAACCCCCTCCGCAATGGGGCACAAACCCAGATGTGTTGTTCATCCTCATGGTCCCTCCATTCATAGACCATATCGTGGACGAACCGTTGTCAAGAAATACACCCCACCGAAGTTGGAGTTTTATGACAGGACGGGAGACTCGACCAATCACCTGTGCCACTTCTAGCATGTTATGGCAATCAAAGAAGGGTCTGATGCAATAATGTGTCAATCGTTCCCTACAAGCCTGAAGACGTTAGCCTTGATGTGGTTCCACAACCTTTTTTCGAAATCCATTGATTCATTTCGGTCATTGGAATTGGCATTCCTTCACACTTCGTGGGTAGCCAAAGGCTTAGAAGGGGCCCGCATTATCTGCTAAGCCTGAAGCAAAAACAGAACGAGACGTTAAATAAGTACGTCACTTGTTTTAATGACGAGCTTACCCTCATCGACGGCTGTAGTGATAATACTTCCGTTACGGCTTTCACTTCGGGTCTGAGAAGATGCAAACTTTATGACTTCATCACCCTGATGGACTTGCTCAGAGATGCCCAAAGATGCAAACAGAGGTGATGATACACAACCAACCAACGACTTTCACTTCAGACTTCATCTTCTCAGTACGTTAAATAACTGTAATTTATGACTTCATCACCCTGACGGACTGGCTGGTTGATTTCCTCGGATAGTCCTTTGAGAAGATGCAAACTTTATGACTTCATCACTCTAGACGAAATGCTGGCCGCCAAGAGAAAGGCAGAGTCAGACAAGAAACCCTATATTCCAAAGGATAGGAAATAGGGGAAGAAGAAAAAAGATGACAATAGTAACAAGAGGAAGCGCACAGACAACAAGACTGACTCGGGCCGCCCCAGGCAAGACAAGGCCTTGAATTACGTTGGGTCTAGGTCTGTTACCCCTTTCAACATCAATCTATTTGACATCCATGATTTCATCAAGGATTGGGAAGAGATGAACTGGCCACCTAAGCAGCAAGGAGACCCTGCTAGGAGCGACAACAACAAATACTACACCTACCACAAGGAATGTGGACATGATACTGAGGATTGAAGAAACCTCAGAGCAGAAGTCGTGTACTGATAAGGAAAGGCAAACTCAAGGAGTTCCTAGGCTCGGACAGGAGACATGGCCGAGCAAAAGAAGGAGCGAACGCTATTAATGAGATCGTAAATGAGGCTCCTGGCATCATCTACGTCCTCCACGGGGTCGCTCCTGAGGGAGAACAGTCAAACATGTCCCGCACACTAATCGAGATGTAGACACCCTCTCAGTATGAGGACCAACAAGTGCAGCACACACGAGTTCACAGCCCGATCCCATCACTAACGTTTATGGAGAAGGGTCTTCAGTGGTTACATTCTCTTCACAATGACGCCCTGGTCATCTCAGCCCTTATCGCTAAGTGGGAGGCAAAAGAAGCTTTGGTGGACACTGGAAGCTCATTAAATGTCCTATTCCTTAATGCATTTTGCAATATGCAGCTACAAGAGGACCTAACGCCCGCTAGCCAACTTAGGTCGGATTCAGTGGAGAAAAATGCTTCCCTATCAAGACGATGAATCTAATGGTGGTGGCAAGAGAGCCATAACTACGAAAGTGCCTTGTCCAGGAGTTCATGGTAGTCGACGCCCCGTCCACCTACAACATCATTCTGGGAAGGCCTTGGCTACATCATATGGAAGCAGTGGTATCCACCCTGCACCAATGGGTAAAATACACAACCAACCATGCTCAAGGGACTATCCGAGGAAATCAACCAGCAGGAAGATACTGCCATTATACAGCCTTGAATCAGCTGAACTGTTGCCATTTACAGCTCGAGCACACAGAGCCGACATGTCAGGCATCAGGCCAGGACATAGAAGGTGATCATACACAAAATCAGTCACATCCTTGAGCCATACACGTGTCATGATGATCTCGAGGAATTATGGGCCCCAGTGTCAGCTCAACAATGATTTGGCTCAAGCGCTTTAAAGCTCGCCTAATTCAGTCCCCCAGACGGACCCAAACTCTTACAACATGCAAGGCCCACACGTCTCACAGCTACCCTCAATACCCTAAATCCTACTAAGGCAAGTATCTCAAGGATCAGCTTCGGACAAACATTTATAGCAGCCTTCTGCTTCCAACTAGGAAGTAAATACCAGAGTACATTCCATGCAGGGAAACTTCTTTCTACGGAATGCTCTGGATTGGGAACTATCTCCCGCGTATCTAGGAACACAGGGCTAACATGAAACTTCTCTTCTACAGCATGACTCCTAATTAGAAAAGGGTCTCCACGAAGATCTCCTTCCTAAACTACGCCTTCGATGGCCTAGTAGAACCAGGACTCCTGCATTATAAATAAGACATGAGGTTGGTAAGCTAAGGTACGCTACAAATTCCCTATTTACAACATTACACCTTCCTCAGATTCCTGTCTGACTTTAGCATCGGAGTGCCATCAGCTACCACAACGGTGGTTCGTGGCTCACGTGTGTTACTTGTGCAGGTCAGCGGGACTAGGTCAAAGCAGCGAGCGGAAAATGACTGCATAAGTTTGGTGACATCTGTGGGGAACGACAAAGTTCCTAAGTTTTCACTAGCATCGTCCCCCTTCGAAATAAAGAGATATGGTGACTAGATCACGCAATAAAAGAGAGCAAGGGGAAGCGTTGAGCACTCAGCCTGACACTATTTCACCACCCTCAATAATGAAGGTAATGCATAAACATCAAGTTGGCACTCTCGAAGTAGTGGCAGCACCAATGGACCTCGAGTTTGATCCACGATCGCTTTTCATACACCAGGCTTTGTCAATGATGAAGACGCTCACATCAATGAAGCAAATGCCCGATGAGACACTAAAGGAGTATTTGACTCGCTTTAACAGTGATTTAACCACCGTCAACGTTTGCAACGACACAATAGCTGTCTCAGCCTTCATTAACGGATTGCGGAAAGAAGAGTTCTACAACTTTCTGACACTGGACCCTCCGACAAGCATGGTAGGCCTAACAAATGAAGCACAAAGCTTCATCGCCCTAGGAGAAGAATGGGCAGCCCGAAGATAAACCGAACCTAGGGAGCAATCGGTCAATAGGATATGCGTGCTTCATGGAGCCTATTTTTAGTCTTAACTATCCAACAGGTCCAGGAAAAGAGCTCTTTGAGGTATGAGAAACCAAGCGATACGTGGCGAGCAACTGATACCACATAATTGAAAGCAAGGCCCCTCCCCACCACTAGTGTTTACGGAAAAAGATTTCTAGGGCATACAATTCTTGTACAATGACGCCCTTGTGGTAACAATTTCCTTGGCAGACTGGGAGGTAAGGAGGTCCTTAGTAGACACACGAAACTTGATGAATGTCTTGTTTCTCTGTATGTTCCGCGACATGCAACACGAAGAGACAGTGTTGACCCCTGACAATCACCTGATGGTCGACTTTAGTGGCGAGAGACGGTTCCCCGTGGGAAAGATACAACTGACTACAACAGCGGGAGTGGAGTCAACTTAGAAAACCCTGTTTCAAGAGTTCATATTAATCAACGCGCCTTCAGCGTATAATATGGTCCTAGGGAGACCCTAGTTACACCATGGGAGCATCAGTCTCCACTCTACACCAGTGCGTCAAGTATCACGAACTGAGTGGTCGGTACATTGAGAGACGGTCAGATATATACCAGGGAATTCCAGTACATTACGACCCTGCCACCTGGCGATTCTTAGTCAGTGGCTAGCCCAACGGTTAAGATGACCCTTCGTTCTACCCGAAGCGTAGGAAGAGAACAATCGACCCAGACAACGAGGCATCAGTAAGCCCTCGGGGCAGGTCCAATGCTGGACAACCAAGGGAAGAGACTGTTACGATCTACCTTGATAGCCCTCACTACAACAAAACTATCTGGATCAGTTCTCACTTGAACGAAGAATTGGTGAAGCAACTCACGGAGCTTCTACAACGTAACCAGGACATCTTCGCATGGACCATGCAGAACATCCATGACATCTTCGCATGGACAATGAGGAACATGGTGGGGATCGACCCATCGATAATCACCCATTGCCTAGAAGTGGATCCCTCGATGAAAATCGTTAGGCAGAAGAAGATGCCCTTACCGCTCGAAAGGAACATGATCATAAACGAAGAGGTACAACGTTTATGCGGGCATGATAAAGAAGAAAAATGAGAAATGGAGAGTATGTGTGGACTACACTGACCTAAACAAAGCTAGCCTAAGTGACAACTTCCCATTTTCCTACATCGATCAGATCGTAGACGCCACTTCCGGTCACAACTTACTTAGCTTCATGGACGCTTATTCAGGCTACAATCAAATATTGATGCACCCCTCAGATCAAGAGAAAACCTCTTTCGTGATGGAAAAAGGAATATACTGCTATAGGGTGATGCCATTCGGCTTGAAAAGCGCAGGCGCTACATACCAATAACTAGTCAATCGAATGTTCAAATAACAGATCGACAGAAACATGGAGGTTTACATAGACGACAAGCTGGTCAAAAGCCTCCGCAGCCCCAACCACATGCATGATCTCGCCGAAACGTTCAACCAACTCAGGAAATACCAGATGAAGGTCAACCCGCGAAAGTACATGTTCAGTCGAGTATGGAAAATTCCTAGGCTATATTGTGAACAAAAGGGGAATTGAAGCCGACCAAAAACAAATTCAGGCCCTTCTCGATATGAAAGCCCCAACCACATCAAAGACATTCAGAGCCTGACTGAGAGGGTAGCAGCACTCAACTGATTTATATCAAAGTCGTTCGATAAATGCCTTCATTTCTTTAAGTTACTAAGAAGAAGCAACAAATTCTCTTGGAATGAAGAGTGTGAACAAGCCTTTCAAAGCCTGAAAGCATACATGAGGAGTCCTGAACTACTTGTTTCCAGGCATGCTGATAGTTTAACCTTCTATTTGTATCCAGAGCTACTTATTTCCAGACATGCTGCTAGTTCAACCCTCTACATGAGGAGTCCAGAGCTACTTGTTTCAAAGCATGCTGCCGCTAGAGGGGAAACACTCTACTTGTATCTATCTGTTTCCAGACATGCTGCCAGTTCAACCCTCGTGTGAAATGACCGGGGGACCCAAAAACTGATGTATTACACCAGGAAAACCTTCATAGAAGCGGAAGCACACTATCTGGACCTGGAAAAGTTGGCTTTGGCACTGGTCGTATCCTCCAGGAAACTAAGGCCCTATTTTCAGGCCTACTCTATAACGGATCTGACCTAGCATCCACTTCTCTCGGTATTACATAAACCCGAGCTGTCGGGCAGGATGGTGAAATGGTCAGTGGAGCTCGGAAATTTTGACATAAACTACGCTCCAAGAACCGCCACTAAAGCCCAGTCGCTGGTAGATTTCATTGCTGAGTTCACCAACGGAGAAGAATCGAAGACAGATCACCAGCCCTTGGATTCTAGTGTCCAAGTATGGATCTTGCGTTGCGATGGGTCCTCCACTGGGAATGCAATCAGAATTGGGATCACACTCCACTCCCCCAACGGCTTCACCCAAAAAAAAGCAGTCAGGTTCGGCCCCGCTTCAAACAACAAGACAGAATACGAAGCCCTTTTGTCAGACCTAAAGCTAGCATTAGGGATCGGTATAGATCGCTATCGGCATACAACGACTCAAGACTGGTAGTCAACCAGGTCAAGGGGGACTTCCACAGCAAAGACCCCCGCATGGTAGCCTACCGTGACAAGGTACTTGGCATAATGGGCAGGTTCAAGAATTGCGAACGCATATAGTGCCCTTGAGACGACAACAAAAGGCTTGACGCGCTAGCCAGAGAAGCCTCAGCCTCCGACGAAATCTCCAGCAGCCTCATTGAATACCAAGAGCAATCAAGCCTGGACGAAGAAGAACATAGAGATGTCTACTGTCACGCCCCAATTTTCGAAGAAAACAAAAATCCCAAAATCCACGTAGGATTATCCATTTCCCCAAAATTCGGGACATGAAAGTTTGGTATCAGAGCATTTGGTTAGCCTAGGCTGGGGTAGATTCTAGGTGATCCTCGGAATGTGGATATGGGTGTATAGGAGTGTAGGAGTCTTAAGATGAAGTGACAAGGGTGAACCTTGAAAACTTTAGTTCTGTTTCATTTTCTTCGTGAATCTCATGATGAGGCTTCATTGACTTGTGTGTGCGCAAGTAATCTTATTTATAATGTGGATATTTGCATGACATTATTCCGTATTGTTTTCTTTTTAGGGGTTTTGATATCCGTAGTGTTCAATTTGCACTTTCCGCGAATCTCGGGATGAGATTCCTTTTGAGTTGTATATACTATAACACCCCTACTTTTCCAACGACAATAAAAATTAATGTACCTAAGATTTAATTGAAATTTATATTTTTAAAATCTTATTTCATTTGGCAAGTCGTGTTTTTCGAATTGCAGTTAACGTTCTTACCTTCCGAATCTCGGGACGAGATTCCATTTAACGTGTGTATAATGTAACACCCCTAAATTTCATAAACTAATTTATTTTATTTTGAATAAAATAAAATAGGGTTACATTTAATTGGATTCAGGTTTCAAAATTTTAGGGTTTATTTGGTGAGTTAAAGGGTGGGTGCCCTCAAATTATTTAGTGGGGGGCGAATAGCCACCCATAATATAAAACAAAACCCTCCTTCCCTTATTCTCTTGTGCAACAGGAAGAGCAAATTTTGATCCTCCTCTTATCCTCTTCGGCGGCCACGAAGGCTAAGGAGGCGTGAGGATGATGGGTTACTGGCGAGGTGGTGGTGGTCTGGTGAGATGATTGTTGCAATGAGAGAGAAATCTCGTGTGCCGGGGGCGATGTGCTACTAACTGGTGAGTCTTCTTCATTTTTTTCTCTTTTACTGTGAGTTTTCTTCTCTTTTTCTCTTATATTTCTTGTCAATTGTGAATCGATTTCAAGTCAATTATGCATTATAGGGTGTTCAGTGGTCATCACCAATTCGTTTTAGAAGAAAAAATATGGTTAATTTTGTTATTTCAAACTCTTGCATATGAAATGTTTGTTTAAATGTTGCACTGCTTATGTTGTTGGTTGCCAAACAGGTATTTTGATATCTATCTGTTGGGTATTCTTGGTTTTCTTACATTGGTAATTGGGTTATGAAGTTTTAGCATGGAATCTGAGATAAGTCCGACTTATGAAGGTAGATCATAATTTGGATTGAGTTGGGTTTAAGTTGTTAAAGTTTAGTGTTGTTGAAGTGAATTCATGGAGGGGTTGGAACATCTTGATAGTGAGTTGGTTACAGCCCAAGGTAAATGGGGGGTGGCTAAAAACCAACAAATTGCAGGTGAGTGTTGGGTTGGTGCTAGTTGTTGAAGTAAGAGGTTGTGAAATTGATGCTTATGCTTACAACACCATGATTTATGGACTTTTCGAGTCTGGGCATGTTGATCCAGGGTTGGATTTGCTCAAGCAGATGATACAGGAAGGATTACAACAGAATGTGGTAACTTATAGCATTATGATTAATGGCTAATGCAAGAAGAAGAAAGTGAATTGTGATATGGTGCTTCTCTATGAAATGTTCAAACATAACTTGACTCCATCAGTGCATTGTTACACAGTGTTGATTGCTGCACTTTATGACGAAAATAGGATAGAAGAGGTAGATGAGTTATTTATCAAGATGCGAGACAGAGATGTGCTTCCTGACATTGTGTTATATTTGTTTATGATAAAAAAAAAAGTGTGGGTTAGGTGTTAGGTCCAAATGGTGGTGGCTCAAGAAACTCATCCAATATGGAGGAAGAAAGCTTACTAAATATTGTGGTTTGCTTCCTGTATTTTTGGCTACCCCACTGATTTCCTTCCTGTATTTTTGTGCATGAGTTTGTTGTGAGGTAAGGGAATTGTGCTCAGTAGTGCATAAAGTTAAGTGTTTTAACAAGTTGTTAGCAACGGTGGCAAGCTTGAAATGGGTTTCTGGTGGGGGTGATCTTTGAAATTCTATAGGTAATGGATCAGATGGTGTGGTTGGGATGAAATGGAGAGTCGTGTTTTTTGAATCTATCGAAAATCATTGATGATTGATTCTTAATGCAAATTTCTCATAATGGGTATCTTGTCCTTGGTTGAAAAAGGTATTCATGTGAAGATGATAAATTGACAGGTTCCAACCAAATGCAGCCTATTTTATGTTTATTTGGTGTGTTCAAGGGGATGTAGCTTTGGGTTGGTTGGTTAATTTATGCAGTTTTTATGGTGGATGTCGCTAATATGTAATTAGGGCTATTGGGAGTAGTTTGTATAATGTTTTCTAAACCAATGTGTTACTTGCATTATGCGCATAAGTGCATGTGGATTTGTCACAGTGGGGACCTTAGTTTGTAAATGGCAAACATGCAATTTTGGTGAATGGTATTGGAAATCCCATATCTCTTTATTGTATGGAAATACTCAAAGGAGTTATTTGGTGCTAACTAGGAATTTGTGGATGTTTTCAAACAACTTAAGTGATGTGTGCTGTACTGGGATTTGGATGGTTGTTTTGGTGTAAGTTAGTGTTCACTCATGATTGTCATGCACTTTCATGTTTATGTGTTGAAATTGTCTTTTCGGAGATTGCATGTAGTGGCTTTGTTGGATTCAGCATTTGAGATACTTTCTGCCAAACTAGGATGTATGTGTTTATCCCTAAAATCACATTCATATGGAGAGTACTATGTGTAGTAGTGTTTGATTTTGCACTATGGTTTGTTTTGTTTTGATGTCTTGTTGATTCTATTGATATAGGACCATTTAAGATTTATGGTGTTCCTCTGTATGTATGCATCTTGAAATGGTTATGTTCTCCCAAAGGAAGGGGTGGATTTCATTATGAATGACAAACTGTCACTTGATCATCGTGTTATTATAAAGAATGATTTATGAATATGCTATGCTTCTCCGAAAGAATGGGTGGATTTACTTATGAATGACAAAATGTCATTGTGAAGGAAATTCGAAATATCAAAAATAAATTATATAGATAAACCTTGATTTCTGAAAATTTAATCACCTGAAATTGTATCACTTAGAACTACCACACCTATTTTGTTTATTATTTCCCCTATCTTACTAGAGAAACTAAATGACCAGCGGGTCGTCTTGCGGAGTTGTGGCACCCATTTCTTACTAGAGAAACTAAAATAACCTTCGGGTTAGTCTTGCGGAAATGAGGTGAATTGTTATGCCTAAGATAGGCTTTGATATTTATTCGTAAAAAATGTGACGTGATTTTATGCGCATTGATAGCCCAAGAGTGGCTTTTGGTACTCATATAGTTAGGAGTATCCGCGATGCATGCCTGTATGTGATGTCCCCACTTGGGCATGGATGACGGAGTAGTACTCCTTTATATGAGAGAGGCATACGGGCATGTATGTTCAAATAAAAATGAATAAACTACGTTTATATTGTTTCTAATCCTTTTTTATGCAGGATGGCAAGTCCACTAATATTTCTGCAGGTCAGACTTGCCATAGTAAACTTCTACCGAGTAAGTACAAGTAAGTGCATATTTACTTATTAGGATGAAGATATGAATGCCTCGTGAAGGAACTACCTGTTTGTTTTGGTGATTTTGTCGTACTACATTTTTCGATCATGCCCTGCAATTTCCTTTATTGATTTTTGGAAATAAAGAAATTTCTCACACCAGCTTTATTGTTGACCCCAAGTGAGCTTTTGCTTCTTGGGTACATTCCTTTGGGAATGTAGCCGATTAGCCTTTCAGGTTTAGAGACTTTTGAGCAGCGTTACTGGAGTTTCGCTAGTTGGGCTAGCGACGTCGGAATTTTTTGGTTAGAGTTTTATTATAAATTTTAGTTTGTTCTATTTTCTAAACTATTTTTTAGTCGTTGCTGCTAAATGTTTCTATTGTTATTGGATTTCACGTCCCGAGTTTTGGGGAAACGGATAATCCTACATGGATTTTGGGATTTTCATTTTCTTCGAAAAATCGGGGCGTGACATGACGCTACGAAAACGCAACGAAATTGGATGACTCCTATACTGGAATACATAGCAATCAGAGACTTGCCCACCGAGAAGGTTGAAGCAAAAAGAATAAAATATAGAACAACAAGGTACACTCTCCTAAACGACAAGTTATATAGGAGATCAAAAAATTCATATGGGCCACCATCATCTGTAGATTTGGCATCCCTAGAGTGTTGGTCAGCGACAACGGAACCCAATTCAAGGGTAGCAAGGTCAAGAAACTGTGCAAAAGTTTGAGTATTGATCACCACTTCTCCTCGCCAGGGCAGTTCCAAGCCAACGACCAAGCGAAGGTTACTAATCGGACGATCCTAGAGGCCATCAAAAGAAAGCTCGACGCAGCTAAATGGAAATAGGTTCCAGAGCTACCTGGAATACTCTGGGTGTATCAAACAACCAAAAGAGTCCCTACCGAAGAGACACCTTTCGTCCTACCATACGGGACAGAACCATGGTTCCGATAGAGCTTGAGGTGTCAACCTTCCTAATAGAGGAGTTTAGACCAGACGGTAATGACGAAGCCTTGCACCTAGGGCTAGATCTCCTGGACGAAAAATTGGATCTAGCCTCCGCCAAGATAGTCGCCTACAAATAGTGAATGGCGCAATATTACAACAAGAAGGTCCAACCACGTGAGTTCAAGGTGGGAGATTGGGTACTCGGGAAGACTCAGCAGAACACCGAAGAAGCTGGTGTGGGAAAGCTAAAACCAAACTGGGAAGGACCTTACAGAGTCGCCAAGGTCAATAGGCTGGGAATGTACTGGCTGGAAGATGCAGACGACGACGGGCTTAAACGACCATGGAATGTAGAGCATCTCAAAAACTATTATCAGTAAAATATTTGCTTTTACCAAAACTTCCAATACTATCTGTTACAACCATCGACAAGCCCAGCTATGGCCATACTCGCATATCAGCCCAATGCCTAGTCCCCTACGCGCGAACCACGACGGCCGAGGAAGTGGGAGTCTAGTAAGCGTTTGCCCGCTGATGATAACGACTTGCCAAGGGATCATTGGTCTCTAAGAGACAATGATCGCTGAACTTATAAGGTAAGCTAAGTCATTTCGCGACTAATGGAGATGGCTTCTAGTGCCCGAAGCCTAGTTCGCTACACGCAAACCACCATTACCGATGAAGTGGGAGTCTAGTCAACACTTGTCCGCTGATGACATTGACTCGCCAAGGGATCATTGCACTCCAACAAATAATGGTCGCCAAACTTACTAGGTAAGCTTAGTTAGTTCGCGACTGATGATGATGACTTCTGGTGCCCAAAGCCTAGTCCGCTACACGCGAACAACGACGACCGAGGAAGTGAGTCTAGTTAGCACTTGTCCACTGATGACGATGACTTGCCAAGGGATCATTGCTCTCCAACATACAATGATCGCCAAACTTACCAGGTAAGCTTAGTCAGTTCGTGACTGATGACGATGACTTTTGTTGTCCAAAGCCTAGTTTACTACATACGGACCACGACCGAGGAAGTGGGAGTCTAGTCAGCGCTTGTCCGCTGATGACTACGACTAGCCAAGGGATCATTGCTCTTCAACAGATAATGATTGTCGAACTTACTAGGTAAGCTTAGTCAGTTCGTGATCGATGAGGATGAATTCTAGTGCCCAAAGCCTAGTCTGTTACACGTGGACCACGATGGTTGAGGAAGTGGGAGTCCAGTCAGTGCTTGTCCACTGATGACGATGACTTGCCAAGGGATCATTGCTCTCCAATAGACAATGATCGCCGAACTTATCAGGTAAGCTTAGTTAGTTCACAACTGATGATGACGACTTCCGGTGCCCAATGCCTAGTCTGCAATATGTAGATCACGACGACCGAGGAAGTGGGAGTCTAGTCAGCGCTTATCCACTATGACGAGGACTCACCAAGGGATCAATTCTCTCCAACAAACAATAATCGCCAAACTTACCAGGTAAGCTTAGTCAGTTCGAGACTGATGACGATGGATTCTAGCGCCCAATAACTAGTCCACTACATGCGGACCACGACGGCTGATGAAGTGGGACTCTAGTCAGTGATTGTCTGTTGATGACGACGAATCGCCAATGAATCATTGGTCTCCAACAAACAATGATCTCCAAACTTACCAGGTAAGCTTAGTCAGTTCACGACTGATGACGGTGGCTTCTAGCGCCCAACACCTAGTCCACTTCACCCAAACCACGATGACCGAGAAAGTGGAATCTTGTCAGCTCTTGTCCGCTGATGACGATGAATTACCGAGAACCTACTAGGTAAGCTAAGTCGATTTTCGACTGATGACGACGGTTCCTGGTGCCCAATGCTTATTCTACCATGTGTAAATCACAATGGCTGAGGGAGTAGGAGCCTAGTCAACACTTATTCGCTAACGACTTACCAAGAAGTCATTACAGATAATGATCGAGGAAGCCTGGTTTACCCTCGACTAACAACGATTTCTGTTGATTAACCCATAATCTGTCATAAGGTCAATGACAACGATCCAAAGCAACAATATATTTTGACTAACAAAGACAGGCGCTCCGCCCAGTAGTACAAACTCTATGATCTACAAAGCATTTAAAGCAAACACGACAATACGGGGCAAAACAATACTTTCATTCAAAAAATATTTGTCTGCAAGGAAAGAACGTTACAACCATTTTAAGGAGAAACATCCTCCTCAGCAGCTAGTCTTGCAGTGCCAGAGCCCTCCCCTCGATTAATCGATCCGAAAGCAAACCTCTTGTAGAGGGAAAAATCAAGATCGACGCTAGGATGCTCTCCCCTGATTAGCTCCAGAAGATCTCCAACCTACCCCGAATAACCTCGAATGAGATCAACGGCCTCCTGCCTAACATGTCGAAGTCCACTGCACCCAACAGGGCTACGTAGTGCGAACGCTCCTTAGCGTCACGAACGCGGCGAAGCCCTTCGTCAACTGTAGACTCTAGCTGCTGTCATTTGACGGCCCATTCCGCCTCAATCCTTTTCCTTTCGGCTTTTTGGGTCTCCAGATCAGAAGACCATCTTTCCACGGCTACATCTAAGCGCTCCAGTTCGGCCCTAGTCCGCCTTAGTTTAATGCGAGTAGACGCCAAATTAGACTTGGTCGCCATCAATTGAGATCTCATAGCAGCATATTCCACTTCGGTGTCATAGGCTGCGGCCCCCACATGCCTGGGGTTTGTGGCAGTACCAGAATTCTGCAGCTGACCATTCAAGGAATCCATCCGATAGAGGCCATCTAAATTATGACATTCGCAAATCCACGAAGGGCTTCTCCAAAGTGAGAACTCTCCCACGGGCTTTGGGTGCAATAAAATAGGATTGTACGACTCAAGGGCACGAGCGACCATCTCGAGACCACGGTCACATGATGCATCAACGTGCAGTCCAACTTCCTCCCCCTCTAAGTCAACAACGGAAGTAGAAGCATCTGGAGGGAAGCAACAACCCCCCAAGGGTGCCGTCTGTGTAGACCGGGGCGTCCTAATGGGAGAAGCCGCCCGGTCAGAAGGTTGCCTCTTCTTCGGAACAACGACGGGAGGCACAATCGCCTCCAATTTAGCAAGCTTGGACGGGCTGAGTAGGGCCAGACTTCTCTTCCTCGTACAACAATTGACAACTCCCTCACAACCTAGCACAGGGCGAACACCATGAGAACACCTCAACAACCGCTGCGCACAACATTGCTTGGCATTATGACCTCAACGGATGTTAAAGGGAGCTTGAAAAACTCCCTTTCTATCTACCTCTGTTACTCGCTAAGAGACGAAAGAGCAAACTTCTGATAAAGAAAGGAATAACGTCAAAACCAACGCCGCATAAGGAATATACAAAAATATACATATAATATGCCTGCAACTAAGAAAATCACCAAGATAAAACTAAAAGTATCGGGACACTCTACGACTCCCAAGCTTGAAGTACGCAGAATCCACCGAAGCCAAGAACCAATGCTTCTCCCAAGATTCAACGCCGTTCGCCACCAAGTGCAGACAAAAAGGACAATTCAATATGCAGAGACCCTTGAGGTCGAATCGAGCAGTGGTCATGTGATGGATCACCGTAGGGGTCAAACAGAAACCAGCGTCATGAGCCCTAAGAAGAATTGCAAGTAGAATCTTGAACCCGCTCGGAGCCATTTGACTGGAAGGCATACAAAAATTAAGAAAGAAGTGCCAGACATCATCTAGTACTGGAAACTGAAACCCATACTCAAACATGCCTCAGTGCAAACTTGTGTACCACTGAGGGGGCGTAGTCGGGCCCAAACCTCCAAACGCGGAAACAATTTCCAAATCTCTCGGAATACGGTACAAACTACGAAGCCTGATCAACCCAGTTTCTTCGACCAAGTTACCTTCGAATAATTTGACACAAGTGAAAGATAACAGATCTTTGGGAGAAAGTTCAACATTGTTAGCCATCGGTAGAAAAAACAAATAAAATTTCACAGCAATACTATGGCTCATAAGAACAGTGTAGATAAGAATGAGAAAATCTTCATCGAAGCGACAAATATTTATAGGGAAGGCAAATAACACTTTCCCTCCTTGAGAAATTGTGTACCCATTAATGTCATGCGTCGCTCGAGACAGACGTTCGAGTTCAATCATCACGATAGTATAGTTTCTTTTTCAAAGAGTCAGTGAGCCGACTTAATGCCTCACTAACTTGGGGGGAGTAGCTGATGATACACAAAAGCGATCACATCCCTAAGCCATACACGTGTCATGATGATCTTGAGGAATTACGGACCCCAACATCAGCCCAACACTGATCTGGCCCAAGCGATTCCAAGCCCGTCTAATTCAGCTCGCCACATAGACCTGAACTCTTACAGCATGCTAGGCCCACATGTCTCACTGCTATCCTCAATACCCCAAGTCCCACTAAGGCAAGTATCTTGAGGATCAGCTTTAGACAAGCAATTACAGCAGCTCTCTGCTTCCATCTAGGAAGCAAATACCAGAGTACATTCCACACAGGGAAAATTCCTTCTACGGATTGCTCTCCTACGTATCTAGGAGCACAGGGCTAACAGGGAACCTCCCTCCTACAACACGACTCCTAATTAGAGAAGGATTTCCACGAAAATCTCCTTCCTAAACTATGCCTTCGATGGCTTGGTAGAACCATGACTTTTGCACTGTAAATAAGACATGAGGTTGGTAAGCTAAGGTACGCTAAAAATTCTTGTTTAAAGCATTACACCTTCTTTTAGATCCTTGTCTGACTTTAGCATCGGAGTGTCATCGGCCACCACAACGGTGGTCCGTGGCTCACGTGCATTACTTGTGAAGGTCAAAAGGTGTACTACTCTATGGAGGTGAAGGAGCCCACATAATCGAGGAGCAGCTATGCAGAGATCTAGAAGTCAAAGCTAGTGAGGTAGTCAAGACTAACAAAGAGCTAAGTAACAATAGTTCAGCAAATGGGCTCCAACTCCAAAAGTTGTTCATCAGCAAGGAACTGGCCACCAGCACGAAGTCCACTATTCAGTAACTTCTTTAGCTTTGAAAAAAAAAACTTTGCTAGAGGGACAACACAATCCAAGCCATGACCATTTGCGCCTCCTTCAGGGTCGGATTAGCTTAGTCTCCGCTCGGAGTTAAATTATTTGTTACTTTGTTTCTTTTTCTTATTTTCTGTTTTTCATTTCAGTGTAGCAGAGTTGTTCGTACATGACACATTCTAGAAATAAAACAAGTTTTATTGATTGCAATGAGAGTTATTACAAAGCTTGTCGACCAACTAGTACAACAGTTTATACATTATAAGTATCTAAGTACGATGCAAGCATTTATCCCCTGAAACAAGGGTAGAAACTTTGATTTGCTATTTTGCCTCTAGAGAGAAGGTGGAAAGAGTAAAATGTCCACGAAGATGATGAAAGAGCGCGCTCAATTAAATTCTCCATCAAATCACCCCAAGAAAACGATTCGGATGTGGCAAACAAAGTACATGAAGAGGGTTGCGAACACTCCCTCGGTTATCCGCTTCGCCAGTTTGCCTCATAAACAGGAATAGAAGGAAGCGACAGGAACTTGATGAGAATGTCCCGGTGCAACGAAATTGTCAAAATTTCACAATGCTACCAAGAGGAAACGCCTCTTAAGCACGTACTGCCTATGGTGAGGCAGATGTGCCACCCCCAGGATGAGAGTCACGATCTCCAACGCTCCCATCAACCATAAACGAGCAGCGATGACCAACCCTCGACAACAGTAAACGGATGAGAGAGTCCTTGAGCACCGGATGATGGAAGACAAACATGACCCCCGAGAGAAAGTCTGTAATTCTTCTTCCCAAAGTAAGAAGATATTAGAAGATCCCGCAAGATCAATCCTGTGCCGCAGTGCCCACCCAGATTAGGCGGCACATCATAACAACAAGTCTTATCAAGACTCATTGGCAAAAATGTCAGAACATTCGAAGACTTCAGTAGAGGAGATATTCCTTCAGCCTTTGGAAAACCCAAAGCAAACTCTCTGGTAATATGCATTTGATTAACATGTTCTACTACTTGCATTGCAGTGCTTAAACGCAGGATAGCCAACCATATATAGGCAAAATGGTTTACGAAGAGGCATCAACAAGCAGTTACTTCAGCATTAAAGGGCGTACGAGAAATCGGGAAAACGACGATTCCAATAGCAACTGCACAAGTCCACATCTTTTGAATTAATGGCTCTGCAAGTAGCCCCATTAACTGGGGGAGTAATCCATGCTGAATCGTCTCACAAAATGTGCCATATCCCTGGCACGCTGATCCACAAATATTTCTTCTAAATGCGCCCATCAACTAATGGGTCCAAGCTTATGCCCTGCCAGATCCGGCCCAGCACACTCAAAATAGCAAACAACAAATGCCCTGAGCGCCCACATAATAAGGAGTGCGCCAATAGAGTATTATTATTAAACCGAAGGCATCAGCTCCACCATTATTCCATTGCTATTCATTAAAGACGGCCAACCTATTATTAGCTAGATTAATCGATCCGATACTGAAATCAGACCGCTGGGCGAGTTAAGTAAGTGAGGACCCCCAAGTCAGATTTACACGCCCAGAATCTCTCAGGCGAGTTAAGTAAGTGAGGACCCCCAAGTCAGACTTACACGCCCAGAATCTCTCAGGCGAGTTAAGTAAGTCAGGACCCCAAAGTCAAACTTACACGCACCAAATCTCTAAGGTGAGTTAAGTCAGGACCCCTAAATCAGACTTACGCGCCCAAAATCTTATTCTAACCAAAGCTTAGTCGGTTTCGACCTATGACAATAGCTTCTGGTATGCTCTAACGCCCAATCCGTTAAATTAATGGGTGTCAACGGTTTAGAGAATGGCAGCTTAGTCAGCACTCTGATACCTGATTGAGATGACTTGCTCGGAATCATTGTCCAAACATGGACAATAGAGACCAAACCCGACCAAATCTTAGTCGACGATGACCGACAACGATAGCTTTTGGTCTGTTCGAAGCCTAGTCTGCACATAACGGATTCCAACAACTTAGAAAGTGGGAGTCTTGTCAATGCTTTTGATGCCTGATTAAAATGGTTTGCTAGGGGTTACTACTCGTATGTAGACAGTGATCGCCGAACCGCGGTGAATGCTTAGTCAATGGCCACTGATGACGTTGGTTTTGGTTTGCTTGAAGCTAGTTCGTTGCGCACAGATTCCGACGGCCTAGAAAGTAGGAGCTTAGTTAGTGCTCATGTAGCCTGGTGAAGATGGCGTGCCATAGATCATTGGCCAGCTACAGACAATGATCGCCAAACCCCCAAAAGTTTAGTCAGAACGGCTGACAATGATAACTGTTGGCTCGCTCCAATTCCTAGTCTGCCACGAACGATCAAGATGGGTCGAAAAGTGGAGCTTAGTCAGTGCTCATGAAACCTAGTGAAGACGGGTTGCCAAGGACCACCATGGTCGCTGAAAGCTAACCCGGTTTAGTCAGTCATAACTGGAAATAACAACCCCCGGTCCAATTAAGCCTGTTCTACTAATAACAAATAAAAACGAGTCAAATGTCCAGTCAGAGTTCTAAAAGACTCGACCCAGACGACTCGCAAGGACTATTGTCCACTCATCTACAAGGGCGCAAGCGCTAGGACCACAGTCTGACTAATATGCTTATAACAGCAACAACAACTGTTGGTCCAACAGACAGCCAAGTTTCCAGACAAGCAGAAAATTACACTCCCCGATCTCTACAAAGGAATTTGACCAAAACTGCAGCATAAGAAGTCGAAGCTCTTATCAGCAAATCAAATGTGAGCTACCTAGCCCAACAAAGTTTTTCATTTGACAACCAATGTTGAAATAAGACTAAACAAGGACAAGCTAGCAGGAAAGCAAAGGAAGACAAAAAAGTGCAAATTACTATTCATTTGCAAACTCAAGTACAAGATTCACTCCTCATTAGGAGGAGAATCAGATACAACAGAACTAGACTTAGCAGGGGGAAAAGTAGGAGACACATCTATTGGTGCTGCCTCTCGACCCCCTCATCAAGACTGCCTTCTTCTTCAGACGAATTATAGGTCGCTCAAAACTCTGCATATGAAATTTCTTTATAATAGAAGAGATCCCATTCGGGATGCTCCTCCTCCATCAGACGCAACAGTTCTAGCCTTCCATGCACGACTCTGCTAAATTCAAATGTGCTCTAAGCCTTGAGAAGCTTCTCTTCGCGCCTTCTTGACTCAGCGAGCTTCTTTTTTAGTTGCTCAAACTCGCCAGACAAGAACTCAATTTGGGACTGCTCAACATCCAGCCTGTCATTAGTGATATTTAGCTCACTTTATGCCAGTTGGAACTGCTCTCCAACGATCCGCACACGCTTGGCCCTAGCCTCCAACTGCTGACATCGGATAGTCCACTCGGACTCCATTTAATTTTCTCAGCATGTAAAGCCTGCAGTTCAGCCTGCACTCCATCAACAGAATGACAGGCTAGTTGCAACTCAGACGGACAAGGTTTAGTTCATTCTCAAACCCATCTCTTGCGTATACTGCCCCCGCCAAGTCGGACACAAGTGCTTCCAAGTGAGCCTTTTGAGCCTCCGACCCAATGATCTGGACCTGGACCCTACTCCAATATCTGAGAAAACTTCAAGTTGCTTCCTCAACGACTCAATCTCATGAAGAGCATCCGAGTATGACTTCTGCAGATTTGCGAAGACTCACTTTATGGTATACACCTTCTCACGAGCGGCCTCAACTTCATTTCCAGACGGGGCTACTTGATTCAGATATAACATCCCTACCACAAGGTGTTTCTGCTCTTTATCTAAACACTTTCCTAGTGGCCCCAGAGCACAGTTCACCTGCCAGTCATTCCACCTGCTGATATGCTTCCTTGCAGCATTAGAGATGTCAGCCTTCTGATACCAATCATGGTTGCCCATCCTTATTACATCTGGGGCAAACAGACTAATATGTGCATCCGGATAAAAATCGTTCGAAGTCGAAATCACTTTAGCCCCGCCCATAGCCATCTTCACTGTATCAAGGCCTTCATCAACAACTTTACCTTTGCCTGTAGCAGCCAACCCTCTCTCACATGCCGGCCCAGCTTTAGGGGAAGAGGGAAGCGAGTTATTCCTCAAACCCGTCGTCAGTTGGATATGAGGACGGGAACGAGATGGAGCACAACACATTGATAAGAATAAAATTTTCTCCACGGCGCCGATGATCAAAGACGACCATTCAAACCTCCCATGTCCGCCTGCAGCAACATCCTGCTCATAAACTTCGCCTACTGGGTGCTCAACTTGGTAACATCCTCCATGCCTACCATTTGCAGATATTCTCTCTCCAGGTCAAGAAGAGAGACGGGGGGTCGCGACTTGAGCATCGCACCCCTAAGAATAGCAGTCTCACTAGGCACTTGCCCAACAACATCACACCCTTCAGACGAGGCCAGGCGTCTGCGGATTGATCTAGATAAAACACGAGATCTTTTCTGATGCACAGTAAAATAAAGCGCCTCATATATTTCTTCCCTCATTGAGGGGCTTGAAACCTTGAGCTCGGGAAGCTTCCTCTTTCGCGAAACAGGTGCTCCTTCAGGCTTTGGCTTCTTCTCCCGATACACAGTGGGAGCCACGTGCCAATGTGCCTACAGATCGCTACACTCAACATTAGAAGGTTTGACTACTTCTTCTACCTCCAAACGAGGCATGTCGCAGAACACATCCAGAGTGGATTTATCCTCAACAGAAAGAGGCAAAGTAGATAATCTCCCTGCAAAAGTTACAATAGGTCAATCTAATATGAAATTGACACAAATAAGATCGGCGAAGGAATCAACTTATTACTCAGTGGTCTAAATTCACGCTCAACTGGACGACCGACAAGATCAAAATATGGGAAGTCCGCAGGAGCCATGAAACAATACTTCTACCACGATTTAAAATCATCAGGAAATTTGTCGAAGCAGTTCGGCGATGTCAACACACACACAACCTGCTCGTGTATCCGATGAGAAGTTAATAATTGCATACCATTGGCCTTAGCTCTAATCAGAATGGCGATCAAAGTATTATACTCGTTTGGCACAAGTTGATCGGGTGCAATGCCGAGGTACGCCAGGAACTCCCAAACCTCCTTGATGACATGAAAGCGGATTGCAGCATACCTTGGTGAAGGCAGATAAACCCCTTAGGAGGGTTCAACAACGTTAGATCGACGCCCAGAGTGTAGAGCACTAGATCATTAGGAATTCTGAATGTCTTACAAAAGACTTCCAGATTAGTTTCAGAGAGCAATCTCTACTAAAAAACTTATGGCCCCTGGCGAATAGTTTATGAGAATGTTGATCCCGGCTCGCCACGAAAGTACAAGCTTTCGAATAAGAAAGTTTAGCAAAGTCAAAGGCACAACAGACAATACAACAAAACAGAATATCAGAGATTGAAGGAATTATACTCCACAACCATGAGATCTATATAGAAAGTTGAGCTCTCACCTTTCCCGCTTTCAAGGAAAGTGCACGCTTAATTAATGCAATTCACCGCTCGAGGAAATCTCTTAGACACAATCATTATGACTGCACAACTACTTCATGAAAAGACCTAGTGGACCGATAGGATGGCCCACTAACTCGGGCGGAGTAGCTGATGATACATCAAACCATCCTCTGATTAGCACCGTACACATGTCATGATAATCTCATCAACTGAACGAAGCAGATCCAATTGCACGCACAATCCAGTGAGGCCCAAACAATAGCAAACCCATCATTGGTAGAATCCAAACAGTCAGGTCTGAGTTGCAATCAGCCAGTAAGCTCACACGTCACGTGGTTAGGCCCAATACTCGTAAGACCTCTAAGGCAAGTATCAGAAAGTTCTACCCAAGATAGGCAGGCCAACAACACATTGGATCTGACTAGGAAACATATATTAGAGTGTAAGTCGAGCAAAGAAACTTCTTTGCATGGACAACGCTCAAAAAGAAAATTTTCTCCCGTAGATCTAGGAGAACAAGTCGTGTAGGGAAACTATCCCACATGAACAGCTCCCAATCAAGAAAGGATCTCCACAGCAAGATCACTTTCTCTAAACTACGCCACCAAAGGCCAAACTGAACAAGGACTCCTTCACTATAAAAGGGAGATAAAGTCGATGAACTAGATGTACGCAATATAACCCATTTTATAGTTTTAAGCCTCTCCTAAGTCTTATCTAACTTAAGCATCGGAGTGCCATCGGCCACCACACTGTGGTCATTGGCTCACGTTTGCTACTTGTGCAGGTCTAGGTAAACAACTAGGAAGGGAGAACAAAAATCGACTACATCATATACAATAGACAATTGATTCACAAATGACTTATTTGATTTTGATATTCGATGGTTAGATTCATAGTGACTCATGGGATACTTGGCTTTGGCCGGTGAGATCAAGTTCGTATGTGGGTTTAGGAATACCTTTGTTGCTATGAGGAGGATTTTGTCGTCTGGAAGTATTCGAAAAATTGTCTCAGGAACATTCTCAACAAACAATTCGTTCGGATTCACTTTCATTTGCGTCACTACTTCCATCCAACTTTATACCACTTCGTCAAGTTACCCACCTTCTGATCGTCACTTCTTTCGTCTAATGTTGAACCACTCATATCCAATTCACTCAAAGTGTGGTTCACAGGATCAGTGATTTCAGGATACTCTAGATTTTGAATTTCCTGATGGTACTCCCCTTGAAGTTCAAACTCAGAGTGGAAATACAGTTTATCTTCAAATACATTTTTATTTTCATGAAACACAACATATAGAATAGTATGCATACCATTGTTGGGGGATGATAACACCGATATCCTTTTTTATTTGGAGCATATACCACGAATACACAATGTAACGCTTGAGGAGCTAATTTACTACGTTGATGTTTACGAAGATAAACAATGCCACACATCGAAAGACCAGAGGTGGGAGGTTGGAAGTAGTCGGAGCATTAATGGAAGTATGCCAAGCTTGAAATGGTGTCTGAATTGTAAAGTTCGGGATGGTACACAATTGATGAGATAGGCAGCAGTGGTAAGGGCTTCACCCCAATATGTTGTAGGCAGATGGTTTTCATTAAGGATGCACAAATGACTTCCAGTAAGTGACGGTTTTTTATTTTTTCCACCTCGTTCTGTTGTGGCATATTAGGACACTTTTGGTTTGATGAAAATTACATGTGTAGTCAATTACTGATGTAATTCTGAACTCTTGTATTCTCCACTGTTATCACTATGGATTACCTGAACCTGCATAATCATTGTATGAAATTTATGAAACAATGAGATGACC
>OY747126.1:8409530-8603718 GCA_963556465.1 Berberis vulgaris | reverse complement strand
AAGAGATCTGTCGAAGATCAGCCGCAGTAGATCTGTCGAAAGATCTGTCGAAGATCAGCAGAGAAGAAGAGATCTGTCGCAGAAGAGAAAAAGAGATCTGTCGAAGAACTTTGTCGAAGATCAGCAGAGAAGAAGAGATCCGTCGAAGAAGCCCTCTCCTCTCTGTGTCAAAGAAGCAGCAACAGAGAAGAAGAGATCAGCGAGATCAACATACTCCTTTCTCTGTCGAAGAAGCAACAGAAGAGAAGAAATCAGCGAGAAGAGATCAGCGAGATCTCCCTCTCCTCTCTCTGTCTCTGTCGAACAGAAGAACTCCCTGTCACTGTCGAAGAGAAGAACTCCCTCTTTCTGTCTCTGTCTCGAGAAGAAGCAGCACAGTAATTTATTCACTCTTGGTTGGTTGTTTTGGAAGATGAAGAACCAACCAACACAGTAATCATCCTGTAATCATTCTGTGTTTACAACACAGTAAGCAGAGAAGAACCAGTAGATTTGGAAGATGAAGAAACCAACACAGTAATCATTCTGTGTTTGGTTGCTTTGATGTATCTGTGTGTAGCTTTTTCAACTATTGATGTATGTATCTGATTGGGTTATTCACTCTTGTTTGTATCTGTTTGTTGTTTTTTAACTATTGTAGATAGTTTGGTTGTTTTCATGTTCTTGTTTGGATTTAGTCCAAAAACAGTAATCATTCTAGCAACTTCTAATTAGAAATTGATGCATTTTTAGTAGGAACCGTAGGGACCCGGACCGTTTCAAACGGTTTGAGTTAGGTTCGGTTCCAATATTCAAAATGAGGGGATCCGGACCGGACCGAATCCGTTAATTTTAAACGGTTCGAGTTAGGTTCCTCCAAAATTGGAGCCGATCCGGACCGTGCCCACTCCTAGAATCAAACTCGGCTAAAATTAGAATCAGTTGAATGTTCGGGATCTTTGTTTGAATGTTCAATAAAATGTTCATATTATACTTTGGCATGTAAAAATACTTGCATGTTTTAATAATAAAATACATATTTTGAAATTGTAAGTGTGTATTGATAATTTGTTTTGTTGGAAAAATCTTCAAAATTGCATTTCAATGATACCAAGTTTACCAAAATCCAACAGCTATATAGATAGTTATGATAAATTTCATTTTGAAAAAAAATGAAAACATAATACTTCTCTCTCTGCCACATGTACATTCCACCGACTTTTTTTTTTACAATTTTTTCATTTTCTTTGGCATTCTACGTGTTTTATATCAATATATTAGGGTATTTCCCGCACATTCGACACTCAAATTGTTTTGCTTATCGATAGGAAAATGTGTGTGATAGGAGGATAATTTTCAACTTTGGCTAGAGGTATTTCAATCCTATGATAACATAAATTTCAGCCAAACACCCTCTCATCTCCCTCTATGTGATCTGTTAGATCCTTAAGTTTGGGTAAATCTCAATCAATTTTTATCTCCAACCTGAAACACTATTCTGATTTGTTATATAGGCTAGGGCATTCTCCGTGCCTTTGGCACTAAAATTCAGTCTGAGCCTTTAGATGTTTGATGGTTAGAGTTGGTTGGGGCATAAAAATAATAAAAAAACTTATTTCTCCAACCTTTCTCTAGTATATTGCTCGTGTCGTTGGCACGATAGAAGGTGGGTCGTGGCAGTTGGTCAAACTAGGTTAAAATTTTAAACAATTATAAAGAAAAAAAAACACATTTTAAAACTGCTTCCTCCCCAAACTTTGATTTTTCCAAATAAACGACACCATCCCGATCCACCCCTCCCTCCCTTCATATGTTCTCTGCGATGCTGACAACCCCGCTCCGTCCCTTTCTTCTTTTCTGCTCCCTTTCTCTGTATACTGTGAGATTGACAACCGCCCTGCCTCCTCTTCTTTCTTCTTATATGCTTGATTTATTTCCCTTTTCCACCATCGCTACCAACCACCACAACCCCAACCTCACTTGTTTTCTTTGAGGAAGAAGAAGGTTTTTTTTTTAAGTAGTTTCTAGAAATAAATCAGTGAATCGAGGTCTAGTATTATATTTTATTCATAGGATTTCTTTTGAGATACATGAAAGCTTCAACCCATTAAATTTTCCTTAAGATACATGTTTGTATCTCAAGGTTCATCTGTGGGTTATTGTTGGAAGGGCATTTTGGTAATCAACGTGAGCATTTTGACAGTCAATGCACGTTGACTGCTAGTCCTGGGGGAGACTGTAATAGTGATTAATGTTGGAGGTAACCTCTAATTAGCTATATTTAATAGGGGACAAAACACAAATACCCCAATTATTTTTGTAAACATATAATTTTGCATTTGAAATTAATTTTGGCCCCTTAACTTTATATACCAATTTGATTTGTCCCTCTATATACTAATTTTTGCCTGCTACAAAGTAGCTTGTTGGATCCATTTTTCCCCATGGATTAGATGAAGTTTTGTTACCAATTGATGTTTTGTATAGTTACTAAAGTATGCCCCTTGCCGTTGGCACTCCACATAATTTTATTTTTGCTAATTATTTTGTACTGAGCACCTCCGTCACTATCCTCATTTTTTCTTTCAATCAGTATTTAAGTGTAAGCCGATTATAAGTGTAAGCCCGTTCAGTCAAATTTGAATCAGTTTGGGGGAATTTTAAACGCCGAGAATGAGTTCTCCCCCAATAGTTGAATTCACCAAAACATGAAATTTATGGTTTTTTGTTTAAATGTGCATTAAGATGCCCGACTCATTTTTATGGTATGATTGACCCGTCTCATTGCTTTTAAAAAAATTGAAAAATATTAAAAACGTGTAATACATTATATATTTTTTAATTATGAAATATATATTTAAATATTTTGGCCTTTGTATTGATCATTGATTTTGTTCGAAAGATCTTCAAAAATGCATTTCAACGATACTAAGTTTATTAAAATCCAACTACGATTTAGATAGTTATGATAATTTTCATTTTGCTAAAAGGAAAACACAATATTTTCCATCTCCGCCACATGTACATTCCATCAACTTTTTTCAAAAGTTTTTCATTATTTTTGTCATTCTACATGTTTTATATTTACAAATATGTCATCATGAGAAATGAATCTCAACCCTCAAATTCAATACATTTCCCAACTTTTAATCCTAACCATCTTTTATCTCTAATTTTTTCGATTTGACTTTATCTCAGTCAACAATGAATAGTAAAACACCACTCTAAATTGTAATATAGATATATTTATTGTTCAAATTAAAAAAAAAATTATGTCAAAGTAATTAAGGTCCTTTGAGTTACTTTAGTCCTTTGAGCTAAAGTAATTAAGTACATTTTGTAAACTAATTATGTGCTCTGTATTTGTCCTTTGAGCTAAATTTATGTCAAAGTAATTAAGTAAATTGTACATTTTGTAAACTAATTATATAAGGTCATTTGAGCTAAAAATTACTTTAGTCCCATATCTAATATGTAAAGTAATTTTAGCTTGTTTATATACTATGTATTAGTTACATTGTATGTGCCCCAAGAGGTACAATAAGTCCTTATGAACGGAGACTATGTTAAATTTGAATCGTTTTAAATACACCACACCCGCACGGGTTCGCTGCCGCCGACCCTCCGGCTCGGATCGGGCTAGGTTTGGTACGTTTGGTTTCTTACACTCTTTGGACAAACAATCCTAACTATTTAAGTTAGGTATTTGTCTTCTAAAAAAATGGGTATAGATACAATACAAACAAGGTTCTCAACTTATTCCTTTCAGAGTTATCATTTATCCATTTGCCTGAGTCTCTGGTCTAAAGTGCATTAGGACAAATACATCCACAGTGTGCATCACTATGGTAACATAAAATTTGTTTTGATAAATTAAACATACTATTTTGTACACTACGTTTTATTTGTACAATTAATTCTAACATATTGTTTGTACAATAAGTTTTAGAGTTTATATTATTTTAAAATTATTTATTTTTCTAAGGCATTTTTAATCATAGCAGTTTATGATTCTTGTTAAGTAAAACAACATCATGCTCGGCCATCAATACAATAATTAAGGCATTTTTTAAGAAAAATTTCCTTAAATTTTCTTTAAAAAATCAAAATTTTGTTTAAAAATACTTTTAACAAGGAAAAAATCGTTACTAGGTTCATGGCGGCATCCCCCTAGCTAAAGAGTTTTACCAATGAATTAAATTTTTTGTTAGTAAACAAATGATAGGTCAAGGAAACATAGTGCTGGTAATACTAACAACTACCAAGGAAATTTGTAGGTAAAAATCAAATATCTTTACCAATAAATTGTTTTGTTGTAAGAAATATTTTATTTACCTATTAATTTTTCATCAAGTTAAATTGTCATAGAAAAAGGTAACTACCTTTATCATAGAACTTTTCGTTGGTAAAAAAAACATCTATATACCAAAATTATTTATCATTCTCGGCTTTTATAACACCCAATCTACATCCCAAACTCCAACGACACCAATCTTGGTGTTAAGACCCCACTATGAAAATCCTTATATAACACCCAATCTACCTCCCAAACTCTAAGGACAACACTCTTGGACAATTCTTGGTGTTAAGACTCCACTATGGAAATTTGATATAACACCCAATCTCCTACCTCCCAAACTCTAAGGACACCACTCTTTGGAAAACTCTAAGGACACCACTCTTGGATCAACGGGAATCGAACTCCTTATCTGTAGTAAAAGCTATTAGAATCTTTACCAATTGAGTTACTTGAATAATTGTGTTGTTTGAAGCAACTTTAAAAGTTATTAAATAAAATTAATCTTCTTTTGCAATAAAAAAAATCATTGCTATGTATATAATAGAGACCAATAAATAATATTTCGTCACTATAAATTATGTTTCAATATTTGAACTTATGTAAAATATTTACCACTTTTAGCAATGAAAATAAATTCACAATAACACCATTATATTTAGCAACGAAATACTAATTTCATTGCTAGATATGTTATTGAAATTAGTTATTTCCCCCAATGAAATAAAACTAAATTGTGTAAATAAGAAAACGAGTCTTAAAAAGAAAAAAATTCATGGAAAATTTTATCAATCTTTAGCAACGAAATAATTGTTACCCATAATATTATAATTAACAATAAAATCATATTTTATTGTTAGAGAAATGTTATTCGATTTTTCAATTTCCAACAAAATAATGATTTGTCACTATAAAATAATTAGTGAGTTTTAACGAGAAATAGATTTCATGAAAGTAATTATCACTTTTTACCTACGAAAAACAATTTGCTACCAACAAGGTTATCATTACCAACAAATTTTATTTCCTTTCTACAAAGATTTCATTAAAAAAAATTATTGTTTCCAACAAATAAAATCGTTTCCAACAAAATGTAAATGATAGATTTCTTGTAGTGCATGTTTTAAAATAAACTCCTTTGAATTTCTCTGGTCTATCATGAGCAAGGACTTTAGTGACTCCAGAGGTCACCCGTCAATCAAACTAGTTTCGTTTTTATCTCCCGTATTTCTTTTTGCAACATAGAAAATACAATTTACTTGTTATTAGAAATAATACAAAGTCAGTCACACAAAAAATTTAATTAGACTAAGTATTGTAAAAATGATATCTTAATCAGAGTTCTAAAGTTTATAAACTTTGTATCCACTACAAGAAATTTGGGCTTTGGTGACGAACGTTGTTCCTCACTAAAACATGATTATTTGTCACCGTTCAGCAATGATGACGAATTTCAATAGTCACAGCGTCCCTCACATATAGGGCATCAAGAAAAGTATTAGGTAACGAATTCACAACTCGTCACGAAAAGTCCACTTATGTGGCGTGTGGTTCCTCACATAAATTTAGTGTGAATATACAATCACAACATGGGTGACGAAATTTTCGTCACAGTAGAGTGTTATGCGTGACGAAAATCTGGCGTCACATGTGGTGACTTTCTATGACGAATCGTTCTTCACTTATGTAATTTATATGTGAGGAACATTTTGTCACGATAGTGATTTAAAAATCTACTATGAACTTTCTGTGAAGAATCTTTCCTCACTTATACAATTTATACGTTAGAAACAGTTTGTCACGGTAGTGATTTCATACATTAAAATTATCTATCGATGATGAATTGTTTGTCACACTTTCATTATATTTGTGACAACTCATTCTTCACCCATTTATTGTAGTTGTCTACTAGCACATAATCTTAAATAGCACCACCTATTTTTTATGTAATGCACAATCTAAAATTAAAATAGTAGAATTTTCGTTCATAAAAAAATATTACATTATTTCATTGCATATGCAAAGTCACATAACTGGATACAATAATGATATCAAGTTACACCATTTTGATGTCCAAAAAATAATTGAGTAACACTAAGCTCCTTAACTCATCATCTATTCATACCCACAACCTCCTTGAATCATTCTTCATCACCATCATGGTTACCAAGCTCATCAAAATAAGGATCATTCGGATGTACATCACTACCATTAGAATTGTTTGGATCGTGGCGGGAGAAAACATTGTTGATACGACCTGATTGCATTGTAGTTGCCAAAAAAGCCTGCATTCAATAGTAGCAAGTATAAATGTTAGTAAAATTTAATTTTCTATATGGTAACTCATGGTTGCTAACTTTCTATAGATTATGAACCATTGTCCATTACTTCATATATGGTAAGGCATTTACTAACTAAAGATAAACAAAAATAAACAAAAATAAAAAAATAAAAGACTAAAAGAAGAGACAAAAATAATTGTATGAAGTTTGCAGCACAACCACATCACTGATAGGATATTTCATACACATGAAGAGTGAAATGAACCATGTACCATTACTGTGAACAAATAGAAGGAAGAAATAAACTAAAACAATTCCTTTATATCTAGAAGTTATAAACAAAATTACATGTCACCTTCTGATGCCGTCTCTGAACACTAAAGTCACGGTTGTGCAATGCTGCAACATTGCCATATTGATCGCAGAGTAACTGGACTTCCATGTGCCGGCTGTACATAAACAGATTCAATTTATTGTAACAACAAGGTTTACTCTCAGAATTATTGAGATTATGCACTTTGTTGAACTAGTGGCGACACAAGGATATACTCATCTTGGAAACAACTTTCATTATAAAAATTGGAGACCCAGGAACTTCGCCCTAAACTTGTTTGAACAATGCTTTCACTTCATCATCGTTATGAACCTATAAAAAAATAAATTGCTGTTTTAAAAACTGTAAAGTTAAAAGACCAAAGAGAAGTCAAACCCTTGTGAAAATTATATTTATATTATCAATCTTTATACTAGAAAATTCAGACTTAGTTCGTACATCTAAAGAACATGCTATAGTCAAGCAGGAAACAAACCTTTCTTATGCCCTTGCTACCACCACCCCAAGATGCCTTTATCATTGCAGGGTAACCCACCACCTGACAGCTTGTGACTGCCTCCTCTGTTGTGTAAACACAGGCTTCACGATAGATGTCATCATGAATGGACTCCAAACAACGCCCTGTAGGAATTTTAACCTGGAAGAGAAAAACTTCGGCAATGAGACTCTCAATACATAAACAAATAGAAATAAATAAACATCTGTAATAAGATTTACATGTGAGCCACTCTAGGGGAGTATTGGTACTCCTGCCTCTTGAGCAATCAGAGATGAACCAATTTTATCTCTTAGTGCTACCATAGATGAAGCTGGAGGGCCAAGAAATATAATACCCTTTGCATCCAGTGCATCTGGTAGCTCTGGGTTCTCAGATGCATGACCCCGTCCAGGCCAAACTGCATCAACATGTGTTATCTTTGCCAACTGAAGATGGCCCAAAATCAAAAGAAGCACTTAATGTTCACAAGGATGTTAAAAATTTAATATAACTAACTATACTTTCAAACGAAATAGTAGTTCTACTTCACAAAAATGTAGCTGTTATGGTCTAGTGGTTAGGGTTGTGTGGGTTTGTCCCCACGTCCTAGGTTCGAGACCCACCTGTGGCATGGTTTCTTTCTTATGGTTGTTGACCTGTAGGTCGCACCTTGTTGATAGGTTGTGGGATCCTTAAAAACCCAGCTAGCTTTCCAAAAAAAAATGTAGCTGTTAGTACAAGCACAATTACAGTTTTTGGAACAAATGATCAAAAGCAAGCTCCAAGACTTCTAGATGTGAAATTTTTTTTATTTTATTTAAGGGCACAAATCCTTTATATAGTGATATTTCATTAGGTTGTTTCTTCTATCATAATCACGTAACTGTTATCGAGAATGGATAATCAAGTAACATATAAGTCCTTCTCTATATAAAAAAGAAATCAAATCTAATACACACCTCTACAATGAGTTGCACATTAGCATAGTTGTTATTGTTGGTTCCATCGGGGACTTCCACAAACTGATGATGTGCTTAGCATTAATCCTTACATCCTCAGGGGTTGCCATGGCCACTAGCAATATTACTTTCTCAGTTCAAATGTCTCATAAGCCCATGTTTTAACACTATGCATGAATTTCACTGCGGCCATCCCATTGTATGCAATTAAGATACTATGGATCGGCTTTTTCCCCATCGAGTGCATAACAGAATTCATCAACTTCGGATGATGTAGTGGGATTTCTACTTGGAATGGTTTCGGTTACAGTCCCATTCCTGTACCAAGTTCAGCCATGGTAGAATCATATTACTAAATCGAGTTCCTTGTCTCTTAATTATCCTATATATCAAATCATAAGTCAATATGAACTGGGGTTTCACCAAATCATCAATTTTGTAAATTGAACATTATTAACTCAGCATATTATAAATGACAAACCAAACCAAGCAACAAAAGACTAAGAAAGTTGAAACTGAATTTAGTCCATCTAACATGAGAAGGATCACATAGAATTAAAATTCAAAGAAAAAAGCAGGGACAAAACTACATAATACCTAGAATTCAAACAATAAAACAACAACTAGAACAATTGCAAACCGGCTTCACGTTAACACTGCCAAGCAAAATCTCCAAACCGACATGAAAGCAAACACTTTTGTCCAGAAAAAAAATAATAAAAAATAAAATTCATAATGGGGTTGAGAACAATTCCAACATACTCACTTCGAAATTAAACTAAACAATACCCAAAGTAAAAAAAAAAAAAACATTACAAGTGTACGCCATTGACATTCTGAAATGGTATCAATTGCCATTTATAACTAAAGAATACCCACAATAACAACTGCAACCTCGAAATTCAAATAACACAATAAACACAATAAACACATTTCATTCAATTATGACCAAATTTTCACAAACCCAATTCAAACAATCTTAGGGTTTGTCAACTCTATGTACATAACTCAAATTCACAGACCCCCAAACCGCAAAAATGTCACAATTATCTCTTTTCACCATAAATACCCAAATTTTACACAAAAATCAAGCATACCCAAACTACACAAACAACATAAAACCCAAAAATGGTTCAAGAACTTACATTTCCCCATTGCTTCTTCTTCTTCTACCCTTTTTTTTCCCTAGCTTAGCTTGACTGTTGAACTAGTATTAAAAAGACCTAGAATGATGAAAACTACAATTGGGGGTGCAATCGGCGATAACAAAAGATGAAGCTTGTAAGTTGGAAAGAATAGCAGATTGATCTGTGTTGCTAAGTGTGTCGGAAGAAACCCCAATTCGACGTCTTTTTTTGTTGAATTGAAGGAGGATCACCTCCACGAACTGTTGCAGTTGCAATGAAGAAGAGAAGATCGTGAAGAGAGTACATAGGCTTTAGGTTTGTGGGATAATTAATAAGTTTTTGGTGTTATTTCCATTGGGTAATTTTATTTCTTAACGATTGATTGGGATTTGGATGAAATGTGACAAGGTGTTAATTTTCCTCACCAAATATATTTCATTTAGGCGTCAATTTTTTCTCTCTATGTTTTGTGACAATTGCAAAATGTTTATGTGAGGAAATGAGAACCAAAATTTCACTTGAACAAATATGTGACGACTCGTCAAATTTCCTCACATAAACTCGAAACCGGTGACAACTTTCAAAGCATCACATATAGGCTCGCCACCTAATGTCAGATTTCTTGTAGTGATCTAATTTGTACAAAGAATCATAAACTTCTCTTTGCTAGGAATGCTTGATATCCTTATATTTATCGTAGCCACTCAACTTTCAGGCAACTTCTTCATAATGTGTCATATGCACCAACTATGACGTGTGTTAGGAAACACAATATTAATTGTTTTCTTATTTGCTTTGTCTTAGTCAGTGATTATCACTGTGGGAGCACTTTCATTCATACAAACCAACCAAGATTTGAAAAGCCAAACGAATGTCTCAATAATTTGACTTAAGATCAATCCACAACAAAAAAGTATTGACTGGCCATGATGATTGACACCAAGAAAAGGGTGAATGGCATGTCACACTTATTGGTCAAGTACGTAGTATCATAGGTAATGGCATCACCAAACTCTTTATTAGCTTCTCTACTCGACGCATTTTCCCATAATACATTTTTCAATCTCCCTTCATTAACCAAATCAATATCATAAAATAAATTTGCATTGTTCGCTTGCATTTTTGGAAATAGCTGTCACGCCTCGATTCTATGAAAAATGAAATACTTATATCCACATAGGATTATCCATTTCCCCCAAATTTGAGATATCAAATCCATTCACTAATAGTAACAGTCGGCATCAACGAGAAATAATCAATTGCATAGTTTACCAAAATAGAGAGAAATATAATAATTAATCTAAATAGTCCATCAAATTGGAGAAAACTAATATCCGATATGAAATATTTTTAACACTTTTTCATTAAAATCTCGTAGAACCAACTCTAACAAGTTCAACTAAACATGAACATAACTCTCCCAAAATAAATATGCAACTCATAGTTCTACTACAATAGAGTAAACTGTCACCTAGCAAAAAAAAAAAAGAATTTAGACTCTCAGGATAGCGTGCAATTCCTCAGCAAGGTTTGTCCCATACGAAATGAATTTCTCTAACCTCGATAGAAGCGATTTCAGATACTAAATCAATTCGAAACTCAACATCTCGCTTAGGTGGCAAACCAAAAATGCCCTTAAATACATTCTCATAATCTCTTACCACTTCTACATCTCGAATTTCTCTCTCTGACATCCCCACCGAGTAAAGAAAACTAGACATCATTGAATCTTCTTTATTTTCACAAGTGTGAGAAACAAGGGTCATGCCTGGAGCGTGAATGGAACCTATCCTCTTTGCACAATCAAGCGTGACAAGGTTCTTATGCAACCAATCCATTCCCAAAAAATGAGGTTGAAGCCCTCAAAGTCAAGCACAATCAAGTCGACAAGGGACACTTTATCTAGGAATGAAATCTTAAAATTCTTACATAGTTCATATAATGTCTTTGAGCCTCCTAAAGGGGTTGTAACACAATGGTATAGCAAGTGGCAAGATTTTCAACTTTTCTCGATAAACCAATCGTCTAGATATGAAAGAATATGATGCACCGGTATCAAATAAAACCTTAACATTGGAGATAGGAAAATCAGGATTACCTTGGAAGTTTTCTTGATTTGGTAGTGCAGCAAATACACGCCCTTGGGTGGTTTGACCTTGCCTATTCTGTTGCGAGTTCCTACCTTTAGAGCAATCTCGCATCACATGAACTCGTTGCCCACAAGTAAAACAAATCACTGCTTGTCCCTCGATGTTGCTTGAGTAGTTTGATTCCGCTGCCCCTGATAACCCTATCTCTGGTCACCCTGACGGTGAAATTGGTTCCCATTCTGCCTCTGATGCTGATTATCATCCAGTCTCTGAACTGATTACCAGTTTGAAACTGAACGGTGGAATTGGTTTCATTCCTGCTATTGGTGCTGGCAACCACTGGTTATGAAACTGTTGACTCCTTTTTCCTTAATCATAAGGACGAAAATGGTTACGGTCACTATGATAATCACGTGACATACCCTGGTGACGAGTTTTTTTTACGCCTCGCCCAACTTCATCTTGCCTTTCTCCCTACTATCATGATACAACTTGTTTTGTTCATCATGCTTCAATGCCAAGTCCAAAACTCTATCAAGACTCTCTCTGTCAGTGGTAATGAGAGCCCTAGATAGGTAGTGATGCAAATCCCAATAAATTTGGGGTTTTTTTTTTCTGGGTATCCACTAAATAAGGAGAATAACGCGACAACTTGTTAAACTTCGTAACATACTGCTCCACAATCATATTTCCAATCTATTTCACGACATTAAACCCAGTAGCCCATTGCGCCTTAACTGCATTAGGCACAAATCTACTCTCAAACCGATCCTTGAAGTCGACCCATGTCATAGCGATAACATCAATGGAAGGAAGTAAAGCCTCCCACCTGTAACTTGCAGCACCATCCAGATGATGTGCTTCTAACTCCTATTTTTGGACCTCAATAAGTTGCATCCTCCAAAAATAGTCTCACAACTTTGAATCCAAACATCTGCATCTCTTGGGTTATCTTCTAAAAACCTCTTACCAGCCAAAGTTCCAAACTCCTTAACCCTTTTAGCAAAAGGGTCACTCTGATTACCATTCTACTGCAACCTTTGTAGCAACTACATCATCATAGTTTGACTCAACTGAATAGTATTCTCACCATGTCCATTCTCACTTCTATTTCCATCTCCATTTGTATCAACATTCTCATTGTTACCGCCACCGTTACCGCTTTCAATTGGATTCTGACAACTATACCATCCAGCCATATCCTTTAAAGAAAAAATGCAATGATTAGATACTCTGTAAGCTCCATAAGACACTATATTTATTACTCATAACCACATTTGGAGGATCCTCTAGACTCTCCCTAACCTAGAGTAAATTGTGACCTGATACCAAACTGTTACCCCCCCCCCCCCCCCCCCCATTTTAGGGAAAACAAAATCCTTATATCCACGTAGGATTATCTGTTTCCCCCAAATTCGGGACATGAAATCCATTTACTAAAAATAACAGTTAGCATCCACGAGAAATAATCAATTGCACAATTTACCAGAATAGAGAGAATTATAATAATTAATCTAAATAGTCCATCAAATTGGAGGAAACTAATATCAAAATCCCGTAGAGCCTACTCTAACAAATTCAACTAAACATGAACATAACTCTCTCAAAATAAATATGCAACTCATTGTTCTACTCCAATAAAATAAACTGTCACCGAGCGAACAAAAGAATTTAGACTCTTGGGATAACGTGCAACTCTCCAGCAAGGCTCGTCCCGTATGAAACAAACTTCTCTAACCTCGCTCAAAACTTCTAATTCTGAAACAAAGCTAGTCTGCTACATTCTCTAAAGAAATGTACCTAAGAAGCCAAAGCCCACTTGGGTCAACAATTAAGCTGGCGTGAAAATTCTTCAATTCAAAATCAATAAAATTCATTGAATGACAGGGAATAAAGTACAACCAAACCAAAACATGTAGTTCCTCCACGAGGCAAATGTCTAAGGCTAATTAAAATTTCTAGCATATTTTAGTAACTCTTTACCTTACCTATGTGGAAGTTCATCATGACAAGTATGACCTACAAAAACGTTAGTAGACTTGCCAGCTTACACGAAATGATTAAAAGACAATAACTTGCACTATTTGAGTGAAACTAAAATTCACCAATTAAGTCAGTTGGATTCATATATTAGGTTTTTTTTTAAATGACATTATTCAGTTTTAATAATTTATATTTGATCCCCTTAGACTATACCACAATCGCACCACCTTTGTATCGAACGGGCATGTCCGTATGCCTCACTCATATAAAAGAGAACTTCTCGGTCATCCATTCCTAAATGGAAATATCACATACTTGCATGTATCCCCAGATACTCCTAACTATATGAGTACCATAAAAGCCACTCTTGGGCTATCAATGTGCATAAGTCATGTCACATTTTTTACGGATAAATAACCAAGCCTCTTGTAAGCATATAAATCACCTCCTTTCCACAAGACCAACCCAAAGATTATTTAGTTTCTCTATAAGAAAAAGTGTCCTACTTAGCAAGACTCAACCCGAATGTTACTTAGTTTCTCTATAGGAGAGGGAAAACATAAACAACAAGAAATGTGGTTGTTCTAAGGGACGAAATTCTATGTGATTAAGATTTCCGAACTACCTATCTTACGAAAATAAAGTTTGCCTTTACTATGATATAATAGTGGCTAGTGATATAATAGTGTCTGGTGGTATGTCAATGATAAGGATGCCTAACCATTCAACTGATCACAACATCTATAAAAGAAAACTCTCAAATCACATCCAATATAAAAGTTGAATATGTAATCACAATTTATAAATACAAAATAAAAAATAGGAGACAAAATAAATTTAAACAAATATAAAGGAAATGAAGAAAGCACACTTTGTTTTCCTTCTCCTTGCTTTTATTCTTTTTCTTCTTCTTTTCTCCCAACTTTTTGTCCTTTTTTCCACAAACTTTTAACGGTTGGATAATGAATCAATCCCCTAACTTAAACCTAAAAAAGGTGAACCCTATTAGGTTAATGTTTTAAATTCAATATGGTATTGACACCCTTTTTTTTCTGATAACCTAGTCATAAAATAATTAATAAAATAGGATAATAATAAGCTAATTAAAAAAAGTAAGGTCATTACAATTGAAGTGTCCTAACATCTCCATCACCTAATCTTGACGCCTCATTTTATCGAGATGATTATGCACATTATTTTGTGTAAACGGGATATTATTATGGCCACCAGCTTCAGTAGAAAATGAATTGTAGCTTTTATATGGTCAGATGTCTGCCTTATCATTATTTTCAATTCTCCTCTAAGTGCTCTTTGTTATAATATGATTTTGTTGGACCGATTAATTCATGATTGTGACCAATTATGACATTCATTACTTGCATCATATCGGGGTCAAAAATAGCTTTAATCATAGCCTTACATCCAGTTGTGGTAGTGGGTTGTAGCTTCAAAGTTTTATTTGAATGACATTTATATGTTCCTTCGTGAGAAAATGAGAGAATAAAATACCTAACTTCCCCTTCTTCAATCTTTTTTTGCGACCTTATTTTTCGTAAAAACCCCTTCTTATTTGCATATTTTGGTAATAGTCTTTATACACAGTAACACTATCAAACTCTATTCATGCATATGGCTCACGTATCTCTTCTACCTCTTCTTCAGCCTCACAAATCTTCAATCTTGTCTACATCTTTATTTTCACTACAATCAATTTCTTCATTCCCCGCACATTCAATACTGATAGAATTTGTCTCCTTGTGCGTGCATGCGTGTGTGTGTGTTAATCAAAATAATAAGATTAAAAAAATTCATTCAAATTTCATGTACAATAATGAATTATGCACAAGGAGGGCTTTGAAATTTAAGTTGAATGGCAAGATGACTGTAGTTCATACATGAGATAATGTTGGATAAGGTAAAACATCTATAACTTGAGCATCTGATAGACATGTGTCAGGACTAGTACCATTGGTCAGGGAAATCAAGGTTCAGAGGCCTTTCAAGACTTTCCTAATGGTCTCAAAACTCAATGTTCCCTTTTGAAAAGTGCCCAAATGCTTAGCATCTATATTATAGGGGGAAGGTTTGAGCTCTTGACTGTGAGGACGTGTTGCCTCCATTGCATAGTCGGGCCAGACTGTACCGCTAGCATTTTTATTGTTTTCTTTGCATTGCTTTTCAACTTCAAACTTGTATTTCCATCGATCGATAGCATCGAACTAGTCTTGAGCAACGTCCTTCCGTACGTTCCTCCCCATTGTAATCTATTGAATGTTAATGAGAGCTTTTGCTGACTATTGTGCATTGTTATATTGTCTACAGATTGATATTGTGCATTCTCAAGTTAATATTTGTGCCCGTCAAAGTAACTACTCATAGGCTTACTAGTGAACTGGATAACTAGTACCGCACGGATTGCTAGTCCGTGACAGTTGGTAACAAAGCCAGAGCTTGTTGAATGCAAATCAGGATGCAGGAACTTAGTGAGCGCCTTAGCGCTGTGGAGGAATGACAGGCTAGTCGAATGCATAGACTAGAAAGCAGAATGGACCAGTTGAACACTTTGGGAGAACAGATTAGTCGGTTGGATGGACTCTTTTCACTGGCAGACAGAGTGGATTCGCTGGCTGAGCATGTTGATAATTTAGAGGGACGGACAGTCGCTATGGAAGAGTCGCCTCACCCCACAGCTCAGGTGATGAGTGACTTCCAATTACAGCTGGAGGACTTATTTGCAAGGGTTGGCTTGCTGACTAAGGCCACAGGGACGACTGATCACCCTAGGATGAAAGTGCCTGAGCCCAAGTCATATGCAGGGGTACGAGATGGGAAGGAGTTAGAGAACTTCTTGTTTGATCTGGAGCATTATTTTCACGCGGTGAACCCCGAATCAGAAGAAGCCAAGGTCACCATGGTGACCATGTACTTAGCAGGTGATGCGAAACTATGGTGGAGAACCAAATATGCAGATATGGAAGAAGGTCGCATCCTTATTAGAACTTGGGCAGACCTCAAGAAGGAACTCAGAAATCAATTCTTGCCTGAGAACACTGATTTCTTAGCAAGGAGGAAGCTCCACACCATCAAATAGACAGGCAATATTCGAGACTATGTCCGACAATTCTCAACTTGCTTGCTAGATATTCGAGACATGTTTGAGAAGGACAAAGTTTTCTGCTTCATGGAACAAGCTCAGCCGCTTCTACAAGCAGAATTGCAAAGGCAGAAGGTGACAGATATTACCAGTGCTATTGCGGCAGCAGAAAGGTTTAGCGATTATATGCCCATGGCTGGATCCACTTCGCTCAATCACTCCACAGCTAGAACTGGTAGTACCAATTCAAGCTCAGGGTCGAATGCTCGATCACCTCACCAAAACTGGGGAAACTCAAGTCAGAACCGAGGAAACTACAATTCTCGGCCGTCCAACCAGAATTGGAGTTCCAACAAAAATTGGAATGCCAGCTCTAGCAACTCAAATTACAACAATAAAGGAGGGCAAAACTACTCTGGGAAGTGGAGACCATCTGCACCTGCCCCATGCATTCTTTGCAATAGCAGGGATCACCCAACAGGCAAATGTCCATCCAAACCAGCTCTACACTCATTAATATCCTTGCTTCAAGCAGAACCTTCTAACTCGACTGCATCGAGCTCGAACCCCACCAACAATGAGACCTCCCAGATGGGAGCTCTACGCAAGCTCAATGCTGTCAAAGGAGAAATGTATGAGCACCCACACAAGAAGGCTTTGCAATACATCGACATCACTATCAATGGGCTCCCTTCGCAAGCATTGTTGGATTCAGGAGCGACAGACAATTTTATTGCCCCAGATGAAGCTCGACGTGTGGGTCTGAACTTAGAAGGAGATGTGGGTAAGTTGAAAGCTGTCAACTCGGAGGCAATCTCTATTAATGGTATGGCTAGAGCTGTGCCACTACAGGTTGGTCCATGGGAAGGAAGATCAAACTTCTTAGCCGTTCCACTTGATGATTTTAAGGTGATTCTTGGCCAAGAATTCTTCCAAGGAGCTGCAGCAGGACCATTACCTTTCATGGACTCCTTGGGGTTTTTCAGACCCAGACTACGCATTGTACCAACCTCAATTCGACCAACAACTCATGATAGAATATTGTCGGCGCTTCAAGTCAAGAGAGGCTTGGCCAAAGGAGAAGATACATACTTAGCTGTGGCAAAGCTAGAGATGGAAGATGATACTAGCAAAATCCCTGAGGAAGTTGCCCAAGTTATTACTGACTTCAGCGAAGTGATGCCGAATGAATTGCCAAAGAATCTACCTCCCAGAAGGCTCATTGATCACGAAATTGAGTTAGTGCCTGGTGCCAAGCCGCCCGCACGTAGTCCATATCGCATGAGCCCTCCAGAGCTGACCGAATTGAGAACACAACTAGATGGCTTGTTGGAGTCGGGATTCATTCGGCCATCTAAAGCACCTTATGGGGCACCTGTTCTTTTTCAGCGGAAACATGATGGCAATCTTCGCCTTTGTGTTGATTATAGAGCCTTGAACAAAGTCACTATAAAGAACAAATACCCGCTGCCGCTCATTGCAGACTTATTCGACCAACTTGGATCCGCCAGATACTTCACAAAACTCGACTTGAGATCAGGTTACCATCAGGTCCGCATTGCTGCTGGTGACGAACCAAAAACTGCTTGTTCTACTAGATATGGGTCATATGAGTTCCTAGTAATGCCCTTCGGCTTGACCAATGCTCCAGCTACATTTTGCACCCTTATGAATGGCCTGTTCCGTCACCTTCTGGACAAATCCGTGGTTGTCTATCTTGACGACATTGTGGTTTATAGTAGGACGATAGAAGAACACCTACATCATTTGCGAGAAGTGTTCCAAATCCTTAGGGATAATCATCTCTTTGTCAAGAAGGAGAAGTGCTCATTCGGCCAGACCCAGATCAATTTCTTGGGTCATGTTATTGGCAATGGCAAGATTCGGATGGACATGGAGAAAGTCAAGGCAATCCATGATTGGAACTCTCCAAAGAACGTGTCTCAACTACGTTCTTTCCTTGGACTCGCAAACTATTATCGTCGCTTCATAAGGGACTACTCTAAGAGAGCTGTTGCCCTGACAAATTTGTTGAAACAAGACCGAACATGGGAATGGGATAGGCAGTATGAAGCTTCATGCCAAGACTTGAAATTGGCCGTGATGAAAGATCCAGTATTGGCCTTGCCAGACATCACCAAGCCCTTTGAAGTACAAACAGATGCATCTGATTATGCCTTAGGGGGAGTTTTACTTCAAGATGGTCACCCGGTAGCATATGAGAGTCGAAAGTTGAATGATACAGAGTCTCGTTACTCAGCTCAGGAAAAGGAATTGCTAGCCATTGTACATTGTTTACGGGTGTGGAGACACTACCTCTTGGGATCTCAAGTCCTTGTTAAAACGGATAATGCTGCAGCAAGCCATTTCCTTACTCAGAAGATGCTAACCTCCAAGCAATCTCGATGGCAGGAAAAATTAGCAGAATTTGACTTAGTATTGGAATACAAGCCAGGGCGCACTAACAATGTAGCCGATGCACTCAGTAGAAGGGCAGACCTTGCAGTGCTAACCCATACTGGTCCGAGTCACACCATCTAGGAGAAGATCAAAGTACGCCTACTGACAGATCCACAAGTGAAGGAGATTACAGAGTTGATCAAGCAGGGCAAAACTCGACGGTTCTGGATAAAAGATGGAGCAATACTCACAACTGGTAATCGCCTCTATGTTCCAAGAACTTCTGGTTTGAGGAAAGAACTTTTGAGAGAATGCCATGACACCCATTGGGCGGGACATCCAGGTTGGAGACGAACACTTGCATTGCTAGAGAGGGGGTACTATTGGCCGCAGATACAGGAGGATGTAATGGCCTATGTTCGAACATGTCTTATTTGCCAGCAAGATAAGGTTGAAAGAGATCGACAAGTAGGCTTACTAGAGCCCCTGCCTGTTCCAACTCGTCCTTGGGAAAGCGTTTCCATGGACTTCATTACTGGGTTACCGAAAGTGGAGGATTTCAGGAGTATCCTTGTAGTTGTTGACCGATTCTCAAAGTATGTGACCTTTGTGCCGACCGGACTAACTTGCACAGCCGAAGATACGGCGCAATTGTTCCTCAAGCATGTAGTAAAGTATTGGGGACTGCCCGAAAACATTGTTAGCGATCGTGATGCTCGATTCACAGGAAAGTTCTGGAAGGAGTTGTTCAAGCTCTTGGGATCCAAACTTAATATGTCGACAAGCCAACATCCCCAATCTGACGGACAGACTGAGCGCTTTAACTCTATGCTTGAAGAATACCTTCGTCATTTTGTAAGTGCAAACCAGAAAAATTGGGTGGGACTACTTGATGTTGCACAATTCTGTTTCAACTTACAAAAGAGCTCAGCTACTCACTCCAGCCCCTTTCAGTTAGTCACTGGTCAGCAACCATTGACACCACATACAGTGCTGACCGGATACCAAGGACCCAGCCCAAGAGCTCTTGAATTTGTCAAAGCCTGGCAGAAAAACATTGAAGTTGCTCGAGCCTATCTTGAGAAAGCCTCCCGTCACATGAAGAAATGGGCCGACAAGAAACGACGGATCGATCCTTTTGAAGTTGGGGACTTGGTATTGGTGAAGCTAGATATGTTCAACAAGTATAAACGGACAGCTAGAGCACACAACAATCTGTTTCGCAAGTATGAGGGACCGGTACAGATTATTGAGAAAGTAGGCAAAGTCTCCTATCGCGTCAAGTTACCACATTGGCTCCGTTTCACCCATCCTGTCTTCCATGCAAGTAACTTGAAGTCCTACCATGCAGATGCCGCTGATCCCACAAGAAATGTATCTACCCGAGCATTGCCTAAGCATCCTACTAAGCCAGATCGAGAAGTGGAAGAAATCTTAGCTGACCGCCTCATCAACAACGCAGGCCCGGATAGAGAGTATTTGGTCAAGTGGCAGGATGAACCTCCTTCAGAGATCAGTTGGGAGCCAGTCGAGCATCTGCTGCCATACCTCTCAAAACTGGAAGAGTACTTGGAAAAGTTCGCTGCGAGGGCGTCAACGAATTGAGTGTGGGAGAGTGTCAAAACTAGTACCATTGGTCAGGGAAATCAAGGTTCAGAGGCCTTTCAAGACTTTCCTAATGGTCTCAAAACTCAATGTTCCCTTTTGAAAAGTGCCCAAATGCTTAGCATCTATATTATAGGGGGAAGGTTTGAGCTCTTGACTGTGAGGACGTGTTGCCTCCATTGCATAGTCGGGCCAGACTGTACCGCTAGCATTTTTATTGTTTTCTTTGCATTGCTTTTCAACTTCAAACTTGTATTTCCATCGATCGATAGCATCGAACTAGTCTTGAGCAACGTCCTTCCGAACGTTCCTCCCCATTGTAATCTATTGAATGTTAATGAAAGTTTTTGCTGACTATTGTGCATTGTTATATTGTCTACAGATTGATATTGTGCATTCTCAAGTTAATATTTGTGTCCGTCAAAGTAACTACTCATAGGCTTACTAGTGAACTGGATAACTAGTGCCGCACGGATTGCTAGTCCGTGACAACATGTAATCACCATTGATTGGCTTCTGGAAAACCTAAATGAATAAAATCTTTCAAGAAGCAAACTACCCAGCTCATTGACTGTCTCACCGATCTCGATTAACTATTTGCTTGGGACGCTGACCCGTTGGCGACCATATTATATAAACACATACATTATAAAAGTAATGCATATCAAAATGGGCAAGTTTGTATCTGGTGCGAATGTCTAAGTCTCGATTATGTTATAGTTTATTATATAATCAGGCTATTACTTGTTAATGTAGAGCAGCGTGTGCATTGCAGCTGAATTTTGTGAACAAACATTAAAATGACAAGGTCCTAGGAAAAATCTTCCCAACAGTACCAACTTCATAAAATATGTTCTTAATTGAATAGTGATCCTCGAATGATCATGAAACTTATGGTTGAGATTTGCTAGTAGTGCTATCAATGGGGTCAATGTTCAAAACAACAATGAAACCCAAAGGTTGAGACTTGCTAGTACATTACATCAAATTGACATTTTTTTAACAACTTCCAAAACAGTAACACTTTTGAGCTGTAACAGTCCACCAAACAATTTCAAGTCAAAACTAAATTTAGTCAAAAAATGAAAAACTGTTACACAAAAAAAGTGTTACAATAAATTGGATCACCATGAATAGTATCACTGTAGCACCATACTTTTCATGGTGATACAATTATTGTATCACTTTGTTTGTGAAAATATATATAACATTGTTTGGTGGACTGTTATATAGCTCAAAAGAGTTGTTACAAAAATGCCAAATTGGTGTAGTGGTAGTGATGATACATAAAAAAGGTCACTACAAAAAAAAGACGATTCAACAACGGCTAAAAACCGTTGCTAATTGTCAAAAAACCGTCGCTACAATGATTTAGCCATGGCACAACAACCGTCGCAATACCGTGGCTAGTTTAATCGTCACTATTTTAATCAGCAACGGTAAAATATCCCGTCGCTAATTAGCCACGGCAAAAAAACCGTGGCTAATTCAAAAAATTTTGTCGCTAAAGCTGTTGAAAATTTCAACGAAAACTGTAGCTAATTGTAAAATAGCGACCGTTTTTTAGCCGTGGCTATTTAGCGACCGTTTTTTTGCCGTGGCTATTTAGTGACGGTTTTTGCTAAATAGCGACGGTTTTTGCCGTCGCTATTTAGCGACCGTTTTTTGCCGTCGCTAAGGCTATTTAGCGACGGTTTTTTGCCGTCGCTAAATTACAAATCTAATTAACAAAACAGCCACGGTATTTGCCGTGGCTTATTTAGGGACAACTTTGTTGCAAATCATATTGACAAATGAAATTTACAAATTATATATAATTCATTTTTTATAATGAATTTAGCTATTAATGATTGTCCATTCTGAAAATTAATATCAACTACCAAAACTAAATTTAATTGATCAAAATTATAACAAAAATTACACAGTCTCTAGAATATCATACAAAAATTACAAAGAATCCATACAAAAATGACAAAAAAACAAATAAAAAAATAAAAAATTCGATCTATAGAATATCGGAGATCATAGATCTCCGAGATATCAGATCTCAAATCTAAGAGATCTCAAATATCCGAGAGAGAGGCGGCGGAGGAAGGGAGGGAAGAGAGAGGCGGCCGGGATCGGTGTCGAGGAAGCGGCAGACTTCTCCTTTGTGGGTTTCTTCTTTGGAGTTGAGAAAAAAAAATTTGTTGAGAGAAATTTTTTGTTTAAGTTGGTTTGTAGAAAAAATTGAAATTTATATAGAGAAAGGTAATTGAAGGGGATTGGTTGTGTTAGTTTCACGTGGATCGAAAACGTGGTTTGGTTTAGTGCGTTGGATTGAGTTAAATTTTTGGGTGTTATTGACGGTTGAGATGAAGTTTCACGCGGATCGGTGATTTTTTTTTAAACAATTAGCGACGGTAAATTGCCGTAGCTAAATTCTTTAGTGTTTAATTTTTTTTTAAAAACAACTAGCGACGGTTTTTGCTGTCGCTAATATAAAAAAATGTTATTTTTTTAAAAAACAATTAGCGACGGGATTTTGCCGTCGCTAATATAAAAATAATATTATTTTTTAAAAAAAACAACTAGCGACGGTTGCTAATATAAAAAATGTTATCTTTTTAAAAAACAACTAGCGATGGGTTTTTACCGTCGCTAATATAAAAATAATGTTATTTTTTTTAAAACAACTAGCGACGGTAAAAACCGTCGCTAATATAAAAATTGTTATTTTTTTAAAAAACAACTAGCGACGGGATTTTGTCTTCGCTAATATAAAAATAATGTTATATAAAAATAATGTTATTTTTAAAAAAAACAACTAGCGACGGGTTTTTACCGTCGCTAATATAAAAATAATGTTAATTTAAAAAAAAAATTAATTAGCTAGTAGCAAATAATTCATATAAATTTGTATTTAAAAAATAATTCATGACATACTTACCGGGTACCCAACTTTTATTCAAACGTCTTTTTTTTCAGAACTTTTATGGCTTGAATCTGAGTAGCAAAGTTACGATCCCATAGAGCACCTGTTACTATAAATCTTCGACTTCGACCCTTCGTCTGTGTGCAAGAGGGAGAGATCGTGATCTTCGACTTCGACCCGTCTTCTGTAAGGTGGATCAAGATATGATCTGATCTGAGATCAGTTCTTATCAAGATCTGATCATATCTTCTTCTTCGATCTGATCTGATCTCATATCTGATCAAGATCATATCTTCTTCTTCGATCTTGATCAAGATCTTATCTTCTTCTTCGATCTTGATCATATCTTATCTTCTTCTTCGATCTTGATCATATCTTCTTCTTCGATCTTGATCTTGATCTTGATCATATCTTGATCAAGATATGATCATATCTTCTTCTTCGATCTGATCTTCTTCGATCTGACATGATCTCAGATCTGATCAAGATCATATCTTCTTCTTCGATCTTGATCATATCTTATCTTCTTCTTTGATCTTGATCATATCTTCTTCTTCGATCTTGATCTTGATCAAGATCTGATCAAAGATCTGATCATAACTTCTTCTCCGATCTGATCTTCTTCGATCTGATCTGATAACAGATCTGATCAAGATCATATTTTATTCTTCGATCTTGATCAAGATCTTATCTTCTTCTTCGATCTTGATCATATCTTATCTTCTTCTTCGATCTTGATCATATCTTCTTCTTCGATCTTGATCTTGATCATATCTTGATCAAGATATGATCAAGATCTAATCATATATTCTTCTTCGATCTGATCTGATCAAGATCATATCTTCTTCTTCGATCTTGATCAAAATCTTATCTTCTTCTTCGATCTTGATCATATCATATCTTCTTCTTCGATCTTGATCTTGATCATATCTTGATCAAGATATGATCAAGATCTGATCATATCTTCTTCTTCGATCTGATCTGATCTGATCTCAGATTTGATCAAGATCATATCTTCTTCTTCGATCTTGATCAAGATCCTATCTTCTTCTTCGATCTTGATCATATTTTATCTTCTTCTTCGATCTTGATCTTGATCATATCTTGATCAAGATATGATCAAGATCTGATCATATATTCTTCTTCGATCTGATCTGGTCTCAAAAAACCAATTAGCCACGGTTTTTTTGCCATCGCTAATAAAAAAATTTTAAACTTAGCCACGGTTTTTTGCCGTAGCTAAATTCTTTAGTGTTTAATTTTTTTTCAAAAAAACCAATTAGCCACGGTTTTTTGCCGTCGCTAATTGTTTTTAATATATATTTGTAAAACTTAGCGATGGCACTTTTGCCGTCGCTAAATGTTTTTATATATTTTTTTAAAAAACAATTAGCCACGGCAAAAAACCGTGGCTAATGAGTTTTATTTGTAAAACTTTCGCTAAATGTTTTTATATAATTTTTTTTAAAACAATTAGCTACGGTAAGAAACCGTGGCTAATGAGTTTTAGTTGTAAAACTTAACGACAACACTTTTGCCGTCGTTAAATGTTTTTATATAATTTAAAAAAAAAACAATTAGCTACGGTAGGAAACCGTGGCTAATGAGTTTTATTTGTAAAACTTGGCGACGGAACTGTTGTCGTCGCTAAATGTTTTTATATAATTTTTTTTTTTAAAACAATTAGCTACGGTAGGAAACCGTGGCTAATGAGTTTTATTTGTAAAACTTAGCGACGACACTTTTGCCGTCGCTAAATGTTTATATATATATATATATATATATATATATATATATATATATATATATATTTAAAAATCCATTAGCGACGGTATTGGACCGTAGCTAATGAGTTTTATTTGTAAAACTTAGCGACGGCTAAAATATCGTCGCTATTACAAGCTTTAGCGACGTTTTTATGCCGTCGCAAATTATTTAGCTACGGTTTTTTATACGTATGTGGTGAAACAATATCAGAGACAGTAGCGACGGTTGGATGTCGTCGCTAATCTTTTAATTTGTCGTTGCAAATCTTATAATTAGCGACGGTATCAAAAAACCGTCGCTAGTTTCCGCAGCTATTAAAGCTTTTTTTGTAGTGGGTTACACCCCTGAGCCGTACACTTGTCAAGATGATCTCGAGGAACTCCGGGCCCCAGTATCAGCTCGACATAGATCTGGCCCAAGCGGTTCTAAGCCCGCCCAATTTAGTCCGCTAGACAAACCTGAACTCTTACAGCATGTCAGACCCACGCGTCTCTTAGCTATTATCAATATCCGTAAGTCTTATTAAGGCAAGTATCTCGAGGATCAGCTTCAGCCGGGCAACTACAGTAGCTCTCTGTTTCCAATTAGGAAACAAATACCAGAGTACATTCCACACAAGGAAACTCCTTCTACGGATTGCTCTTGTATTGAAAACTATCTCTCACGTATCTAGGAGCGCAAGGCTAACAGGGAACTTCCCTCCTACAGCACGACTCCTAATTAGATAAGGATCTCCTTCTTAAACTACGTCCTCGATGGCCTGGTAGAACCAAGACTCCTTGCACTATAAATAAGACATGAGGCTGGTAAGCTAAGGTACACTACAAATTCCCTGTTTACAGCATTACGCCTTCTTCAGATCCTTGTCGAACTTTAGCATCGGAGTGTCATCGACCACCACAATGGTGGTCCGTAGTTCACGTGCGTTACTTGTGCAGGTCAACAGATCAACGGGACTAGGTCCAAGCAGGGAGCGAAAAACAACTGCATCACTTTGATGTTGTTAGCGGGGACGACAAAGTTCTTAACTATTCATAAGCGTCATCTCCTTTCAAAACCCAGAAAGATGGTGACCACTAGGTCACGCAACAACGAAGAACAGGGGGACACGTCAAACGCTTCGTTTTGCGCAGCACCGTCGCTTTTAGTGGCTCAGGTCATACACAGGGTGCAGACTCACGCCCCCGCGCCAACGACAGCAACAACAGACCCCCGAATCAATAGGTTGTAATCTCAAATATAGCTGATAGCCAAGGTGGGGGAGGCTCTCCCGCGACAAAATCCACCACCTGCCAATGGAGACCAAGAGCATCATGGGCTTACGTCTCCGGAGGATGGCAGGGAGCAAGCATAGGAAAGCCAAGCCCCCGCCAATTCTCATTGGACTAAGGGAGGCTGCGCGTCTAACGTTGAGCCCGCCGCCAGGATAGAGAGGCTCGACCCTGGGAACCCCCTCGGCAGAGAGGCGCACGATTTGGACGTACTATACTGCCTCTCCGTCTCACCATTTGTGGACCGGATCATGAATGATGCCCTTTTGAGGAAGTTCACTCCCTTGAAGCTCGACTTCTACGATGGAACCACTGATCCTTTTGACCACCTACGCCATTACCAGCACATTATGGCCCTTAAAAAATGATCCGAGTCTGTCATGTGCAGAACCTTTTTCATTAGTCTAAAAAGATCAGCGCTGATGTGGTTCCACAACCTTAAGCCTTAGTTGATCGACTCCTTCAAGACACTGGCAAAAAAGTTTCAGACACGTTTCGTAGGGAGCCAGTGTTTTCAAAAAGGCCCATGCTACACACTCTCTCTAAAGCAGTGGTCCCACGAGACTCTTAGAGAGTACGTCACACGCTTCAACAACGAACTAACTCTCATCAACGGATGCAGCGACGACACGGTCGTAACAGCCTTCACAGCAGGCCTCAAGGAAGGAAAGCTCTACGAAGACCTCATCTTAAAGCCCCCTCTAGACATGACAGAGCTTCTCAAGAACACTCAGAAGCATATTACCTTGGAGGAGCTGAGAATCGTGAAGAGGGAAACAAAAGGCGAGAAGAAGCCATCTGCTTCTAAGGACAAGAAGGAGGGGAAAAACACGAGGATAAGGAACGAAGCAAAAGGAAACACAATGACAACAGACCAAACCCTAGTCGATCCAGGCCGAAAAAATCACCCAACTACGTTGGATTCAGAACTGTGACACCCTTCAATGCCCGCCTATCAAACGAACTAAACCCTATGAAGAACTAGGAGGATCTGAAGTGGCCCCCGAAGCAGTATCGAGACCCCGCCAAGCGTGACAACAGCAAGTACTATGTGTACCACAAGGAGGGCGGCCACGATACCAACGACTGCAAGAGTCTGAGGTATGAAGTTGAGTACTGGATCCGCAGAGGCAAACTGAAAGAGTTCCTAAACTCCAAAAAGCGGCCGGAATGAACTGGGGACAAAGGAAGTCAATTAAAGAAATAGCGAAGGAGACTCCAGGGATAATATATGTCCTTTATGGAGTGGAACCGAATGAAGACCAGTCGTACCAGTCTCGCAAATGGACCTTAATGAAAATGTGGACACAACCTACGGATGAGGACAGATGCATCTGACACTCAAGGATTCAGAGCTCCATTCCCACCTTGACCTTTACAGACAAAGACATCGAAGGAGTCCGAGCACAACATAACTATGCCCTAGTCATCTCGGTCTCCATAGTAAGGTGGGAGGTAAAAAAAGCTTTGGAAGACAAAGTATGCTCACTCAACGTCCTGTTCTACAACACGTTTTGCAGTATGGACCTCAAGGAGGAAAACTTTACCTCCTTAGACTACCCACTGATTGGATTCAGCGGAGAGACGTGTTTCCCTATCGGGAAGATAAGGTTGGCGATAGTGGCGAGATAGCCGCAGCTAAGAAAGGTCATGTTTCTGGACTTCATGGTCGTAGACACACCTACAACCTTATCTTGGGAAGACTATGGCTCCACCAGATGGAGGCAGTAGTCTTCACTCTTCACCATTGTGTTAAGTACAATGCCAACCACTCAGAAGGGACGATGCACAAAGACCAACTTACGACAGGAGGTTGCCATTACGCCGCACTGAAACAAATAAAATGCTCCCAGATCCAGCTACATATTGCGCGGCAGCCTGAACCAGTGCCAGGCCAAGCAACAACGGGGGCATCACCTTCAAACAATGTGGGAGTTGTCTGCTCTTCCATCCATCCAAATGGAGAGGCCAAGGCAAGCAGGAATACATCCCTCCGACGTTCTGTCGGTATAAAAATTGACCCCTCTACAAGGTTTACTCTTCAGTAACCTTTGAAGCACCTCGACAGTCCATTGAACGATTCACAAGGGCAATCTGAATTCACTTCAAGGACATGATCAGTTCCTCCCGCTCAACGGTTAGTCTGCTTTCAGTTGTTTATTTACCTTTCCATAGTCAATGTAGAATTTTAGTTCTTAAAAACTTTTGTGATTTGCAATCATTTAAGAAATAAAGGAAGAATCACATAAACAAACTCTATTGATTATTAAAAAAATATAAAAATAAGAGCCTTGAGGCGGATACAAAAGATTACATACTACAAGCCTCTGAGTACACTCGACATGAAGTAAAAGACTCGCTTAGACGATCTAACTATGTAAAGGTGTCTGAAGAAGGACATAAAATCTATTTGCAAGTGAGAACAAACAAATGCAAATGAACTTCGCTCGACACCTTCCCAAGATCAAGAACAAAGTGCCAGAGGGGATTAAAAGAACTGAGCGATCATTTGATCTGTCAAATCACCCTAGAAAGCGACCGTACAACAGCGTTGTAGACCTTACAATGGGCTGATGATTATCTCAAGAGACATTCCACCCCCTTACAAGCTTCCTCAAATGGTTTTTGGCTTCCAGAAGGGGGATGGAAGAAGGCAGACGAAGATGGCCACAAACAGTCATGTCGACAAGGTATCCAAGTGCTGTCAAGCGAGGCCACTTTTTCCATGTGCGATACCAGGAGTGACTGAGACCTACCATATTCGGAAGCATCGTAAATTGGCTAACACTTCGATCAACCATTGGTTAGCAGCGGGGTACACGAATTCGCAGGCACAAGTAGCACAGAGTAACACCAAGGCATCTCCCTTGGTAGGAAACCCATGCTACTTCCCCGCAATATGAGAAGAAATTACAAGATCTCAACAGACCAACTACGTGCCCACCTATAGTAGGTGACCACACATAACAGCTACTATCGTCGTGTATGATCAATACAAATGGCAGAACATTCGAAGACTCCATTGTTTGAGACTTCCATTCAGCCTTTGGAAAACCCAAAGCATTTTCTTCAGCCTTTGGAAAATCCAAAGCATTTTCTTCAAGCAAGAATATATAGGAGATGAGCTTTGCGAAAGATAGTGCCTACAACGATTGGAGAACACCATTATATAGGCGTAATGGTTCACCAAACGGGACTTCTACATTAACTACTAAGAATAGAATAACTTGTGGGAAATGAAGAAACGACAGTTCCCAAGGAAAGTGCGCAGACCACATTCACTCAATTAATGGCGCTGCATACAACCCCATTAATTCAGGGGGAGTAATCGGCACTCAACTATCCCACAGTCTACACCGTACATGTGTCACCGCGCAATTTATGCCATACACGTAGTGCAACCAAACAAGAAACCCTAACTCTTCCTTTGCGGGCCCAAAGGCATGATCCACTCGGCCCACCATTCAAATAGTATTCTGCTACATGCTAGGCACGAGCGCAAATCCAAAGCAGTGTTGACGCATGGACTGTACCAACAGATCACTATTTGATTTAGGTATTGTTGTACGCACAATGTGCGACACTAAAGGAAATGGGTTCTCACGCCCTCAAACGGGCGGAACCCATCTCCAATCGGGCAAGCTTAGTCAGCCTAAGCTAATGACGATGGCTTCTGATATCACCCGACACCATGTCCGCTTAGTGCGGATCTCGATGGTCTAGGAAATGGAAGTCTAATCAGCATTATCACGCCTGATGAAGATGACTTGCCAGGGATCATTGCCCCCCTTTGCGATCAATGATCGCTGAACCCAATCAGGTAAGCCTAGCTGGTAACGACTGACAACGAAAGTTTATTATCAAAGCCCAGACCTGTAGCCCCTACTGCGCGGGTATAGATGGTTTGGAAGGTGGGAGCCTAGTCAGTCCCGAACTGATTCTAACGGCTCGCCACGGGACTATTACTTTTTAGCGTGGCTACCGAATCACCAACCCTGGACTTGTATCCCCCATTGCGCGGGTGTAGATAGTTTAGAAGATGGGAGCCTAGTTAGTCCCGAACTGATTCCGACGGCTCACCATGGGACCACTGCTTTTTAACGTGGCCGCCGAATCACCAACCGTGGACTAGTAGCCCCTATTGCGCGGGTGTAGATAGTCTAGAAAGTGGGAGCCTAGTCAGCCACGAACAGATTCTGACGGCTTACCACGGGACCACTGCTTTTCAGCGTGGTTGCCGAAAACTCCCAAATTTGTAGCTTGATGCGCACAGGTGTAGATGATTTGGAAGGTGGGAGCCTAGTCAGAACCGAACTGATCTCGATGGCTTGCCATGGGACCACTGCTTTTCAGCTTGGTCGCCGAACCCTTTAACTCGAACTTGTAGCCCCCACTATGCGGGGCTGGTGTAGATGGTTCGAAAGGTGGGAGACTAGTCAGTCCTTGACTGATGTCGATGACTCGCCACGGGACTACTTCTCTTCAGCGTAGTCGCCAAACGTTTACTCTCTAAATATGTAGCTCACATTGCTCGGGCATAGATGGTTTGGAAAGTGTGAGCCCCAAACACGAATCTAGCCAAGTTAGTGTCTTCACGCTCAAACGGACTGACATTCTAATATTAGCAAATGCCACTATGATAAAAGATACTTAGGATGCCAACCCGAGCTTACGGCGCCTGACTCGGCACGAACGCTCTGACACATACGCTTGGCCATTGCAACTCGCCTATAGCAGTAGTTGCAACCGGCCGATCAGACAAGTGAGGCAAGCCTCAAGCAGCTTACTTTGGGGACAAGACACAGCTCGGGCAACTCAACCCTTAGCTAAACTGTCTCCAACATGCCCACTATCAGACATGACTATACAACGATGACCCTGAGACATTCACTACGGAAAATGGTCAAGCTCTCCATCGCAGACAGACCAATCAACGTCTGATTAATTCAACCAGCCTATGTCAAAGCAACACGACAAGGCGAAACGAAAAACATGCAATAGAGATAACAAGCACGAAATGGATAAAACTGTTTTCATTAATGCTCAAAACGGAAAGGGGTACAAACACACAAAGTTTACTCCTTATCAGGAGAAGGTACAGAAACAGAAGAGCTAAGCCTAGTAGAAGAAGGAGCAGGAGTTATGTCCACACGCACCACGGCCTGAACATCAGGACCCAAACTATTTTCCTCATCTGATGACGCGAGGTAACAGACAAGTCTACATACGACATCTTCTTATAACGGTCGAGATCCCACTCCGGATGATCTTTCTTCATCAGCATTAACGGCTCTAACCTGCCATAAACCCATCAAAACTTGCATTTCCCTTGTTCCTGAAGAAGCTCCTACTCGCGCACCTTTGCATCAACAAGTTCACGCTCCAACTTGCCAGTCAGCGCGTCGACCTGAGACTGCTCTTCACAGCACTAAGCTCATGCCACTTCAATTCGAGCTGGTCCTCGGCCTTCCTCGCCTCTCGAGCATAGAACTCCACATCAAATTTTAACCATTGCTTCTGAGCAGCACAGTTGGCCTCCTTCGAAGCATTCTTTTTAGCAAGAGACCACAGTTCAGAACGCGCCTTAGCCACAGCTTCCTGTGCAACCTCTACGTCTTGGCGGGTTCGGTCCAACTCCTGTTTGAGTCTATCTCTCTCGAACACCGTCTCAGACAGATCATGTTCAAGGACCTTCAGATGAGCCCCATGAGTCTCAGCGACCACGGTTGATTGATCCAACCTCTTCTCCTCAACCTGCTTCTATAGCTGCTTTTGTAGCCGATCAATTTCGTAAAGCGCATCAGAATACAACGCCTGCATGTGCGAGAAGACACGCTCCAAGGTGTATACCCTCTCATGAGTCGCCTCGACTTCTGTCCCAGCAAAGGCCACGTGGCTCAAGTGAGACATACCCAGTATAAGGTACTTCAAGGCCTTGTCCATACACCCTTCTAGCGTATCCTCCTCGAGTTATGGAGCGCAATCCATCAGCTAGTTGTGACACCTGCTTATATGCTTCCTCGAAGCATACTCTACGTCCGCCTTTTGGTGCCAGACCTATGAACTCATTTTTACGAAGTTTGGGGCAAACACGCTTATCCACGCATCCGGGTGAAGTTTTTTGAAATCAGGAATTACGTCAGCACCACCCTTCACAATTGTCATTGTCCTTGGGCTCTCCTCTGTGGCTTATCCCTTGTCGACAGAAGCTGGCCCTTTATTGCGAGACGGCTCGACGGGATCCGAAGGTATAGGAGGAAGCGAAGTATCTAGAGGACCCTCCAACACTTCTGGTTGTGGCCTTGAATGAGATGGTAAGCAACGTGGACTACATGAAACTTGGCCTGTGCCACCTCGGCCACTTTCAGACTGCACGCCAGCGGGGCGATCAGATTCTACAACCTTTGGCAAATCCTCACAGGAGCCTTCTATCAGAACAGTCTCATGCGAATCAATACCTACAGCCATTGCGAGCCGCACCAGACGATCATTCAAAGCTTCGACCTGCGCGCCGCTAAGGTTCGACCTGTCTACAACTCCTGTGAACTGCAGGTAATCTTTCTCCAAGCCGGACTCATCAATCTCCACCCCAATAGGCTTAGCAAACTCGTGTTCTTCTCTCAATAGAGCGGGTCGAGCTGAAAGCAACCCAGTTATAACACGGGACCTCTTCCTCACAAAAGAGGCAAGCGTTTCAGACGGCTCCTCCATGTCAAACTGAACGGGAACTTTGGCCTCAACAGCCTTCCTCTTCTTTGACGAGGCCTCATCTTCCAACTTAATTCGCAATACTCGGTACAGAGTGGGGGCAACATGCCAGTTGTCCCACAATCCACTACGGATGAAATTGGAAACTCTTATGACATGACCAACGTTTCAATGTGTCCATGGTGTTTTGTGGGAAACCTTCCTGTGAAGAAACACAAGCAATGATTAGCCAGCCTGCGATCAAACATATCAAAGTCATGGGAAAGGGTTGAACTTACGAAGCGGCCTAAACACTCGCTCAAGCGGACGACCCTTGCATAAAAAATACTTCGAATTCGCAGGGGCCAAGAAGCAATACTTCGGCCAGAACTTGAAATCATCGGGCAGATTCACAAAGCAAGCCGATGATGTCATCTTACAAACAACGTTACCCTTCAGTCGGGGAGAAGTCAGCAACTAAATTACCCGCGGAGTCATGCTGATGTCAGCCTCCTTAGCACTGATCAGAATCAGAAGGATGATCCTATATCCATTAGGCCCCAACTTGGCCGGAGGAATCTCCAGGAGATCCAAGAATTCCCAGATTACATCCAGAATGAGAAAGCATCCCACGATGCAAGCAGATGAAACCGGCCGGAGGTGATAGTGGCGTTTTGTCACCCATCGGGACATACAACGGCAGGTCCTCAAAGACCCCAAACTTCGTACGGATTTCGGCAAGATCAGGCTCGGACAACAACCTATCTTCGAAAAACTTCAGGCCATTTGCAAAAGTTGCGTCGTCAAGAAGGTTTTGTTTAGCCATGAAGAAAATTAACAATATTTTCTAATCAGAGCGGTATCTTCAACAGTAAAGAAAGTAGAAGAGTTAGACTCTACACTGCGGATGACCTAAATAGATATTGGGTTCCCGCCCCTTTTTCGCTAGACCGACCCACGTTCAATTAATGCAGCGCGCGGCTCAAGTAATGATTCAGACTCAATCATCATGAGCGGCGCATCCCTTCAAGAAATGACATAGAGAACCGATGTGACGGCCCACTAACTCAGGGGGAGTAGCTGATGATACATAAAAACAGTCACACCCTGGAGCCGTACACGTGTCAAGATGATCTCGAGGAACTACAGGCCCTAGCATCAGCCCAACACTGATAAGGATCAAGCGGTTCTAAACCCGCCCAATTCAGTTCACCAAACAGACTCGAACTCTTACAGCATGTTAGGCCCACACGTCTCACAGCTATCCTCAATACTCGTAAGTCCTACTAAGGCAAGTATCTCGAGGATCAGCTTCGTACGAGCAATTACAACAAGTCTTTGCTTCTAACTAGGAAGCAAATACTAGAGTACATTCTACACAGGGAAACTTCCTTATATGGATTGCTATCGTATTGGGAACTATCTCCCGCATATCTAGGAGCACAAGGCTAACATGGAACTTCCCTCCTATAGCACAACACCTAATTAGATAAGGATCTCCATGATGATCTCCTTCCTAAACTATGCCCTCGATGGCCTGGAAGAACCAGGACTCCTTGCACTATAAATAAGACATGAGGTTGGTGAGATAAGGTACGCTACAAATTCCCTGTTCTTATAATTACGCCTTCCTCTAATCATTGTCTGATTTTAGCATCGGAGTGTCATCGGTTACCACAACGGTGGTACGTAGCTCACATGCGTTACTTGTGCAAGTCAGCGGGACTAGGTAAAAATAGGGAGCGAAAAATGACTGCATCAAGTAGTGTGACCAATGGGGTCTATGTTCATAAGAGCAACGAAACGAAAAAAGGAAACAGAAAGCTAGGAGAAATGGAGAGGTTTACCTTAATGGGTTTCCTCTACAAGTGCAAGCTTAAGAAGAAAAAGAAGATGTGCCTAAAAGTGTCTCTCCCCACCTCCAAAATCAATCACAACAGTTGGATGACCTAAAGATGTGCCTGAGTTGCTAATCGCAGATCATATGTTTTCCTTTTTCTTTTTTAATTAAACGGACCTCAAGTAAGACCGATTCGGTTGGTGATGTGAATGTATACCTTAGCATGATTACAAAATCTGGTTTCTTAACACTTTCGATGCAAAAATAAGGGGATTACTATGATGGAAAAGGACTTGATGATGGAGTATCTGCTCGATCGTGTTACAAGCTGTGATGACATCCATTAAAGAATAAAAACCTGGTGGGGAAATAATTCACATGCATTTGGCCAATTCTGAATAATAAAAGTGAAGTCACAAGACAACTTGTGTTTGACTTGATTCATGATTGTCAGTTTATCTAATGGAAGTTTAACTTTAACCTTCCAAGTGGGCTTCCTGCCCATTTTTTATTTCAAGTTGTAAGGTGTTTGCGTTTTGTTTGTTTGATTAATGAACTAGTTGTTCTCCCCGTTTGTTTGAAGTAGTTGTTTGACAAAAGACACAACACAACTTTTCTTTCATATTTCCTATTTCAAGTTGTAGAGGGCTCGTTTGTTTGATAAATTGAAGCATAAGAAAAAATGCATGAATGCAAAGATATAGATGTAGACATAAAATATATAAGTGAATGTATACATAAAGAAATAAAGTGTTATATATATCTCCGGGTGAAGAATATCAAATTACTATGTGTCTTTAAAATTGTACTTATGGTACACAACCTGGTATTCCAACAAAGTAGTCTGTAGAAACCTGTGGAATTAAATCGGTGATTAATCTCTTCTCGCTAATAAAGTATTACAATTTTTGAATTAATCGTTTCAACAATCTCTAGCCCGATTAATCACTTTCATAATTCACCGATTAATCAGTTTACGGTAAATGTTATAAATAAATGAGAGAAAATTAATTAGCATCATGAATATTCTAACCCATAGAGGAATTACAAGTGTGTGAAAAAGGTTTAAGAGAAAGAATACTATATATAAATATATATATATATATAATCTAAGAAGCGAGAAAAAATGATCAAAATGAAAATAACAAACTAATCTAAAGAATATGAAAAGACACTTTTATCTAACATTGAATTTTTTATTTTGTTATAATTTGTCTTAAATTGTGTATTTGATAGGGGAGGGTACGGGACGGGATGAACTGCATCCATATCTCATCTAGTTCGTTTGTGGATAAACCTCATCCCAACCTCGTCCCTCCCAAACGGGTTCGGGACGGGATGGGGTGAGCATGTACTAAATTGTCTTTCAATGAAGAATAACAAAAAATTTCATCTCACATTACTCACACCAATAAAGCCTATTTTATGTACATATAACTTTCATCATATAATATACAATTTCATATAAAATTTCACCTCACATTGCTCCTAATTGTATATTAAATGATATAAGTTCTCAAGTTGTCTTAACGTAAGTTCAAAAATGAAAAATATTTCTCATTTACCAAATTTTCAACTACTTAACTCATAATGCAAAACTAAACCAAACCACCATTTTCCTTTATTTTGTATAAGAATAATTGTCTTATAACCAATCTAAAATGTGAAAAAGCATAAATTTTCATCGATTATATTTGACCTAAAATATTCAAACCGAATTTTCTATTTTAACAAAATCAAGCAAATTTTAAAACAATAGATGTTTTGATTTAATTTTCAAACAATACTATGTGATGTCTACTACTTCAATATACATTAAATTTAATATAAGAAAATTATATTAGATTCAACCCTTTGTTGGGCAATATTATTTCTCCGGACCAGGGGGTTTTCGTGTCAAACAGGCTGATCACAGACAACATATTCCTAGATTAAGATCAATTGGTGTTGCTCCCACCTCTCCATCGTTTATAGCTCTCTAACCGGGATGTTGTGGTAGCCTTTAGTACCCAAGGAAGCAGGAGAAAAATAGACAACAAAATTCTTCCTAAAACATATCATTAAGTTTGGGGTATGCCCAAGAACATAGGCACCTTTCAATCCCTACTTATTACTTTACTTCGCTGAGCCCGAAGACACAGTGGAAGGGAAGGCAAGGTGACCTGAAGAAGTTGGATGCGAAGAAGGATCTGGTGGATGACTGATAGTTGAAAACGTCTATTGCGACTGACTGATCGGTGGTCGTCACTCCTCTAATCAGTCCGTAGCGTGTCAGAAAGATTTGTAATGTCCTACTCCTGCCTGAGCTTTCCGATCAACCAACCCCGACTATTATGTTAGGTAGGCCCAAGGATCACTTATTAGTCGAATGAGCCCCTCCCTCTGGCCTATCATTCATTGGTCGACCCGGCTGGTGGCTCCTGCATCTCCATGGGGGCCCCTTCCACCGAAATCGAGAATTTACATAAATAAGGATCTCTTTGATAGAATAGATCCGAAGGGACCATTTACCCCCAAGTCGATTATGTGTTGGATCTGTCTAAACCGATGTTGCTATCAATGCTTATACCTTTACGCTTTGCAAAGATGTAAGGTGCCATTCTAGGATTCCATTTCCTAGTACCATGGCCAAAATGCACTCTTGCTTGCAGCATCTGTTCCAAATCGATGTTCCAATATCTTTGAGTCATTTTGTCATTTCTCCCCTCACTCCCGATTTTTATTAATAGACGAGATCCCCTGATGGGTCATGTCCTTAAGATTCAGATAATCAAAGGGTTCAAAACCTTTAGGCATGCACCTCCGTACAAGTGCTACGTACAAGTTCTGGCCAGGATGATTGGGATATATCACCAAAATGTGAAACGCTCTCAATCATTTCGTGGTACTGGGCGTGGCTAAACCATCTGGGGTGGCATCAGAACTATAACATAAGCCAAACCAAAATAAGCATATGAATTCTAATATGAAAGGAGGCGCCTTCAAGCAAAGAATAGTCAATCCAGAGATTGATTTCTTCCTTCTTGAACTACTTCAAGTTGACCTTCCTTTACCACTGCTTCCGTGGTGTCTAACTGACCAAGACGCACTATGAGCCCATTGTCCCTATTTTATTTGCCACAAAAAAAAAACCCACTAATTATTCCTTTCAGGGATAACTTCAATTTGAATGTGATTTTGTCATTTTTGAAGGCTTGTGTCTTCATTACAATAACTAATGAAAGTTTTAATTAGAAAGTTTATGGAATCTCACCTCTCACGCAGCCTTTTTTGCTAAGAAATGAAATGGTAAACCAACAGCCCCTCACCACTTCTTGACGGGGGCCGGACGCCCACTTTTATTAAGAAATGGATGAATTCTTCTAATTTTACTGATTCTAAGAAAGCGGGTTTGTCTGCTTATTCAACGGGGGCTTTCTTCCTCTTTCATTTAAAATTTTTCCTTCTACTGGATTGAGTGAGACAGAAAGATGTGATCTTGCAATCCTGAAAAGAAGGCCACCTTGAAAGCGGAACTCGAATGTCCTAATCCTCGTAAGCCAACCCTATGGACTAAGAATAGCACACCTACTTTCGTATGAATACCCTTCTGTCTAGTGTATGAGTAATCCTTCCCGAACCTGTCAAAACTATTTGGAGCAGAAATCATAGGAAAAAAGGCCATTTTTGTCTATAAGTGAACATTGGATGGATGCCCGCTCCTTGCTTTGGGTATGCTTTCAAAAGGGGTGTTTTCATGCGTGCTGGTGTTTGTGGTCTGTTGGTTTTTCTATTTTGAATCCAAATTTCTTATTTATTCTACGAGTATTTGCCATCGTATTTGCCTTTGTACCCAACTTTTGGTTATGTATTGGACCCCTTGTTTTACCCCCATCACCAGAGACAGTCTCTCAGTCTATGTTTCATATTCGAACTTCGCTTTTCAAGAAAGACAAGTATTTGGACGCACTAAGTCATGACAACCAGACTAATTCATTAATGGTACGACCAACCCCAATGAGTATTTTTAATAAGAATCACAAACTTCCTTCTTAAATAAGCATTTGTTCGAGCAGCTGGCCGCTATTGTTTGATCTAATATTGACTGGGGACGAGCCCCGACTTCCATAGGTCCTTGGTTTGACCTCCCGTAGTGGTCCTTTTTAGAAAGTGAAGCGGGGCCAATTCTGCGTACTTGCTTAGTGTAGTGTACCCCCTTTTGTCGGGTGCCCCGCCCGGTTCAATTCGATATCTCCATGTATGTTGGTAGGGGATTGCATCTTTAACCCACACATCCGATAAGGGCTGGCGTTGTCTTCTCCATTACAGGTTTTTGGGATGGATTAATGGCTCAACTGGAACGTCCCCCTTTACCCTTACTTCAACAAAGAAAGCATGAAACTATTCCATAGAAGAACTGTTCTTTTCTTGGTCCCAATTCAATAGTAAACAAGTTCGAACTAATTGGATATTTGTGTGAGAAACCCCTGGAATGGGTAGATGCGCGCTACTACTACTAGCGAACAACAACTTTCTCTGAGAGGCTCGCTTCACTTTTGTTGCAAAACTTGTGGAATGATGAGAACAATAGACACCGACGGTTACTCACCGAAACTGTGAAAGGACGGTCCGTACACAAAATGGCACCTCTTTGATTTGGAGACTTACCCGCTTCAGGAACCACATACCCAGATTAAATATCATTCTAAACATGAAGACCGGGGCCAAATGCTAGAATAAGTGGTTTTCTCTTTTCCAAAAAGGTTTGGAACCATATAATATTAGGCCCTTCCGATTTGTACCTTCACCCTTTGACCTTTCCGAACCCAAACTGACACGGGTGAACAAGTAGAGTATACTAGGGCGCTTGAGAGAACCATGTCGAAGGAACTCGGCAAAATGACCACGAAACTTCGGGAAAACGACTTTGAGGAACAGGTGTGAGGAACAAGCGAAGAGCTTCCCTTAGCATAAGCCCAAGCGTAGAGGAAAAGCATGACTAGATAAAACACAAGTTGAGGGACAAGCCAGAGTCGGAGACAAGAGTAAGAGTAGGCTGTAGACAGAGGTGCAAGTCGAGCCTGCAAGATATGGCCAAAAAGCTTACGTGTGCGAGTCACCTCGCACTCACTTTGGCTGGGTCGTCATGAAGAAACTTCAACTGTCCCACCAGCAGATCAACCCACTTGAGTTGTTTCTCAGTGTTGTGAGGAAATTTACCGGGAGGGTAGATGTAAAGCCCAAGCCTATTGGAAATGAATTGAGCTCGCTCGAGGATATAGCAAGCCTATTTTTTTATCTAGAATCCAAAAGTTTCATAGTGAGGTGCTACAAAGAATCATTATATTGTGAGGAAAAAAGCTTATTGCATGAAGGTCAAAACAGAAGACACAATTGCTGCTAGGAGCTTTATTCATAAATGGTGTAACGATGTGGAGTATTATCATAAACAGCCCTTTATAGTGGAGTTTCACATGTTTCCTTGGCCTTATTTTTTGAGCTTCTCCGCATCATTTACTAAAACAACTATTTCATTATTGCCTATTCTAGCGAAAACACCCATCAGAGCTATTGTTAACCACCGGTTGTTAAGACGTATTCTCAAAATGCCTATATCTACAACGATGGCAAATTGGCATTGACATAATAGGAATATTTCGTTTATTAAGGAGGATTCCCTGAATACCTGAAATATACATGATTATAGAAACTGTGAAATATTTTATAGGATCCATTTCGAGAACATGGAAGGTAAGAGAAAATCAAATGTTATAACTCAAGTACGTCGCGGAAACTCAATGGAATTCATAATTGTCTCAATGTCATTTTTTCTTCGTTTTTCTTTTTACTGTAAGAATATTCAGGAGCTAAGACCATTACAATGGTCCCTTTCGTCATGCATAAACTGAACCAACAACAATAAGCATGAAAATGAAAACTCTAAAGCTTTTGAGTTGTATGAAAAATAGGAAGTGATGCAAGTAGTGGAATGGATCTTAGAAGGAAAAAGAAAGAAAAAATTGACAAAGGATAAAAATGTCTCCTTATAACTCCGGTAAGGCTTGGGAGAGGAAGGGCTAAACGAAGCCTCGGGAAATTCTAAGTTGTTGCCCGTGAATCCGCCACTTGCCTTAACGAGTAGTTCTCTCTTTTATCTTTTTTCGTTCCTCCTTGCCTTCTTTTTACTTTGCCCGGGAAGGTAGATCAAATAAAGGTAGTCTGCTTCTCTCCTAGATGGATGGCGGCTTATGTAGTGGTCAGCCTTCCTACCATATGCCTTCTTGGTCGAAGAGCCAAGCCAGCGCAGGAAGCAAAAAAAACTTGCGCAAAAGACGTTTTCATCTCAGCCCGATAGGCAAACTATCCTTAGAAAAGACAGAGCAAAACAACTATTTGCGTTAAAGATGATCGAAAGCTCTAAATGCTTCTTGTTCTTCAGGACTAGTTATCTGCAATCTTGCGTACGTTGGATGTGATATCTGCGTTTTTCAAAAAAAAAAAAAAAAAAATTTGGGCAAGGTGTACTCAATAGAGGTGGCGGGGGCACATAGCCACCCACCCTTTAAAAGACAAAACGACCCCCCCCCCCTTTCTTCTTCTCTCTTTTCTTTCTTTTTTTTGCCTTCCAGTGAGCGAGGCGACGAGTTTTCTTCTTTTCTCCAGCAATTTTTTTCGGTGGTTTTGTGGATTTTTCTCCCCCAATCTCACCTCCTCCTCCTCAGTTCTTTCCTCTCTTCTTTCCCCTCTTCATTTCTCTGTGGTTTTTCGAAGAAAAAAAAATCAATTTTCATTTGAGTTTGGGGTTTGATCGGTTTCCATAGCTCCGATCAGCCGTGTTGGGGCCTTGGTGGCGTCCTTAGGAGCCTTTAGAACCGACATGCAAGGTTGTTTTGGGGTTGGCCGAAAAATTTTCAAAAAATCATGGTGCATGTTTGTTTGGAGGGTTCCTCGGCGTGAATTCGGGCTTTGGGTGCATGGGTGAGCCTCACATTCGTGACAACGAGTGTCCTTAGACTCATTTGCGGGCTGTTGTGCAGTTTGGAAGCGATCAGACCGGAGTAGGGAGGGTTTCGGCGCATTTTCGCCAAACTTTGGGTTTCGGCGCATTTTCGCCAAACTTTGGGTTTCGGCGGGGTGGTTGCCGAATTCCTATTGCATGTAAGTTTTTCTTTCAGTCGCGCGCCGATTGTATTTATTTATTTTTTCATTTTTCGGCTTGTTTGCTCATTTTCGAGCCCGCTTTGCAGTTTTAAAAATTTTCGTGGTCCCGCATTCGTGGCTTTGCGTGTTAGGAGCTTCGACCTGTAGGAATTGGGTTTTGAAAATCCATTCCGCCCAGGTGAGTGGAATTATAATATTTATTTTGATAAATAATTATTTGAAATCATGAATTGAATTTTTACATTATACCGTCAATTGTGTATAATTGAATCCAAATCCGAAATTCGGGGTTTCAGATATTTCGATGATTATGTTGGTTATTTATGAATGAAGTATGTATTAGGTTTCTTGAAAGCATGATATACTTGAATGAAGTCGAATAGTGAATGAATTTTGGGTGTGATTAGGTTTTGGTGTAATGACATTGGACTTGTATGCTTCGTTTTCGAGTTTGCATAGCATGTCATATTTTACCGTGGATTGTCGAGTCTTGAGCATGTATGATAATTGACTCGGATAAATTTATCATGGTGAATTGGGTCATGTTGGGACCCTGGCATAGTCGTGGTTTTATAAAAAAAATTGTCGAATTGTTTATGATTGCACGTTTGTACATTTGGTTATGTACAGACTTGTCATTTGTGCATGTGGATAGTAGTATAAGTGTCTTTACCCCGCTATAATGCCTGTTGTGCCGATGCTTAGGAGCTTGCTCGCATCGTGAGTTGGATGGTGCTTGAGATGACTCGCACCTGACATTGTGGACGCTATTGCATGTGGCAAGCTTGCTGAGGTGCGGTGAGCTCCCGCACGCACTTGCCACTATAGAGTGCAGTAGGACGGTCCCGGAGGACGTGCGTTGGAGATTACTCGCTTTCCCTCCCAGCGCGCTTGAGTTTGATTGTGTTAGGTTGGCCGTGTTAGGCCAGTCGTTCGGGATGTTTGAGTTTGTATCCTGGCAGATGGCACCCCATTAGGATACAAAAAAGCCCGAAGTGGTACTGGTGCACGTTGTGGGATGTGTCTGGGTGAGACACATTCGTAGGGTATGCGGATACCTACGATATGAGACTCTTATACAGAATTTTACAGGATTTTTGGTTTCAACTTGATTGCTATACCTAGGAGCCTAGGAAGAATTATGAGATTGTCTTTATTTCCATTGCTTGACATTTACCATGTTTGAATCATGTGTAATGATCGGCATATATCGTAAACTGGTAGTTATTGTTGAATCTAAAATGATTGTGTTGTTGCTTGAACTTAGAAATATTATCTTTAGAGACACGGTGTGATTTAGTCTTTAGAACTTGTTATTTATCATTTATTGTTTGGAATGAATTTTTCTCGTATAGTATTCCGTTATTTGTATTTAGTTCGCTCGCACCAGCTAGCTTTGTGCTTTGCTGACCCCGCAAGGGGTGTGCTTCTATTGGAGTGCAGGCAGTGTTGGCGTTCCTGCTGATCGTGGCGCGTAGGCCCCGGTTTCCGTTGTAGGCGTGTTTTGAGCCTTTTGGTTGTGTCCACCCTGTACGGGTATGTTTTGCTTCCTCTGTGTTTCAGATGTATTATATTGCTATACTAGATGTTTGTATACTGGTTTTGTCGCTATGACTCTGGCGGGGCGAATCAAATATATTTATTTTGTTCAAACTTTAGCGTAGTTTTATTTCCGTTTGATTCTCGTATCAAGAATGTGTTATATTATGATGTTGTGGCCGGTTACGATCCACCTGTGTACGTGTTAGTTCACGCATCGGCACGCTGCGATTCCCGCAGCGGGTCGGGGCGTGACAGAGCTTGGTATCAAAGCCATTGTTTACCGGTTCACATAGAACATCATCGTATACCACTTTCTTGAGTGGATTGGGTAGAGGAGTTAGGACTTTTGTTGTGTTGTTTGATGTATAGTATGTGTGTTTTCTTTTTCGTAGAGGTTGTTTGGTGATGGCACGTGGTAAGAGATCCCAGGGTGAGGGATCAGGCACTGCTGGAGGATGTCTCTCAGGCTTTTATGGAAATGATGACCCAGTTGGCACAAAATATGAGGCAGGGCAGTCAGTCAGAGGATCCGTTTACTCGGCGCAACAGGGATTTCGTCAGCTTGGGTGGTGAAAGGTTTGATGGTACTGGAGATTCTCTAGCTGGGGATCGGTGGATCCGTAAGGTAGAGCTCATATTTGAGAGGATGGTGCTGACACCTATACAGCGTACTGAGTTAGCAGCACACCAGTTTGACGGAGAGGCTATGTACTGGTGGGATACAGTGAGGCAGAGCCGTGACGCTTCAGAGATGCAGTGGGATACATTTTGCCAGGTGTTTGAACAACATTTTGTTCCTGATTCTGCAAGAGCTGAGATAGTGGACAGGTTTCTACATTTACAGCAGGGTTCTAGATCTGTTTCTGAATACTTGGCCGAGTTTACACAGTTGAGCCGCTATGCCACTTGTTTTATAGATACTCCAGAGAAGAAGAACAGGAAGTTTTTGAGTGGTCTGAACCCGTTCCTAAGGAAACAGTTGATGGTGATGATTGATCGTCCTTTTGATAGATTAGTGGACGTCACTTTGAGTCAGGAGCGAGTAGACGCCGAGTGTAGACAAGAGACTTTGGTTCGACGAGCTAGAGGTTCGAAACGCAGTCAGAGGTTTGGTCGAGGAAGCCAGACCATTGAGCAGGCACCGCAGCCAGAGCGTGCCGCTGTCCAGCAGAGAGACCCTGGTAGAGGGGGACCAGTTAGGACTGGCAGAGACCGCCGAGGTGACAAACGCTCTCGAGGAGATCATCGACAGCAGCAGCAGCAACAGAGACAGCCTAGGTGGGGTGGTCAGACAGGAACTAGGAGCGGTTGCTTCACTTGTGGTCTGGAGGGACATGTAGCCCATGATTGTCCAAGAGGTCAGACAAATCGATGGGAGCATGTAGTTTGTTATACTTGTGGACAATTGGGGCACTTTTCTAGACTTTGTCCTCATAATAGGGATGGACCAGCACAGCAGAGGGCGCCTCAGGGACAATTAGCACCTGCGCCTGGAATTGGTCAGAGAGTCCCTCTCCCAGCACCGCCTGCTCGCCTAGCAGCTATTCCCAGTCAGGGAAATGTTGAGGGTATGTTATTTTTATTGTCGTTTTGTGTGTGCCAGATGTAGTAAGATTGTGTTATGTGCATTATGCGTAGGAAAAATTGCATGTTAGTGTGTTGTTATGTGATTCAGGATACATGTGTTGTGTGTCAGGTTTTGTGCATTCGTCGTCTTCCCTGTTGAGGGCACTTTTCGATACAGGAGCATCTAGGTCTTTTATTTCTAGACAGTTGGTTGTTAGAGACAACCTTGAGGTAGTGCCTTTGCCGGAGCCCCTGTGCGTTGTGTCTCCCTTGGGCAGTTCGGTTTGGTTGTGGGAATTTTGTCCCCGTTTCGAGTTTTCCTTGTTGGGGTACAGCTTTGTGTTTGACTTTATTGTCTTGGGTTTTGAGGGCTATCATTTGATTCTAGGGATGGATTGGTTGTCCAGTCATCCGGTGATCATTGATTGCTTGCATAGGTCGGTGATGTTAGCGCCACCTGATGCTTCGCCTTGTGTGTTGGCTTGTGAGCCCAATTCGATTTCTTTGATGTCGAGTTTTCTTAGCTCTCTTGAGATTTCTTGTCCCGACACCAGTTCTGTAGAGGTTGTGTGTGAGTTCACTGATGTCTTTCAGGAGATTCCTGGTATCCCTCCACGTCGTGAGGTAGAGTTTCGGATTGACCTGGTTCCTAGTACTGCACCTATATCTAAATCAGCGTATAGACTTGCTCCTAAGCAATTGGAAGAGATGAAAGTACAGCTTGATGAGTTGCTTCGTAAGGGGTTTATTCGTCCGAGCAATTCACCTTGGGGAGCTCCAGCAATATTTGTATCCAAGAAGGATGGATCATTGAGGATGTGCATAGATTATCGAGATCTGAATAAAGTGACCATCAAGAATAAGTATCCATTGCCTCGGATTGATGATCTATGGGATCAGTTGAGGGGAGCCGTAGTGTTTTCACAGTTAGATTTGCAGTCTGGGTACCATCAGATGAGAGTTGAGGAACATTCCGTTCCAATTACCGCTTTTCGAACCCGTTATGGCTTGTATGAGTTTCCAGTCATGCCATTTGGATTGACAAATGCACCAGCTTTCTTCATGGATTTGATGAATAGATTGTTCAGTCCGTACTTGGACAAGTTTGTGGTAATCTTCATTGATGATATCTTAGTGTACTCGAGGAGTTTAGAGGAGCACAGAGAGCACCTTCGCATTGTTTTGCAGACACTTAGAGAAAATCAGTTGTATGCGAAGTTCAGTAAGTGTCACTTCTGGGAACCTGAAGTTCGATTTCTTGGGCATGTCATTTCTAGTGGAGGTATTGCAGTGGACCCCGAGAAAGTCGAGGCAGTGAAGTCTTGGAGATGACCTAGTAGTGTGACAGAGATTCGTAGTTTTCTGGGTTTGGCTGGTTATTACCGACGGTTTATCGAGAAATTTTCCTTGATTGCGGCACCACTCACTCAGTTAACTAGGAAGAATGTTCCTTTTGTATGGTTAGAAAAGTGTGAAGAAGCTTTTGAAACTTTGAAGCTTCGGTTGACTTCAGCACCAGTGTTGACTATTCCGACACCTGGTAGCCGACTGGTGGTATTTACTGATGCTTGCGGTACAGGATTGGGTGGAGTGTTGATGCAAGGCAAGAAGGTCGTAGCCTATGCGTCTCGACAGTTGAAACCCCACGAGCAAAAATATCCGACACATGATTTAGAATTGGCAGCCGTAGTCTTTGCTTTGAAGATCTCGAGACATTATCTGTATGGTGAGAGGTTTGAGTTGTTCACAGATCACAAGAGTTTGAAGTACCTATTCACTCAGAGGGAATTGAATATGAGGCAACAACGATGGGTTGATTTCCTTAGCAGCTATGACTTCGAGATATAGTACCAGCCTGGTAGGGCCAATGTGGTTGCAGATGCCTTGAGTAGGCGACATGCAGTGATGGCAACCATGATGATTCAGGAGTACCGAACACTTGAGACATTAGCTTCATTTGCAGTTCAGCCTACTTTCAGTACAGAGGGCAGCATGATAGCGGGTTTAGCAGTTTATCAGTCGTTGATCAGTATAGTGGTGGAGAAACAGACCTCTGATCCAGTGATTACGAGGCAGATAGCAGATTTGGTAGTGGACACATTGGATGAGTGCCCTACCGATTGGTCAGTGGGCTCAGATGGAGGGGTGCGGTTTCATGGGCGGCTTTGTGTTCCGTCTGATGAGGAGTTGCAAAGAGATATCTTACAGGAAGCTCATAGATCTCGTTTCACCATTCATCCCGGTGGAACAAAGATGTATCGGGATTTGAGACGTTCTTTCTGGTGGCATGGCATGAAGAAAGACATTGGAGAGTTTGTGGCACGGTTTGACTTGTCAGCAGGTGAAAGCTGAGCATCAGAGACCGTCTGGGTTATTGCATCCATTGGATATCCCGACGTGGAAGTGGGAGTATATCACTATGGATTTCATCGATGGACTTCCACGGTCGAGGAAAGGTAATGAGTCGATGTGGGTCATTGTTGATCGGTTGACGAAGTGTGCACATTTCATTCCTGTTAGTATGAATCGGACGGCAGACAGTCTAGCAGTGTTGTTCATTCGGGAGATAGTTCGCCTTCATGGGTCGCCTGTTTCAATTGTATCCGACAGAGATCCGCTTTTCACAGCCCACTTCTGGCAGAGCTTTCAGCAAGCTATGGGTACTAGATTGGACATGAGTACAGCTTATCATCCACAGACAGATGGCCAATCTGAATGAGTGAATCAGGTAGTGGAAGACATGCTTAGAGCATGCATTTTATACTTTGGGGGCAGTTGGGAAGATCACCTACCGTTATGCGAGTTTGCGTACAACAACAGCTACCACGTAAGTATTGGCATGGCACCATTTGAGGCACTCTACGGACGACCGTGTAGGTCCCCTGTTTGTTGGGCAGAGATTTGAGAGTCAGTTGTGATGGGGCCGGATGTGATCAGAGAAACTACTGAGAAGATTGAGCTGATTAGAGCGCGGTTGTTGACAGCCCAGAGTTGACAGAAGAGTTACGCTGATAGGAGGCGTAAGGAGTTGGAGTTTGATGTTGGTGACAGGGTTTTTCTGAAAGTTTCCCCGATGCGCGGAGTTGTTAGGTTCCGAAGTCGTGGGAAACTTGCACCGAGGTATGTAGGGCCATATGAGATTACTGAGAGGATTGGACCAGTGGCCTAAAGATTGGCTTTGCCGCAGAGTAGGTCAGCTATCCACGACGTGTTTCACGTATCCATGTTGCAGAAGTGTTTGGCAGACCCGTCACAGATTATAAAGCATGCCGAGGTGGAGATTGCGGATGAGTTGACGTATCCAGTGAGGCCAGTAGCCATTGTTGATGATGATGTGAAACAACTTCGTCGGAGAACAGTGAAGTTAGTGAAGGTTCAGTGGAGCCACCGAGCGGGTGACGTGACTTGGGAACTGGAGGACCAGATGAGACAGAAATACCCCGAGCTTTTTTCCTACATTTTCTTGTCGTGGCTTTTGTCCGATCTCGAGGACGAGATCTCTTTTAAGGTGTGTATGATGTGATATTTGCGTTTTTCAAAAAAAAAAAAAAAAAAAAAATATTTTGGGCGGGGTGTACTCAGTAGAGGTGGTGGGGGCACATAGCCACCCACCCTTTAAGAGATAAAACGACCCCCCCCCCCTTTCTTCTTCTCTCTTTTCTTTCTTTTCTTTTCCTTCCAGTGAGTGAGGCGACAAGTTTTCTTCTTTTCTCCAGCAATTTTTTGCGGTGGTTTTGTGGATTTTTCTCCCCCAATCTCACCTCCTCCTCCTCAGTTCTTCCTCTCTTCTTTCCCCTCTTCATTTCTCTGTGGTTTTTCGAAGAAAAAAAAAATCAGTTTTCATTTGGGTTTGGGGTTTGATCGGTTTCCATAGCTCCGATCAGCCGTGTTGGGGCCTTGGTGGCGTCCTTGGGAGCCTTTAGAACCGACATGCAAGGTTTTTTGGGGTTGGCCGAAAATTTTTCAAAAAATCATGGTGCATGTTTGTTTGGAGGGTTCCTCGGCGTGAATTCGGGCTTTGGGTGCGTGGGTGAGCCTCACATTCGTGACTCCGAGTGTCCTTAGACTCATTTGCGGGCTGTTGTGCAGTTTGGAAGCGATCAGACCGGAGTATGGAGGGTTTCGGCGCGTTTTCGCCAAACTTTGGGTTTCGGCGGGGTGGTTGCCGAATTCCTATTGCATGTAAGTTTTTCTTTCAGTCGCGCGCCGATTGTATTTATTTTTTTTTTTCAGTCTTCGGCTTGTTTGCTCATTTTCGAGCCCGCTTTGCAGTTTTAAAAAATTTCGTGGTCCCGCATTCGTGGTTTTGCGTGTTAGGAGCTTCGACCTGTAGGAATTGGGTTTTGAAAATCCATTCCGCCCAGGTGAGTGGAATTATAATATTTATTTTGATAAATAATTATTTGAAATCCTGAATTGAATTTTTACATTATACCGTCAATTGTGTATAATTGAATCCAAATCCGAAATTCGGGGTTTCAGATATTTCGATGATTATGTTGGTTATTTATGAATGAAGTATGTATTAGGTTTCCTGAAAGCATGATATACTTGAATGAAGTCGAATAGTGAATGAATTTTGGGTGTGATTAGGTTTTGGTGTAATGACATTGGACTTGTATGCTTCGTTTTCGAGTTTGCATAGCATGTCATATTTTACCGTGGATTGCCGAGTCTTGAGCATGTATGATAATTGACTCGAATAAATTTATCATGGTGAATTGGGTCATGTTGGGACCCTGGCATAGTCGTGGTTTTATAAAAAAATTGCCGAATTGTTTATGATTGCACGTTTGTACATTTGGTTATGTACAGACTTGTCATTTGTGCATGTGGATAGTAGTATAAGTGTCTTTACCCCGCTATAATGCATGTTGTGCCGATGCTTAGGAGCTTGCTCGCATCGTGAGTTGGATGGTGCTTGAGATGACTCGCACCTGACATTGTGGACGCTATTGCATGTGGCAAGCTTGCTGAGGTGCGGTGAGCTCCCGCACGCACTTGCCACTATAGAGTGCAGTAGGACGGGTCCCGGAGGACGTGCGTTGGAGATTACTCGCTTTCCCTCCCAGCGCGCTTGAGTTTGATTGTGTTAGGTTGGCCGTGTTAGGCCAGTCGTTCGTGATGTTTGAGTTTGTATCCTGGCAGATGGCACCCCATTAGGATACAAACAAGCCCGAAGTGGTACTGGTGCACGTTGTGGGATGTGTCTGGGTGAGACACATTCGTAGGATATGCGGATACCTACGATATGAGACACTTATACAGAATTTTACAGGATTTTTGGTTTCAACCTGATTGCTATACCTAGGAGCCTAGGAAGAATTATGAGATTGTCTTTATTTCCATTGCTTGATATTTACCATGTTTGAATCACGTGTAATGATCGGCATATATCGTAAACTGGTAGTTATTGTTGAATCTAAAATGTTTGTGTTGTTGCTTGAACTTAGAAATATTATCTTTAGAGACACGGTGTTATTTAGTCTTTAGAACTTGTTATTTATCATTTATTGTTTGGCATGAATTTTTCTGGTATAGTATTCCGTTATTTGTATTTAGTTCGCTCGCACCAGCTAGCTTTGTGCTTTGCTGACCCCGCAAGGGGTGTGCTTCTATTGGAGTGCAGGCAGTGTTGGCGTTCCTGCTGATCGTGGCGCGTAGGCCCCGGTTTCCGTTGTAGGCGTGTTTTGAGCCTTTTGGTTGTGTCCACCCTGTACGGGTATGTTTTGCTTCCTCTGTGTTTCAGATGTATTATATTGCTATACTAGATGTTTGTATACTGGTTTTGTCGCTATGACTCTGGCGGGGCGAATCAAATATATTTATTTTGTTCAAACTTTAGCGTAGTTTTATTTCCGTTTGATTCTCGTATCAAGAATGTGTTATATTATGATGTTGTGGCCGGTTACGATCCGCCTGTGTACGTGTTAGTTCACGCATCGGCACACTGCGATTCCCGTGGCGGGTCGGGGCGTGACATTGGACTGAGCCCTTCTTCAATCGATCAATTTATTTAGCAGATATACCACCTAAATTCCAGCACAAAAAAACTAAATTCGAGGTTCGCTCTTTATCCTGGCCCGGTTAAACGTGTTATATATGCACTATATAGTTTACCGTGTGAGAAAATCTTCACCTTCGAGCTCTTTTCACAAGGCAATAAGAATGTTTCACAGTTTATTTGGTCTCATGCGATTTTAACGAGCAGTTGTTGAGCCGGTCTTCAAACTAGCCAAGAAATGGACTCAGCATAATCTTAAATTGGTCTTTTCAAAAGCCTGCCACCGCTCAATTAAACAAAAGTGACTTCCAATCATCATTAATATGGGAAGAGATAGCTAGGAAAGCAAGATGCCATGAGAGGTAGGTCGGTCTCCTCCATCAAATCAAGGATAACAATTTTTTTTTAATCATCTTGTTTAAACTCTAAAATCAATCTAGTAACACATACAATCAATTCAAATAGCAATTTGAAATTGGTATCAAAGCAGGTCAAAAAAAAATTTTGTTAAAAACACCCTAGTGATTCCTGATATTCTAGATTGATTTGGTTACCATGGATGTTGATCATCATCGATCGCACTCAAAGAGTGAGCCAGTACTCTCTTAGCAGCAAACGGGGCTTTTCTTCTCCTTCGGACCCTTATCTCCTGACAAAACTATGCCCGAGGGAAGGGACGCCTAGTTCTTAGGTCACTACCCGGTGGTGAAGGGGATTGGAATGGGTACCCTACCTTTCATTGTTAGATGCATTCGATGATTCCGCTTCTTATTTCATTTCAATTCGTCAACACTGCTCGCTTCAGACCGATCTGTGCCTTCCTACTTTTCGGTAAATAAAGGATTCCTTCTAGCCTTTTGCTCTGGTAGCTAAGTCACTCGGTCCAACACGGATTGAAATAGGAGCTGGTTTGACTGGAAGTTTTTGAAAACGCGATTCAACAATTTCAAGTTGATGTTGTTGCCTCAAACTAAAGCGAATGAACTGAGAAAGCCTCAAAGAGCATATGTTGTGTAGTTGATGTAGTTGCCTGTACTCTGAAGATAACCATCGAGATATGGTTTGAAGATCTAAATATAGTTCATAAAGTTCCCCACTCCTGCTCGGTCGGAACGAGCTCGCCCATCCCTATTTCCCCATATCACCTCGTGTCGTGGTCCCACAAGTAGCCACCCTCATGGCTTATATAACATAAAATCAATATTTTTATAATTTTTATAGTAAACTCAACATATAAATAAACCTTTATTGGCAATGCTCCGAAAGAGGGAGAGACGGTCCCAGTACTTTCTTTATAGCGAGTCGGGGCAATGCATTGCATCGAGCGCATTAATTATATAAGAATAGAGAAAATATGTATATAAAATGTAGGCCAATTGAAACTGACTAATCCATATACATCTCATATCGCTCCTGAACCGATTAGGGTCTGATTAATGATTTAACTACATAGGTAGAAACTGTTTAGGAGTGGCTTTCAAAGATTCGTCGATGCCCCAAACCAAGATTGTCTGAAACAGCAGTACAATAGAACAATAGTCGTCAATAAAATAGATAAAGCTCCAAAATTTTGCAAAGAATAAAAATATTAACTATGAATATTTGACAAAAAATACACAGCACCACACGACCTTAGCCTTATTTGAAGTTGAAATATTTTCATAAAAATAAAGACAACGTATATAGAAACTATATGAACCGTACACATTGATTTATTGAAAGAAATTACTAGAATTGGCGATTCTTTAATATGATTGGGAGTGTCAATTTTCCTAATGATCTATATGATACTTTGGAAATAAGATAAGGTAGATATATTATATATCAAGTGGTCAGGGCCAATGGAAAGCAATATTGGACTTCACAGTTAAGTCCCAACTATATACACAAAATGCTCTAATATTTATAAACTGTGTAAACTCAAATAATTCCACTTTAATGTTTAAATGATCTTTGACTACACAGAACAACCTTACAATTATCAATTTCTCAATGGTTTCATCATTATGGAGTGATATGATTATCATAGTCTTCCTCGCTTGTACATTGAGCCTATTGGGATTAGTAATATAGGTTTGGGAAACCAGAGCTTCCCTTCACTATTGGAGGTTTAACTGGAAAAAAAAATGCAAATATGATTATCAAAGACGCTGAACATCCTTAGAAAACAATCTTCGAGTTAAAATCAGTTAGAAAATAATCTTCGAGTTAGAATCAGAGCCTCAGGCTTAAGCCCAGTCTCCTAAAAGACATGGGGTGCGCTAAGGTGATGTCAAATTACCCTGAACCAGAATTGACCACAGACAATGATTTCCTCACCTTCCTTCGACTAGATCAAATGGGAGGTCTGCAAGTGCTTAATCAAAATCAATAGGTTGATCAACCTCCAAAGCATGGAGCTATATATCGAAGACCTTCTAAAGGAAAGTTTTTCCAATATATTTTCTCATATACTTGAATTCACAGCACAAACGACATACATAGAACTATGACTCAGTTTATTTCCTCTGATGTTGTTGTGGTTTCCTAGTGCAGCTGATGTCTAACAATGCGATTAAAAGCTCAGAGCTAGCATAGAGCTATAGTCAGCAGTAATGATCCAAGGGTAACATTAGCATGCCTTCTTGGAAACAGGTTTCAATCCTCAAACGTCTCTGGGCTGATTAAGGAGTTGATATCTGAGACCAGTTCTCCAATTTACAATGAAACCACTTTGGATGACTATATGGCACACTACTATTGAAAGGGCTCTAATGCATTTCAAGCTGTGAAATGTTGTAAAAGATGTAAGCTTTGGAAATTATTGTAATTTATTAATGATTTATTATTAAGTACCAACTGTGAGTTAGGAAGTATAAATTCATGAAAATAATTTGTGTTTTAGAGACTTGATTCAAGTTTGTGCATGGAAGTTTAAACCCCTCAAATTGGGCTTCCTTTCAAATATGGTTGTCTTTATGGTCTAGAATTAGCTTGTAATGGGATATGGTTATTAACGGAGAAGATTAGCTTTTTATTCCATGAAGGGTGATCATCAGCTAAGGAAAGGTAAGACTGGACAAAGGTCCGGAAGAAGCACTATCTGGATCAACGTTCAAACAAATGAAATGAACGAAAAATATAGGCAAAGCAAACAAATATGACAACATGAAGAACCTGGATAACCATCAAAGTGTTGAAACAGGGAACACAAACGGCATGTCAGCAAAGACAAACAACCAAATTGAAATAAAATAGTTAAAGAACCCTAATTTCTCTCAACTCACAGAACTCTCAAGCTCTCAAGGAAGAATTGATTCTGAAAAGGAGGGGAAACCTCCCTTTATAGTCACCTAAGGCGGTGGAGAGAGGCGGTGACGGAGGGTTCCATCACTTTCCACCGTCTTCTTCTTCTTCCTCCAGTTGTCTTCTAACAGGTTTCAGTAACAATCCAACACAATCCAACACGATTCAGCCTAGATCCAGCCGTTCCAGCCAAAATCCAGGTTTTTCTTCAACTATTTTCTTTCAATTTGGTTGTTTGTCCTGCCGACATGCCATTTGTGTTCCCTGTTTCAACACAAAGGTGTTTGAAAATTTTTGGAAATAGACAACTTCCGGAAAGGGCACAATGATGGCGATTACATAATTATCCAAACCACGGCGGTGAGAATGGGTTGGATCAATTGGTTTCAGAGTAAGTCTAGGGAGCCACTTTTGAGCCAGATTTTGGTTTTTTTTACACTTTTACCTTTTTTCTTTAAAACACAACTACAAACACCATCAATGGAAGGGGTAGAAGTGTCAAGAAACTCCAACCTGGCTCAAAAGTGACTCCTAAACCTCGCTCCCTAGACTTACTCTTGGTTTTGTCTTACTTTTTTTGCTAATTTTCAAATAATAAACAAGATGGTAATTAAGCAAATTCTGTAAAATAACAAGGATTAGGGGTGGGCACGAGACGGGATGGGACGGGACGGACCTCTTCCCTTCTCATCCCGTTCATCGGGATCGGGACGGGATAGACCTCATCCCGACCTCGTTCCATCCCAAACGGGTTCGGGAAGGGAAGAGATTAGTGGGTACTAAATAGTCTTCTAATGAAGAATACAAAAGAATTTCATCACACATTGCTCACACACCAATAATGTCAAATTTATGTACATATAACTATCATTGTAACAATATTAAATGTCATGTAAAATTTATGGTCCAATGAACTTACAATTTTTTTAATATATTAAGAATCCTTTGTGTAATACTCTAACCAATAGTTGTACATATAACTCATAGTACAAACTAAAACAAACCATCATTTGGCTTAATGTCTTCAAAAATAATTTTTCCATAACCAATCTAAAATGTGAAAAAAGTATAAATTTTCATGGGTTTTATTTGACTTAAAATATTTAAACTTAAATTTTTATCTAAACAAAGAGTATCAAATCAAACAATTTTCCAAATAGTAGATGTTTTGATGTAATTTAAACACATCCTACACTTTCCTTTAGAAGAGTAGTTCGATTAAAATTAATAATATTAAATATTAAATAAATAAGTTTGCAATGGGACGAGATGGGCGAGATTGAAAATCTCCATCCCGATCCCATCCCACTCTAGATCGGAACAGGACGGAATCAGGATGAGTTTGATCAATTCTAAAAGGACCCAAAAATATCGGGATGGGACTGGGACCAGGACGGGATCGGGATGCCCACCCCTAGTAAAGATATCAAACATCACCATAAGCTATATGTGCACCCATATGTGTGATTGATCTTTTGAATCTGGTTCGAGAGACCCTAATAATCACATCCAGTTCACCAGGCTCAACATGGAAGAAATAAGTTACTGTCCTGAAACAACACTCACCACTAGAAGAAATAATCCTTAAAAATGTTTGGCAATAAGTTTTACCAATTTCATCTTCATCATCCACACATAATTGACAAAATTATAAAAATAAAACATGAACAACATTGTCAAGAACATTTTATAACACCTCTGCCATAGCCCAATTTGTGCGTAGAAGGTGAATTCATTTGGTCGCATGGAGACTTAGCCAGAATTAAAAGGCGAAAGAAGTACAAGGAGTAATATTCAGGTTTAAAAAAGAATATTTAACAAGAAATACATCCTTGATCGAGGAATGTTTATTTGTCCATGTTTCAGATGTAACTAATAAAAGCTTTTTGCATGCAGTCATTCTCGAATGGTCCATTTTGACGAAGTTTTGCATTATCCACCACCACCAGTCAAATGAAGTGCATTAACATGTCAGATGAAGTGTCCAGTGCCTGACCAGTCCACTGAGGATACGAGAAGTTATCACGCTGTTAATGGAAGTAGAGGAGTACGGATAGGCTTTTCGTTTATGTTCATAAGCATGTATAGTAGGCACCATTCTCTTCAATGGACTAGGAAATTTTTATTCAACCTTAGGATTGTAACCAAGAACACTTTGATTGAGTTTATTTTAATCTCTTTAAAACTAAATTGGGGAAGAAGAGATCGAAAGCCCTTGTGCTTTTAAATTATATCTTTAGAGGCTCAGTTGCCTTTTAACTAGACCTATTGTTTCTGGATTGGATCCAGTATTTCCATCGCAAATGTTCCATTAAATTCCGCTTCCAACTTTAATAGAAACACTGCATCTATTCTCATGGGTCACCTCTATGGTCAAATAAACTGCAGGTCCTCATCAAATCGCCCCCGCCTGAAGAAATTTGATCACATGCAAGTTTGCAATAAATTTCCAGTACCATCACCATTAAAGAGAGACAGTGGAAGCTAAAGCAAATGGAAACTCGGCAGGATGAAAATGGAGGATAAACACAAACAGCAAAAGAATTCAGATCTTATATGTTACTATATGACAACTTAATCTACTGAGTTTTCATTTATGAAGGACATGGGTGAAGCCAATGTCATTCTGGGAATCAAAATTGTTAGAACTTCTGACGGCATTTTACTATCTCAGTCTCATTATATTGAGAAGGTTCTAAGGCGGTTTGGACAATATGATTGTCAACCGGTTTCTACTTCCTTTGCATCAGGGAATAGATTACTACCTAATAAAGGTAGGGCAGTCGCACAGTTTGACTATGCGAGGATATTTGGATGTCTGATGTACGCTATGACAAGTACCCGACCTGATATTGCATTTGTAGTCGGAAAACTAAGTAGGTACACAACCAATCCAGGATCTTATCACTGGGACGCAGTAATCAGGATACTTAAATATTGGAAAGGAACTATGGATTATTGTATTGGTTACAATGACAATCCAAGGGTCCTTGAAGGTTATAGTGACGCAAGCTAGATCACTAACCTTGAAGATCACTCATCTACTAGTGGGTGGATCTTTTTACTTGGTGGAGGGGTTGTTTCTTGGGGTTCAAAGAAACAGACAATTATAGCAGACTCTACCATGGCTTCTGGCATTAGCTGTTGTAGGAAAAGAAGCGGAGTGGCATAGGTCTCTTTTACAAGAGTTGTCGTTGTGGCCTAAGCCTGTGTCTCCAGTATCTATACATTGTGATAACCAGGCAACTTTGGCTAGGGCGTATAGTACTGTTTACTTTGGCAGGTTTGTTAGGTTGCACACAGATGAACCGGATGGGATCCAACAGTTAGATCCATGTGGATATAATGTTACATACGGATGCATGGGATCAGGGGCGATCCAACGGATGCATCTCCTCACAGGGTGCGATCTGGGACGTCCATCTGATCAATTAGGATCTAACGGTCTGTAGTCAACCAGAAGAGGTGCGATCTGGACCGTCCATCTGATCCAACGATTAGGATCCAACAAGGAAAGGTTGTGACCCATGGTTGGATGGTCACCTCGGGCCTATATAAAGCCCACTAATTTGGGTCATTAATATAACTCAATTCCAAGCAATTCTATTCCAGAGAATTCAAGTCAAGTCCATATTCTTCAATCAATTCCAAATCTGGGAATTGGAACAACTCCATTCTAGGGTTTTGCAAGTGTTCCAGGAGTTATTTTCCATCCTTCTTACTGGTATCTAGGGATTACCACATTCCGTACAAGTGTGGCCAGTTCCTGATCTTGTGTCTTTGATCTGCCCGTCTTTCAAAGGGTTGTTCTTTGTCAAATACAACCGCAGTTCGACAAACGGAGTTACCGTTGTATCTTGGAGGAAATTCGCCGGTAACCCAATGTATTACCTAAGTGGTGGGGGCGAATTAAGCCTTAAGGAAAGCGACTACGTGCCTCGGTGCTCCGTCTATATCATCCAACCAGTTGTACGATTTAACCTCTTCTACAGTAAATTTTTCAACATTTGTATCTAAATTAATTATTTGCACAGTAATTAGACTCATCAGTCCTCCATAGTAAGACAAACAAAGGTTTGGTAGCACGGGAAATCATGGAGCAAAACTACAAAAATATGGATAAAAATACTCATTAATGTCAGTTTATATCCCAGTGAAAATGTTCACATGCACAACACTCGTAAGTATATTCAAATGGTATATTATCACTGTCATGTGACGATTCAATCCACCATTGCCGCCCAACCAATAGATGTGTACATCAATTTATAATTGGAGAATCTTAAACACTATAAATGATATGCTCCATGATTTATCTATTTGAAGTACTCGAGCCTTGTAGTGCATTTTCGAGTGTGGTCTCTGCCTCTTTTCACCTTTTGTTCTCCCACATCTCTATTTGATCTACTTCAAAACTCTTTGGAAGTCATCCATATATAGCTACAGATTTACACATAAGAAGCACAAATGGTGATTTCTGGCCAAGTTGATGAAGTTTCAACCTATGATCGAATGGAAGAAGTAAAGGCCTTTGAAGAGACAAAAGCTGGCGTTAAAGGACTAGCTGATGCTGGCATCACAAAGATCCCTCGAATGTTCATCCATTCCATGCATGACATTGCTGAAAACATAGATCCGGATCTGATCAAATTCAGTGGTATTCCACTTATGGACCTTGAAGGTATTGAGAAAGATGTCATCCACCGAAAATTCGTTGTTGATCAAATAAGACAAGCATCAAAGGAGTGGGGATTCTTTCAGGTGACGAACCATGGGATCCCTTCGGATGTGTTGGATGAGATGATTGCTGGAACGCGTAGGTTTCATGAACAACCAACTGAGGTGAAGAAGAAGTTCTATACACGTGAGAGCACTAAAAGGTTTCTGTATAGTACCAACTTTGATCTGTTTCAAGCTCCAGCTGCGAATTGGAGGGATACTTTTTACTGTGTTATGTCTCCTGAGTCTGAATCAGTTGACCCTGATGAGCTGCCTTCAGTATGCAGGTATGATATGCTTTAAAGTTTAAATTTCGGTGGAGATATAGTCATGTATGAAATCTAATTAGGATTTTAAGTTTTGCCTCCAGATAATAGTAAAATGATATATTTCAACTGTGACAGACATTTTTAAGAGATCGCTTCATTAGTACTTTATTATGGCAAGAAGTCTTATATCGCCATTTAAAAAAAGCATAAACTGTTATATGAGAAGGTAGATCTATCCTATCAATTGGTTTCAATGGACTACAGTATTAAATTTTCATTTGTACCACTAGAGATAGCCACGCTATTTACAGACTGTATAAAATGAAATCAGTCTACTTTAATGGTTATAGAATCTTTAATAGCGTGCACACTTGAGTACAACAAATATAAACAAATAAATCCTGAGTTGCATTCTGATAACTTTTAAGATTATGAAATTTGACACAGGATAACCTCACAATTTCTCAATGGTTTCAATATGAAGGGATGTCATTATCAAATACACTGAACATGCAACGAGATTGGCAGCAACATTGCTTGAGCTACTTTCAGAGGCTCTTGGGCTTGAGCCCAACCATCTGAAGGACATTGGTTGTGCCGACGGGATCTCACTTCTTGGTCACTACTACCCAGCATGCCCTGAACCCGAATTGACCATGGGCTCTACTAAGCATGCTGACGATGATTTCCTTACCATCCTTCTACAAGATCATATGGGTGGTTTGCAAGTGCTTCATCAAAATCAATGGGTTGATGTCCCTCCCAAGCATGGAGATCTGGTGGTAAATATTGGAGATCTTCTACAGGCAAGGTTTTTCTATTCTATGTTGTTCTTCCACTTATAACATGAAGGATTAATTCTACATAATATCAATGTCTATCAGCTAATTTTGAGATTGTGTTTTCCTGATGCAGCTCATATCTAACGATGTGCTTAAAAGCTCAGAACATAAAGTTCGAGCAAGCCACAATGGGCCAAGGGTATCCACGGCATTCTTTTGTGGGAGCAGGTTTCAATCCTCAAAGCTATTTGGGCCTATGAAGGAGTTGATATCTGAGACCAATCCTCCTATTTACAGGGAGCTCACTGTGCAAGAATACGGGGCATACTACTATGGAAAAGGACTTGATGGAGTATCAGCTCTAACTCGTTTCAAACTGATAGGGAAATAATCCGCATTTGACCAATTCCGAATGGAAGTAAAACTTATGAGACAACTTGTATTTCAGATTTGATTCGTGTTTTTCATGGAGATTTGGTAATAGTTGCAGAGTGTTTGGTAATTGTTTCCAAAACTATTTTATAAACTAACAGATTACTTGCAGGAATCTCTGAGATTTCGATGATGGAGCATTGGCTTTATCAGCATAACACAGTAAATTATATGGACTACAGATTTAGGTGAAAATAAATATATAACTAAGTTCATAATAAATAAAGGTTATCTTTGAGTAAGGGTAAAGAATATCAAATTACCTAAGGAATGAGCAACAAGTTTGCATCTCCAATAGCTCTGCACTGCGGCTGATGTGTCTTTAAAATTTTAACACGCGCAGTCTGGCATTTCAACAAGTATTTGGCATCTGTAGAAAACTGCTTAGTAGTCGTGGCTTCCAAATAAAGATTGTCTGAAACAACAGTTTAGTACTCAATAAATAGCCAAGATAAAGAAATTGAGCTGAACTAATCCTTCAGTTGTGGGTGTGTATTGTGGAAACATGAGCTCTGAGGCGATTTAGAGGGGCAAACTGGGTATAATTTTTTCGTTTTTTAATCCTTCAATCTTAGCTATCCCAAGAATATTGGAATCAATCTTAACCATTGATTAGAGTGGCGGCTAGAGTTCAGCAACGAAAACCTAGGCAATTCTGCAACGTTTCAGGCCGTCGTTGAGTTAGGTCGCCTTCACGACTAGACGCCCCAATCCAGGCCTCTCTGCGGGTCGCTCGGCCCTGGCTGTCGCCTGACCCTGCCTGTTTGGCTTCGAAAGTTGCTGGCCTGTTTTAGGTCGTGCTCTTGTTTGGTATGACGGCGCCTCCAGCCGGCATCATACCTTCCCCCACGTTGGGGAACCAAGGGATTGGGGGAATTGAAGGGGCTCCTAAGCCTTCTTTTGCCCAAATCCTCGGAAACAATTTGGTAGAGGAAACTTCGGATACGCATGTTGAGGGAACTAGATTTCGAAAAGATGGGGAGCCGACAATTTGGATTACGGCATCGGATGAAGTACGTGGGGAAGCTTTCATGGAGAAGCATGTTATTGTATTAAAGTTCTCTAGCTACAGGCCAACCTTGGAAGATATTCAGGATTCGGTCCATAGAACTTGGGGTATCCTAGGAGATTTCTCATTAGGATTACTTGATCAACGTCACATTTTGGTACGTCTTCAATCTGAGGCGAAAGCAAAGAAAGTTCTCTCGAGGGATTCTTTTTTATTCGAGGAGCTCGATTCAAAGCTTTCCGATAGCACGATGGTTTCAATCTGAAAGCAGACCCGATATTGGTTCCATTATGGATAGAGTTGCCTAACTTTCCTTTGCATTTATTTCATCCTCCTCTTTTGAAAGCAATTGTGAATTCTTTTGGTGGTTTTTTGCGCATGGATGATCACACTCTATGTTTATCATGCCCGGGTTCCGCCCGTGTTTGCGTGGAGATGACTTTGGCGGAAAATTTACCTAATAGAATTTCGATAGACAGAGCTAACAATAGGGGCTTCTAGCAGAAAATTGAATACTCGGGTTTCAAATATTGTGACTATTGTTCTTTGCTAGGACATCAGGAGGAATTTTGAAGGAAAAAATTAGGTCTCAAGGGCAGTGCAAAGGCACCTCAGTTGGTTAATGAAGAGAAGAATGAGAAACAAAAGGTGGAAGGCAAAGTCATCAGGCAACAGTATGTTCCGGTGGTTAATAAAAACAAAGTTGCAAAATCAGATGTTGGCACGAGTGGTGCAAAAAATAATATGGGGGAGGAAGTTAAGGAGGGAGTGAGTACGGAGAAACAAGTGGCCAAAGAGCCGGTGAATTGATTGCTGTCAATAAAATTTGAGATGCTTACGGAGGATTCGGTTGAAGATGAGAGTAATCAAATAAAAAATCTTTCGGCTAGTAAGGAAAAGGTTACTGCCAATGATGCAGTTGCGCAAGAAACTACAGAGAAAACCCTTCAATAGGAGGGGTACACAATTAGTGAGATTGAAAAAGTGAAGCAAGGAGACCCAATTATACATGATGGTTTAGGCAACCCGGGGATGAAAAGTCCTGGAGTTGACGAGGTGACTAAAAATATTTAATTCAGCCAAATTAAGCTCTTAAAAATAGAGGACTCGCGAGCGATACAGGCAGATGACGCACAGATCATTACTCTCCCAGGGAGCTAGTCTGGTGGCCAGCGTGTTCAAGTTGTTTCTGGGTGTCATTCTACTGAGCCAGGGTGTCAAAATGGTGAGCAAGAATTGCTCAAATCTGATCAGGCACGATATGCTTATCCTAACACAGATCAGCAGCTTAATAGGCCATCAAAAACAGAGTATTCACGCTCTGTTTCAGCATTGGACAAAGACGAAATTGTGATCAAATCACCCCATTTGGAAGGCGTTGAAAAAGGGGTAGCTACCCTAAAGATATCCGAGAATATGGATCAAGATGAACCGATACAAATTGAGAATGATTCAAGTAGTAGTTCAAAGCCGAATGGAGAACACCATATAGAACCCGGGGATGTTGGAATTCAGTCGGAACAATTGGCTTCAGTGACAAAATAAGAGGTGAGATTGTTAATAGATAATGCTATCAACTTGGTTGAAGAAGGTCGCGCTATGCGGAAAAAAAAGAAAAAAAGGAATATTAATACTTTTGAAAGCGCCACAGAAAGTGACGAGACTGAGTCGGTTTCGGAGGTGGGGCCAAAAACTGAAGTCATCAAGGACTTAGAATTGGGGGCGCATTCAGGTGAAGAAGTTAAGAAGCAAAAAGTCAAAATGGCGGTGCCCCCAGTCACGCGTCGTAAGACAAAGAAGGGTGCTTCTTCCTCCCGCGTTTAAGATGATTGAAAACTTTTTGTTTTGGAATGCTCGTGGGGTTGGTAATAGTGCCACGATAAGACGACTAAAAAAGATGGTGAAGGAAAACAATGTGAGAATTCTTATAATAGCTGAGACTATGATTGAAGCTAGCAGATACATGGAGATTGGCAACAAAGTTCAGCTTGCGGGCTTCGCCTCTAATGACACGATTGGTGGAAAGATATGGATCTTTTGAGATGCTGCGCTGGATCTATCAATTGTGGATATGTCAGACCAGATCATTCACTGTCAAGTAACGGATTCTGCTTCTAGAGTTTATTTAATTTCTTTTGTTTATGCAAAATGTTCGGTTGAAGAGAGAAGGGAACTATGGTCAAATATGGTTATTCATGCTTCTAATCATGACCTACCATGGATGGTTGGCGGGGATTTCAATACTCATTTAAATTCACAAGAGAAGATTGTATTTAAAATTGTGGATTAATTGATTGTTGCTTCACGGAACCTAGACCCACCTGGTGTAATAATAGGCGAGGAAGAGACCGCATATGGGCTAGACTTGATAGAATTTTTGTTAATTCGGCATGGTTAACAGTATTAATTAATCCGAAAGTGGAACATCTCAGTAGAACTTTTTCTAATCACTCTCCACTACTGGCATCCATGCCTACTCAGGTGAGAACGGGTTTTGTTCCATTTAGATTCCTTAATATGTGGATGACACAGCCTGAGTTTTTATCTCTGGTCAAAGAAATTCGGTTGTCTGATATGGGTGATATGAGACCTATTGATAAAATTGATGTTAAGCTTAAAATGGTGAGAAGAGCTCTTATACAGTGGAACAATACGGTCTTTGGTAATATGTTTAGCAGACTGAGAGCTCTAGAGGATGAAATGCAGCAGTGGGAGACTATTCTTCTAGCGGGCTGGGAAAACATTGGTAATAATGGTCTTAATGTTGATGCAAATTGGGAAATTAATGCTTGTTGTAATCTAAGTCGTTGTCAGGCGGATTACAGATTAGCTCTAAAACAAGAGGAGCTTTACTGGATTCAAAAGTCTGGATAAAAAGAATACAGTGAGGGGGATGCTTGTACAAAATATTTATTTGCTTCCACTAAATCCAAACAAAAAAGAAGGGCCATCTCTCAAATCATTGTATCAAGTGGTAGGACCATTTCGGATTCGAGTGAAATACTTGATGAAGCAAACAATTATTTTCATAGTCTTTTGTCAGCCCAAGGAAACTGTGTGTTGGATTCAGAACTGTTAGACTGCATCCCAAATACCATTACGGCAGTTCGGTGTGATGCATTGGTTAAAAGGCCTTCTCTGGAGGAAGCTAAGGATGTTGTCTATGATGTTCCAAAAAATAGTGCCCCTGGCCCAGATGGATTTACTGCTGGTTTTTTTCAGAGATGCTGGGACTTGGTGAGTATTGATATATGGGAAACTGCCATACAGATTTTTGAGGGGGAGGATCTTCCGACGTCTTTTTCTACAAATTTCATGGCTTTAATCCCGAAAAAGGAAAATCCAGGTTTCTTCTCTGACTTTTTCCCCATTAGTCTTTGCAATGTAATTTATAAAATTTTCAGTAAAATTATTTGCAATAGACTGGCTTTGGTATTACCAGAAACTATCTCCCTGGAGCAAAGGGCTTTTGTTAGAGGAAGGTTTATTGGGGAAAATATTGGCCTAGCACAGGAATTGGTAAGAGATATCCATAAAAAGGTTTTTGGAGGCAATGTTGTGTTGAAGATTGACATGGAAAAAGCTTATGACAGACTTGAATGGAATTTTATGTTCGCAGTGGTCAAAAGATTTGGTTTTAACATCAAATTTTGCCACATTATTTCCAACTGCATAGCTTCTTGTGGTTTTTCAGTTTTGCTACATGGAGCTTACAAAGGTTTCTTTAAGTCCACAAGAGGTGGCAAGGGGATCCTCTCTCACCATTTTTATTTATCATCGCCTCGGAGGTTTTGAGTAGGGGATTGCAAAGAGCTTTCAGCACAGGAAAAATAGGGTATTATTATACGCTTAGGGCATGCAGTCCGGTTTTGCATCTACTCTATGCAGATGGCACTTTAATTTTTTTTTAAATGGGAGGAAATCTCCAGTTCAGGGGTGCATGGAATTTCTGAATAAATATTGTAATGCTTCAGGTCAGAAAATGATTGAAGGAAAAAAGTCTTTTATGATGGACGATAATGTGTAGTGGAAAGAATTGTAGTTTTGAAGAGGTTTACAGGATTCCAATATAAAGGGTCTCCTTTGACTTATTTGGGAGGGCCAGTTTTTCAAGGGAAAGTAAAACTTTCCTACTTTGAAGAAATGATTGATAAAATTCAAAGACGAATTCAAGGATGGAAAGCAAAATTGTTATCGCATGGAGGGAGACTGATCTTAATCAAGCATGTCCTAATCTCAATTCATGTTTACATACTAAGCGCCATGTGTGTACCCAAGAAAGTTTTAACAAAAATTAATAGTTTGTTAGCAGATTTCTTTTGGGGGGATTGTGAAGGTAAACTTAAGTAAAAATGTGTAACAACCCCAATTTAGCACATTATAATTTATTTATTTTGGGCTTTATTAAATTGAGGTTGAGTCAAGTATTAACTAAATAAATTAGGGGAACCTTGTGCAAAACCCTAAAAGGTTAGGGTTTTGTCTTTATATTGGTTAAATAGAGGGTTGGGTTTTCTCTCAGCCATTTAGGAAAAAAAAAAAAAAAAAAGGAAAGGAAGAAGAAGAAGAAAAGGGGCAAAAAGGGTGAAAAAAAAAAAAAAAAAAAAAAAAGGAAGAACAAAGAAAAAGATGAGATTTCTCATTTTCCTAGATTAATCTTATTGTTCTGTTTTTTTGTATCTTTTGTATGGATGCCTTTTAGGAATAAGGGTTGAAGGGTATGTGTTGTGTCTGTTCATGTCAGAAGGAGTGTAATTTTGATTTCTTTTTGTGTCAGTAATCAAATCTCCTTATCCTTTTCTTGTTGAAAAATCCAGCGCGGATTTGAGCTTCATGCCATCTAATTCAACCCTTGATATTTCAATCTCTGATAGTGACATTCACTTGAGGATACTTTTCAACTTTGATAATGACATTCACTTGATAATAATATTCACTTGAGTATACTTTTCAACTTTGAGAATGACATTCTTGATAATGACATTCACTTGATAATAATATTCATTTGAGGATACGGTTTCAACCCTTGATATTTCAACCTTTGATAATGACATTCACTTGAGGATACTTTTCAACTTTGATAATGACATTCTTGGTAATGAATTCTGCAAGTGACTATAAATAGTAAAAGCCTTGATCTGATTGGTCCTTAGGGTAGGAGGTAGCTTTGACCTCACTTCAGGGAAACAAAGTAGTAGACTGTAAACCATATCCATATCTTATATGTTTGTTTTTGTCTAATTTGTGGGCAACGGTAATAATTGAATGTTCTCATCATCATTTGGCCCCCTTGCATTTCGTTTTTTTTTAGAAGAATGATGAAATGGTATTCAACACGTGTGAGCATGCAAATGCCTTGCATATAATAGAGACCAGATTGTTAGTACCTCCATCTGTGATTAAATGATGTATCTGGAAAAGTAACAATATATGTTGGCTTTTATATGTTAACCATGTTTAAACTAAAGATATATTTCCTGATAGATTTTATTAGGCTCAATAAGGAACTACTTTTGAAAGTGTGATTTCCCCATGCGCATAGTACTATAAATTTCTATGGGTTTGATCACCATGTTGTTATAAAGTATGATTTATGAATATGCTATGCTTCCCCGAAAGAATGGGTTGATAAATGACAAAATGTCATTGTGAAATAAAAGTGAGATATCACCATAAAGGATAATGATAAACTTTGGTTCCTGAAAATTCAAATCACCTGGATTTCTATCACTTAGAACTACCACACCTCTTTTGTTTATTATTTCCCCTCTCTTATAGAGAAATTAAATAACCCGCGGGTTGTCTTGCGGAGGTGGGGCGCCTATTTCTCATAGAGAAACTAAACTAACCTTCGGATTAGTCTTGCGGAAATTAGGTGAATTTTTATGCCTAAGATAGGCTTTGATATTTATCCGTCAAAAATGTGACGTGACTTTATGCGCATTGATAGCCCAAGAGTGGCTTTTGTTACTCATATAGTTAGGAGTATCCGATGATGCATGCATGTATGTGATGTGTCCCCACTTGGGCATGGATGACGGAGAAGTTCTCCTTTATATGAGAGAGGCATACGGACATGTATGTTCGGCACGGAGGTGGTGCGAATGTGGTATCGTCTAAGTGATCAATCCGTTAAAAGATGAATCAAATACAAAATAAAAATAAGTAAATTACGTTTATATTGTTTCTAACCCTTTTTATGCAGGATGGCAAGTCCACTAATATTTCTGCAGGTCAGACTTGCCATAGTCAACTCCTATAGGGTAAGTACAAGTAAATGCATACTTACATGTAGGTTGATGACATGATTGCCTCGTGGAGGAACTATCTGTCTGTTTTGGGCTATTTGTTTTGTCGTACTACATTTTTCTGTCATGTCGTGCAATTTCCTTTATTGAATTTTGGAAATAAAGAAATTTCACACCAGCTTTGTTGCTGACCCAAGTGGGTTTTGGCTTCTTGGGTACATTCCTTTGGGAATGTAGCCGACTAGCTTATTTTCAGGATTTAGTAATCTCGGGCGAGCTTAGAGCAGTTCGTTTCGTACGTGACGAGCATTACTGGGAGTTGCACGTTGTTCGAGAGATTCACTTATTTTTATTTGTAGGTGACAGTTTAATTCTGTGTAATAAAACTTGGATTTTATTGATTATTTTCCTAAGAGAGATACATTCGTGATTTGTTGAACTTGTTAGCGTTGGCTCTACGAGCTTTAAATTTTTCTTCCTTTTCATGGGCTTTTAGATCAGTTGTTTTAATTTTCTCCTAATTTGGTTAATTGTGCAATTGATTATTTCTCGTAGATGTCAATTGTTACTTTTAGTGAATGACAATTCATGTCCCGAGTTTTGGGAAAACGGATAATCCTACGTGGATTTCGGGATTTTTGTTTTCTTCGAAAATCGGGTCGTGACAAAATGGGTGTCATGGGACAAGATTTGTTTGCCACTGGAGGAAGGAGGATTGGGTATCAGAAATCAGACAGTAGTGATGAAGGCTTTTCGTGTTAAAGCTCTATGGCAACTTATTTCTTCTGATTCCCTATGGGCTTCTTTTATGAGAAATAAATATTGGTTGCCTAGAGTTTCGTTGAGTGGCCAAGTTGTGAAGTGTGGGGCTTCCCCATTTTTTAAGGAGATCATGGATTGTAAATCTATAACTTTGAGCAATTCTTTCTGGCGTATTGGCAAGGGCAATATCAGTTTCTTTGAAGAAAACTGGAATCTTGTGAACTCTTTCAAAAGATCGGAGGATTTGATCAATCGTGGGTTTTGGCCCACGGTTAGGGAAGTGATATTGGGAGATTATGAATTGGTCAATCCAAACCTTAGACAGTTGCAGGCACATGGCCTATTCGCAGATAGGTTGCGGGGTAAGAAGTATGGTGATGATGGGTGTGTTTGGGTGTCGGATCTGGATGGTCTTTTTTCTATTCATTCTGCATATGAATTGTTACAAAAATGGGGGGTGAAAAATGAGCAAAATAAAAAAATTTGGCAAAATATTATTCCATCAAGAATTTCAGTTTTTGTTTGGAAACTTCTGCGAAGAGGTTTGCTAGTGGACGGGGAGTTGTATAGATGCGGTTTTAGCCTCGCCTTGAGATGTAGGTGTTGCGCTATTCCAAGGACGAAATCTTTGAATCACTTATTTCTGTAGGGTAATTTGGCAGTAAAAGTATGGAGTCATTTTGATGGGGTCTTTGATGTGCATGTAAGGAAACCAACAGAGATCTCCACTGTGCTACAGATTTGGTTCAAAAGGGCTAAGATGAGCTCGCAAATAGGTGTGTTATACCTACTTACTCCTATGTTTATCCTATGGTAAATTTGGAAGCAAAGATGTAAGGTTGTCTATGAATATCATACTCCAAATTATGTATTTGTTATTTTAAACATTAGGCGTAATTTGAGGTTAGCTAATTCCTTTATCATTCCGAAACAAATTAATCGGAATAAGGACCCTTTAAGGGCGCAAGGGCTACATGAGATCCCGGTTAGAAGAAGTTTTGTTAGAATTGTGTATTGGATCCCTCCTCCTACAGATTTTGTGGCGCTTAATGTTGATGGATCCTCTCGGAAAAATAAGGCAACAGGAGGTGTGATTATAAGAGACCCAAGGGGTCTTTGTGTGGTGGGAAAGCAGTTGTTCTTCGGGGAAGAAACAAACAATAAAGCTGAAGCGTTGGCCCTTGTGGAAGGTTTGTGTCTTTGCTCCTCATTGGGGTTGAGAAAAGTCATGGTTCAATCGGATTCGGAACTTGTTTGTGGTTGGTTTAGAGAGACCTTTAAAATTTTGTGGCATTTGGAGAACAATTTCAGAGAAGTAAAGTTGATGGCGGAAAAAATGTTGATAGAGTGCAAACATATTTATAGAGAGGCCAATGCGGTCGTGGATGCTCTAGCTGATAAAGCGCAAAAAGATTGCAGAACTATCACCTTTGGACCGAATGATTTACCTAGGCGACTGGCGGGGTTGGTTTTGCTCGACAGTTGCCATACGGCTTATGTTTGTCATGGGTATGAATAGAGGAAGGTTTTATGTTAATATGCAAGGTTTGGATTTCTGCGGAAGCGCGGCAGCAGTGGCTGATAGATTTGGTGAGGGCACCAGAAATTTTGACTTTGCAATGCGTTGGACAGAGTGTTCTGTTTTGACAAAGTGCTCTGTCCTGATGGACCATGTTTTTGTTTGGATTTCCAAGGTCGTTGTTGAGACAATTTGTTGTTTTCGGTCATTAAAAAGTGTTGGACAAGGTGCTAATTCTGACTATGTTTCAGGGATTGTTGCGCGGAACAGAATCCTGTGTTATTTGAGTGCATTCTGGAGTTCTTTAAATGATGATTTATGGTCCAGGCCGATGTATGGAGAGCATTTCATTGTGCTGGACAGAGTGTTGTTTTGGCTTTTGCCGATCTGGCGCTTTTTCGGAGATGATTTGGGGCCAGGATGCTTGCTTGCGGGGGAAAATGGAGGCCGGACTGGTATGATGATTTTGGACTTTACAAGTTTTTATGATGGAAGATTGCATCTTGGTTTTGTTTTTGCAATGTCCATTTTGAATGCGTAACTTGCTTTCTTTGCAACTTGCAAGTTTGTTTTCTTACAAGTTGTAATTTGCATTTTGAATTCAAGAGTTGCTACTCTGGCAACTTGCAATTTGTTAGCAAGTTGTTACTTGCAAGTTGCAAGATGCAGGTTTGTTATTAAGATGCAAGTTGTTATGCATCATGTTGCAAGTTTGGAGCATAATTTTAAGGTGGTCAAGTTGCAGGGAGTAGGGCTTTTGATTCTTGGCCAAATGGTTTTGTTTCATGTCCTTGGTTGTGCACCTATTTGTTTGTTTATGAGACCTTAACTCTTGGTGAGTTTTGGCCTTTCTCTTGAATAAGGTCTCTGAAGGTTCTAAACTTCTTTTTGTTTTAGGCCTTATTCTTGGTGAAATAGGTCTAGTTGTTTTTTCTTGTTATGTAATGGTTTCCTTGGTGGTAGGCCTTATTATTTAAGATCTATTACTTGGGGAACCAGGCCTTTACAAGATCTCAAAGCGATATAGGATTTTTCGTCATGGACGGAGGTTTTTTAATTTTGGTTTTTTCTATGTAAGTCCATTGTTTTTATTTATTCGGGTAAAGTCGTCATGTACCCCCGACTGATGTACAAGATGTTTTCCAAGTAATAAAGGTCTGGCATCCCATAGCTACCCCTCCCTACTGGAGGTTCTTATATAAAAAAAAATTTTAAAAAAAAGCCAAGATAAAAAGTGTTAAGATAAAAAAAAATACAAAAATAAACTGCACCTCTTGTTGGAAACAATATGTAACAAAGAATGAGAAATTAGAAAGAAGGAATATGTGGTGATCAGAGGCTTGATGTAGCAATGTCCTTAGGACAATATTTGACCTGTATCGGTGCAAACGTTATGGTCGTTAGTTTCTCAACATACAAAAATTCTTTTTTGTGTCCTAATGCACTTTAGACTAGAAACTCACGTGAATAGATAAATGATAACTCTGAAAAGAACGAGTTGAGAACCTTGTTTGTATTGTATCTAACTTGTGACTCTGTCTTGTAGGAATCTAACAGATCCTAAACCAAGACCTCATGTCAATAAGCAATGAAGAAAAACTTTAATCAATTCATACATGAAGTCGCCATTGATGAAGAGTATCCTCGTAGCAATCCTCATGATCTAGCAACACGCAACGTAGATATCTTCCACCTCCAAAACCTTCTTCTTGTGTTTCTCAAATCAAAAGGGACAATAAGGAGATGGAGAAATTAGGTTTAGAGTGGAGACCTCAATCGTATATATAGAGGCCTAGCCCATTATCAATAATAGAATTATAATGGGACTTAAATTGATACCTACACATAAATAACCTCCATATTCAATTTGGTAATACATGTCAAGACATACAACATGTAATTAGAAATGTGTTTATGACCCTAGTCTTGTTTCTCAATTATCACAACTAAGCGAGACTAATCAAACATCACTCGCCTATACTTTTATAGTCTACAATGTATAATAATATAAACTATGTAGATCCAAATTAAGAGATTTTTCTAACATATCTCTCTACTTGTTGTTGTTGTGATATTGTTATTGTCAGTGATTTCAAATGGTCAATTTGAAGTCCTTATAACAAATGAAATAGTAGCTAGGAGAAAACACAAATGACCAGGCACAGCTACTGGCGTAGAGTAGTACGATTGTCAAAAAAGTGTAAGAAACCAAACGGAACCAAACCCAAGCCCGGAATGGTCAATTTGAAGTCCTTATAACAAATGAAACAGTAGCAGGAAAATACACAAACACAAATGACCAAGAACACCTACTGGTGTGGAGACGTACGGATACAAATCCTAACTAAAATAGTTAGGATTGTTTCTCCAAAAAGTGTATGAAACCAAACTGAACCAAACCTAAGCCCGACCCTGCCCGATCCGAACCGGACAGACAACAGCGGCGCACGTGCGCGGGTGTGGTGTTTTTAACACTATTCATATTTAACATAGTCTCCGTTCATAAGGACCTATTGTACCCCTTGGGGCACACACTATGTAACTAATACATAGTATATAAATAAGCTAAAATTACTTTACATATTAGATGTGAGACTAAAGTATTTTTAGCTCGAAGAACCTTATGTAATTAGTTTATACGATTTAATTATTCATAAATATTAAAATACATAAATTTCCAAGAATCCTCCACATGGATGAGAAAATTGTAAGATCTCAAAAGTACATGGAATAACGCTATATCAGAATAGGTAGCTTTTACTTTGAACCTTCCTTAGTAAAAGAGTATCGGAATTACTTAACCAATCAGTGAACTATTTCATCTTGAACTGTCAGTTGTTGAGGTAAAACTAGATAATAAACTTTACATGGCATTATTCAATTCAAATTCTATTCTCGGTTGTGTCCGTTTTGGCCCTGAACATTTCTCGGTTCGGCAAGTGCTACTAGAGATTTCAGCTGATAAAAATCTCGTAGAGCCAACCCAGCTCACACTTACATAGGTGACCGCTTCTATAAAAGGAATCTTACAATACCCCATTTGCCTTTTGCAAGATATAGACGTCATTAAAAACAATGTGTATCATTGTTAATCCTTTTGATCACAATAGGTTTGCACTTGGTGCTTCATAGGAATGGAAAGAGTATTACACTCTTAAGTGCTCAACAGTGAATTATCCATCACTAGTTTTCCTTTTGAACTAAGTCCATGGGATCTCCAGTCGCTTAGTAAGGTTTCTGTATATGATAATTTGTGAGTATTAGGCTTTTAAACCCATGCCCCTCAAAGCGTAGTTTATGCCCTCTATAGATAAACCTTTAGTAAATGGATCCGTTAGGTTATTTGATTTCGCAAAATCAATGAACATTATGCCATTAGAGAGCAATTGTCTCACGGTACGATGCCTTCAACGTATGTGTTGTGATCGACCAGTGTACATAAAATTGTGAGCTCTACACTTGATTGTCACAATGTATGCATATGGCCGGTACTGGTTATGGTCATATGGAATGTATACTAAAAATTGACGAAGCGACTCTGCTTCTTCCCCAGTCTTGTCTAAGGCTATGAATTCAAATTCCATTGTGGATCTAGCTATATATGTTTGTTTAGAAGAATTCTAGGATACGGCACCACTTGCCATGGTGAACACATAACTACTAGTGGATTTTACTAATTCAGAATCAAAAATCCAATTTGTATCACTGTATCCCTCAAGGACACTAGGATATCTATCATAATGCAATGCATGGTTTGAAGTATTTTTCAAATACCCTAAAACCTTAAACGCAACATGCCAGTGATTTTTACTAGGAATAAATGTATATATGCTTAGTCTGCTCACAACATAAGCTATATTAAGTCTTGTACAGTTCGTCGTATACATTAAACTTTCAATAGTGCGAGAGTACTCAAGTTGTGAAATATTTGGACCTGTATTCTTATGTAACACTTGAGATGATGGAACAGATTATTTGATTTCTTAATTCAATATTGTTTGAACTTGTCTACTATATTCTCAATGTAGTGTGATTGAGACAAGGCTAACCCTTCAGGCATTCGAATTATTTTGATTCCCAAAATTACGTATGCTTCACCTAGATCTTTCATTTCAAAATGTTTAGTTAGTATAAGTTTGGTGGACTTAATAACTTGACTATTAGTCCCAAATATAAGCATATCATCAATATAAAGACATATGGTCACAAATGCATCATTTATCTTCTTTATGTAGACACACTTATTGCACTCATTTATGTTGAGCTTTTTCAACATGACTCCAAAATTCTCATACCATTGTTTGGAAGCTAGTTTTAGTCCATATAAGGAACAAATAAGCTTACATACTTTGTGATCCTGTCCTTTGTTTTGAACTTTTCTGATTGATCCATATATATTTCTTCATTTAATTTTCCATTCAAGAACGCAGCTTTTACATCCATTTGGTGAATTTCCAAGTTGTAAATTCCTGCAATGGCAATCAACATCCTGATCGATATTATCCTTGTCACTAGAGAATAGGTGTCAAAATAGTCTAAGGCCTCATTTTGACTATACTCTTTAGCTACCAATCGAGCTTTGTATTTGTCAATGAAACCATCTAGTTTAATTTCATGCTTGAAGATCCATTTTCATCCAATTGGTTTATGTCTACAAAGAAGATTAACCAATTCTCAAGTATGGTTGTGTATAATGGATTATATCTCACTATTTATATCTTCCTTCTAAAAAGAAGCTTCACGAGTAGACACTGCTTCGTTATAAGTTTGAGGCTATATTTCTAATATATATAAATTAGAAAGTTTGGACCAAAAATTTTGGACTTTCAAGCTCTTTTGCCTCGTCAAAGGGTATCATCATTTCCATTTTTATTGGTTGTCTATCTTTCCATATCTCATATGGTAGTTGATTAAGTTTCTTGTGAGACACTCAATTTAAAATCTGATTTTCCATAAAGAGTACTTCCCCCTCACAAGTTTTCGGGTAGACCGAAATTGATAAGCATGGTATTAATCATGTCTTTCAATGTTTTGGTTTTCCTTTAGCAACTTCATTTGATTGTGTTGAATATGGAACCGTTTTTTGGTGTACAATACCATTTTGTTCACAAATCTCTTCGACTGGAAATTCATACTCACCATCTCTATCAGATCTCAATACTTTGATCTTCTGATTTGACTTATTCTCGATTTCAGTTTTGTACCAATGCAGTCTTCCCACATATCCTCGCCTAATCCAAGCTTAATGATGTCTTCCTTCACCGCCTCCATCCAAATTTTCAATGGTCGTCTCCTCCGTCTACACCCTCCATTAACTTGCCAATCTAGACATTTTCTAATTGGCTTTGTGTTTGGTCTCCTCAGCACATGACCAAACCACGTTAAATGCCTTTCTCTAATTTTGTCCTCTATGGGAGCTACACCTACTACAAGAAATTTGGGTTTTGGTGAAGAATGTTTTTCCTCACTGAAACATGTTAATTCGTCACCTTTCAGCAAAGGTGAGGAATTTCAGTCATCACAGTTTTCCTCACATAAGGAGTGTTAATGAAAGTATTAGGTGACGAATTTCTTACTCGTCATGGAAAGTCTGCTTAAGTGGTGAGTGGTTTCTCACAAAAACTTGGTGCGCGAGTATACAATTACAACATGGGTGACGAAAATTGTCACTATAGAGTGTTATGTGTGACGAAAAGTTGGCATCGCATGTGGTGACTTTCTGTGAAGAATCGTTCTTCACTTATGTGATTTATATGTGAGGAAACATTTGTCAGAATAGTAATTTAAATATCTACTACGAACTTTCTGTGAGGAATATTTCCTCACTTATGATTTTTTTTTCTTTTTTTTAATTAAACCTCGGGGGGAAGACAACTATGGGATGTCAGACCTTTATTCAATATCAAAAAAGATTTACAACCTACTCGGGGTACCATACGACTTTTCGAACAATAAACCCCTAAAACAATGAAAACTAAGACTCTTCAATAAACAAAATACTACCTCATTTACAATAAGCCAAATGAAACCAAAGACCATACGAACCATCCAACAATGAAGCATCCAACATCTATTAATTCCATAGAACCGACTTCGCGCCACAACCTGACAGCAAAAACTACTCTTAGGACCAAAAAGCCACAACCCTGCAGCCCAAAAACAGAGCACTAACTCTGTTTTGTGCTTGTGTTCTCCTACAAAGCAATAAAACACAGTCAGATTCATATAGATCTCAGGACACAGCACTAGAGTAAACACATTAAAGAAAACAAAATCACTATATATATGTTAGTACCAATCTCTTCATTCCCTAAGTACATCAATGGGAAGAAATGTCACTGACAGGGCACACATGCTATTTTTTTTTTTTTGGTTAAATCTCCGCTATGGAGAGGTAGCCATGGGATGCCAGGCCTTAATTACTTGTCCCAAAACGGAATATAATAACAAAGTGGAAGGAAAAACAGAAACTAGACAAATATATCAAATCTAGACTGACCAAACTCCTAGATCAATGCCTATACTTACTATTACATTTCTTCATTCTAGATGATCTTCGAGGAAAAACCTTGAAGTCTTTGAAAAAGTCGTGATCCAGCGTATTTTCTATTGCCATATTCTTTTTATCGAATCTTTTCATCAATCGTTTGTGGTCTTTCTTTAAACAAGACACTATTCTTGACCTGATTGTGTTTTTATCCAAATCTTCTTCATCCGAACTGTTTTCATCCGAATTGTTGGTATCGGACTCCTGTTCATTTTCGCTATTAGCCTGACGAATAACCAAAACCCCTGAACGACTTCCAAAGGTCTCCACCAATGGAATCGGATTCACTGAAAAGGCCTGCTTTGACTGAGACCGAACATTAGGCGCCAAGTTCGAAGTATGTCTCTTTTCCCCATAGACTCGCCTATCCAGTTCTGGTGTCCCCTGTTCTTGTCGATATAGCAAGGATATAGCTTTATTCAATGTGTCTCCCAAGTTATGCATGTCAGAATTAGAGCTGCTCTTAAATCTCCAGCTACTCTAGCATTGCCTCGGGCTTAACCACATCTATAATCGCAAGGGCATTACCGACCTGTGGCTACTCCCGTAGAGCTTGACCCTGCGACGCATGATCAGTGTGAATGATCCTTGCGTCCTTACTGGAATTAGCAACACATACAACTGCTGTCCTACGCAACTCACCGTCTTCACCACTAGCAACTACTGTCCTGCGTCCAGGCAAATCAGTGACACTAGTTGTTCCAATACTATCACATTCAATTGCTGGCCTGCACAACTCCTTCACACCCACTTCCTCTGGCAGCAAACCTGCATGAGATGAAGTCCCAGTCTTAATCGACCCCTCCTCAGTCTCAGCTTGTATCGCTTATTCACTCTCACAAGAATTGTACCCTACATCTACACAATCTGATTTAAACTTGGAAACTAATCTTTCCTTCGAACTCATAATGGAAAGTTCCTTTTCTTTCGAACAAGGTTCCAAAACCGCGGCACCAACATCTTGAATTTCTGATTTCTTTTCTAACTTAGCAACATGTGACAATTCCAAATTAGACATGATATGGTTGAGGGTCCTTAAACTTAGGATTTTAGCTTTCTGTTAATAAGATGCCTATTATCTAGGATAGAGTTGTTAGTATTTGAATTTTTCATAGCTTAGTTTACCACGTACTTAGGTGCTTATGTGGGCTGCAAGTTTTTCTCTTTCTGTTTTGTAAAGGCTATTAAATAGCCAAGGTTGTTTTACAATAATGTAAGTCATTCATTCATAACATTTTGGTATCAGAGCTCTGACTGAGCCCGAGAAAAGAGTGGAGTGACTTCCGACTTCCAAACAGAGAGAGAGAGATGGAAAGTGAGGGGAATTTTGTTCAACTTGCAATTCCTAGATTCGATGGTCACTATGACCATTGGAGTATGCTAATGGAGAACTTCCTTAGATCAAAGGAATATTGGCATTTGGTGTAGACTGGTTATGATGAACTAGCAGATGGAGCAGCTGCAACAGAATCACAGCAGAAGAAGGTTGACGAGTTGAAATTGAAGGACCTGAAGACGAAAAATTACTTGTTTCAGGCGATTGATAGGACGATCATGGAGACCATATTGAAGAAGGATACATCCAAACAAATTTGGGATTCGATGAAGAAGAAATATGAAGGGAATGCACGAGTTAAGAGGTCTGTTCTTCAAGCCCTACGGAGAGACTTCGAAACCTTAGAAATGAAAACCGGTGAGTCTGTTACAGATTACTTTTCTAGGGTTATGTTGGTTGTAAACAAGATGCGTATAAATGGAGAAGACATGAAAAATGTAACTGTGGTGGAGAAGATCCTTAGATCTTTGATTGAGATATTCAATTACATAGTCTGCTCAATTGAAGAATCAAAGGATATTGATGTGCTTTCAATTGATGAGCTACAAAGCTCACTGATTGTTCATGAACAAAAGCTTCAGAGACAGAATAGTGAAGAACAAGCTCTCAAGGTGTCATGTGAAGAGAGAACTGGTGGAAGAGGCCGGGGTAGAGCTTCATTCAGAAGCAGTGGTAGAGGACGTCAAGCATTCAACAAAGCCACTGTGGAGTGTTACCGATGCCACAAACTCGGTCACTTCCAGTATGAATATCCCACATGGGATAAGCAAGCTAATTACGCAGAGCTGGATGAGCAGGAGGAAATGTTGTTAATGGCTTATGTTGAAGATATTAGAGCTAGGAAAGAAGAAATTTTGTTCTTAGACTCGGGTTGCACAATCACATGTGTGGTGATAAGTCCATGTTTTTTGAGTTAAACGAAGGCTTTCAACAAGTAGTAAAACTGGGAAACAATACAAGGATGAAGGTTGCTGGCAAAGGGAATGTCAAACTGGAGATGAAAGGGGTCAATTATGTTGTTACTGAGGTGTTCTTTGTACCCGAGTTGAAGAACAATCTTCTGAGCATAGGACAATTGCAGGAGAGGGGTCTTGCCATTCTTATACAGTCGAGAAAATGCAAGATATACCACCCACAAAGAGGACTAATCATTCAGACTGAAATGACGGATAATCGAATGTTCATTCTGGTGGCAAAGTATCAGTCATCTCTTTCCCAGTCAAACCAGGAAACTTGCTTCAACACTACGGCTCAAGATCTCACTCACCTTTGGCACTGAAGACTCGGTCACATCAGCAACAAAGGACTAAGAGCCTTGCAACGCATGAAAATGGTTCATGGTTTACCTCAGCTTCCAACTTCAAAAGTGGTGTGCACCGATTGCTTAAAGGGTAAACAACATCGGGAACCTAATCCAAAAACCAGTACCTGGAAGGCTTCTCAAAGGTTAGAGCTTATTCATGTTGATTTATGTGGACCGATTTCTCCAATCTCTAATATCCAAAAAAAGGTACCTGTTATGCTTCATCGATGATTTTAGCAGAAAAGCCTGGTCATATTTTCTAACTGAAAAATCAGAGACATTTGCTGTTTTCAAATACTTTAAGACTTATGTGGATAAACAAACTAGTCTTGTTATTAAATGCTTGCGTACGGATCGAGGGGGAGAGTTTACATTGAAGAGTTCAAAGACTTTTGCAAGTTGAATGGGATCAAGAGGCAGCTGACAGCTGCATACACTCCTCAGCAGAACGGAGTTGCAGAAAGAAAGAATCGGACTGTGATGAACTTGGTGAGATGCATGTTGTCCGAGAAAGGGGTTCCAAAAACCTTTTGGCCTGAAGCTGTAAATTGGACTATCTATGTGTTGAACCGATGCCCTACTGCAGCTTTGAAGAATGTAACACCAGAAGAGGTCTAGAGTGGTGTCATGCCTTTCAGTTAGGCACTTCAGGGTTTTTGGGTGTGTTTGTCATGTGCATGTACCTAATGCTAGGAGAACTAAGCTGGAGAATAAAAGCATTAGTTGTGTTCTTCTCGGAGTGAGTGATGAGTCAAAGGGTTACAGGCTATATGACCCTGTGGCAAAGAAGATAATCGTTAGTCGGGCTGTTGTTTTTTAGGAGAATAAAGAATGGGATTGGGACAAGAGTTATGATAAGCAAGTGTTGGTTGACTTAGAGTGGGGAGAAAGTGATCATGAGCTGGTTGATAATTCAAGTGATTCTGAAGATGAAGCTGATGTTGGTGATGAGGCGAACAATGAAGATGCACCAAATTCTGTAGATGCAGTTGTGTCTTCAAGTCCCTCAAGCTCGAGTTCAGAAGAAGGAAGAAATAGAAGACTACCTGGTTGGATGGACAATTATGTGAACGGTGAAGGGCTCTCCGAAGGTGACATTGATGTGAATTTGGCATTATTTGCTAGTGCGGATCCTATGTGTTTTGAAGAGGCTGTTGAGAGTGATAACTGGAGACAAGCAATGGACTCTGAAATCAAGTCCATCAAGAAGAATGGAACCTGGCATCTCACCGATCTACCTGAAGGAGCAAAACGAATTGGAGTCAAGTGGGTTTATAAGACAAAGTTGAACGAACATGGGGAGGTAGAGAAATATAAGGCTCGGTTGGTCGCAAAAGGTTATGCACAAGAGTATGGTGTTGACTAGTTGGAGGTTTTTGCACCAGTGGCTTGAATGGACACAGTTAGGGTAATCCTTGCTCTTGCGGCACATAGGAGCTGGAATATATACCAGCTTGATGTCAAATAGGCGTTCTTGCATGGTGAGTTGGTAGAAGATGTGTACGTGGAACAGCCTAAAGGTTATGAGAAGAAGGAGGAGTCTCACAAAGTATACAAATTAAGTAAGGCCTTATACGGACTGAAACAAGCTCCTCGATCTTGGTTCAATCGAATTGAGAACTATTTCTTAAGGGAGGGCTTTGAAAAATGTCACAGTGAGCAGACACTCTTCGTCAAGACAAGCAATGGAAGTAAACTTTTGATTGTAAGTTTGTATGTTGACGATTTGATTTATATTGGTGATGATGAGGCAATGATAAGTGAATTTAAGAGCTCGATGATGAAGGAGTTCAATATGTCAGACTTAGGGAAAATGAGATATTTTCTCGACATTGAAGTGCAACAGTTGAAAGATGGGATTTTTATCAGTCAAAGGAAATATGCAATGGATGTATTAAGAAGGTTCGGGATGGAAGGAAGTAATGAAGTCCTCAACCCTATTGTTCCGGGGTTCAAAATATCAAGAGATGAGAATGGAGTGGAGGTTGATGGTACATTCTATAAGCATCTCGTTGGAAGTTTAATGTACTTAACTTCTACACGTCCAGACTTGATGTATGCAGTAGATTTAATCAGTAGGTACATGTCACAACCTACAGAGCTTCATCTCATGGCGGCTAAGAGGATGTTAAGATATGTGAAAGGGACTGTGAGCTTTGGCATTCTGTACAAGAAGGAAGGAAGTGGTGATTTGACTGCATATACCGATAGTGATTATGCAGGGTGTTTGGAGGATAGAAAGAGCACTTCAGGATATGCATTTATGATGAGTTCAGGGGAAGTGGCTTGGTCATCCAGGAAACAGCCGATAGTCACTCTTTCTACAACTGAAGCTGAGTTCGTAGCTGCTGCAGCATGTGCTTGTCAAGCAGTGTGGATGAAAAGGATTATGAAAAAGCTCGGTTATGAGGGTGATGAATGCACAACCATCTTCTGTGACAACAGCTCAACAATCAAACTGTCTAAAAACCCAATGATGCATGGGAGGAGTAAGCATATTGATGTGCGTTTCCACTTCTTACGAGATTTGTCCAAAGAAGGAGTAGTGCAGCTGGTCCATTGTGGTTCACAAGAACAAATTGCTGATGTGTTAACTAAACCACTCAAACTTGAGTTGTTTCAAAAGCTGTGTGGTCTCTTGGGAGTATATGAATTACCAAAATAAACTAATCTGCATATGCAGTTAGTTTAAGGGAGGGAATGATATGGTTGAGGGTCCTTAAACTTAGGATTTTAGCTTTCTGTTAATAAGATGCCTATTATCTAGGATAGAGTTGTTAGTATTTGAATTTTTCATAGCTTAGTTTACCACGTACTTAGGTGCTTATATGGGCTGCAAGTTTTTCTCTTTCTGTTTTGTAAAGGCTATTAAATAGCCAAGGTTGTTTTACAATAATGTAAGTCATTCATTCATAACAAGACACTGATTTAGAAACTGCTTCGGTCTCAACTATTGACTTGCTAGGAAGCTTTAAACTTGTTGATTCTAAACTAATGACAACATTCTTAGTATCCTGAATTAAAGCCTTGTTTCCCACTGTTTCTACTTTGCATGGCCTATTGTCTAAATCAATCTCTTGATCCAAATTGGCTAAAACAACAAACACATTGTTTTTTACCATGTCGCTAACCTCAAGCAGAGAAACATTCACCTGCTGCGTCTCCACTAGCACTTCCTGGCTGGAAGTTTCGGCTCCTACATCGTTCTTTGCTCTGCTCATACCAACTTATTCCTCTTTCTTCTCTACTTTTTTCGGGACTGGGCGATCAACCTGCTTAGAGTCTATGCCTTTTGGCTGCTTACCATGTTCTTTGTTCACAAAAATCTGATTTTTCTGGGCCCCTTCATTAGGTTTAATGTTATCCGACTTCGCCACTTCTTGACGATTATCTTTTTAGCTCCCAACACGTCTCCTACAAGCTTCGAAAGTATGCCTAATCATGGAGCATTGTTCACAATATTTGAATCAATTTTTCTGGCCCCCTTCATTGGGTAATCAATTTTTTGCCAAACGCCATTACTCCAGGAAAACTCTAGCCAAATACGACTAGGTAGTTCATTCCCTAGCTCCATCTCCACACACAACTTGGCTACGTTCAATCTAGTAAAGCCTAGCGTGCTATCATCAATCTATAAAAAAGTACCAATCGAATCCCCTACCTCTTTCAAATATAAATGATGAAAAAATTGAATAGGTAGGTTTAGTAGATCTATCCACAAAGGGGCTAATATCGGGTCTTCTCTTAGACTAAAACCCTTATGCCATCGAAAAGCTTTAAATCGAACACCCCTAATCATATATGAATCCCGCAATAAAGCTTTTTTAACCTCCTCTTCCGCCTGAAATCTAACAAGAACATGCCTCGGATCTAGCAATCCCATGGTAAAGTCCCCCAAGACTCCCCAAGTTCGATGAATCATTTCTCTAATAGCTTCTCACGACAAACGATAGCTAGAGAACTTAAGAACAATGACAGAAGATTCAACATACCTTTCACATCTTTTGGCTTCAGAAATATTCATGGACAAAGCTGGACATCCCTCTTTACGAAAACGATTCCCCTTCATTGGCTCTTTGTCAATGGTGAACTTTTTTGCGACCCCCAATGCTTGAAGGAAAGTCCTTGACGACATTGCAACCTCGGGTTGTGTGCCTCCATGTCAAGCCGTGGAGTTTTCCACCATAGCGGCTGGAGGAGCCACCATGGAAAACCTAGGAAAACCTTAACTTGGACGGTTGTGATTAGATGAAACCAAGATCTATAGGCTAAGAATAATCCAAGTTAAAACTGTCCAAACTGCCCCTGAATAACTAAAATCGCCTATCGATTTACTTTTCACTGGTTCCATTGAAAGGGTAGGCACACATGCTACTTGTCATTTCTATTTCTGATGATGATAACTTCACTGATGCGTTGCGGTACCATGTCATCACTACTTCTGATGATGGTAACTTCATTGATGCATCACGGTACTCGTTATCTCTACTTCCAAAACTAGATACACTCGCTACTTAAGAAGAATAACAGTTTGCTTCATGCGTCACTTTGGTTCAAGAAGCAAGTTGTAGTTCCATCTTAAAAATTATCATTTGCAAAATAATACACTTGCTCACAACCATTGCAAGAAATATGCTTATTCACAAATCCAGCTTGATCACTGCATATATCCTTTTCCTTTTAAAAGCAGGATGAATGTTAATATCAACTGTATCGTACGTTTCTTGCTTCTTGATCCTCGAAAGACAATCAATCACTCTCTTTTTAAGAGCAGGCATAGTAGATACATTGTTGTGCATTTTTTGCTTAATTAAACATATTTTTTCAGCTGTCTGAGGATCCTTTTCTGCTAGTAATGTGCCTTCACTTGACTTACCATCATTCTCTCCTGCATCAGTGAAGTTCAAAAAGTTGAATAACTCTACAACTAGTGGAGAACCAATAAATCTAAGTTGAGGAACCAAAAAGTTAAATCATGGAATGCAGTGTGGTGTGAGAAACAGTTTAATAATTACACTGATAAATATTAGGGGTGGGCATCCCATCACGCGATCCCGAACTCGTCCTGATCCGGTCCCGTCCTGATTTTTTGGGTCCTTTTGGGATTTATCAAACTCATCCCGATCCCATCCTGTCCCGATCTAGAGTGAGATGGGATCGGGATGAAGATTTTCAATCCCGCCTATCCCGTCTCGTCCCGAATTTATTTATTTAATAATCATTATTATTAATTTTAATCAAAATACTCTTCTAAATTAAAGTGTAGGATGTGTTGAAATTAAATCAATGTAAGATGAAATTCTATATGAAATCTAAATGAATTGAATCATTAATTCTAAATGAAATTTAACATTTATTTGCCTTCCAAAACAAAGTTTAATATTTATTTATTTAATATCTATTATTTTTTATGATGTAAGTTATATGTATATAAATGTGACATTATTGGTGTGAGTAATGTGAGATAAAACTTTTTTTTGTTATTTTTATTGGAGGACTATTTAGTACGTGCTCATCCCATCCCGTCCCGATCCCGTTTGAGATGGGATGAGGTTTATCCCGTCCCGATCCCGAATAAACAGGATGGGTCCATCTCGTCCCATCCCGTCCCGTGCCCATCCCTAATAAATATCAGCTCAAAAGCACCTAGAGCGTGGTTCAGAGAACATGAACACAAAAACAGAACTTTAGCAAAATAATCAACTGTCCAAATGATATTCACGTAATTATTACATAATATATCCCTTAATTTATATATGTCAGTGTTTTGATTATTGTATTTTATTCTAATTATTTCGTTTTCATGTTTTTGTAGGAATTTGAGCGTGAACGATGAAATCGCATTAAGGCGACAATTTGAGGAATGTTAAATTGGTTGATTCTAATGGTGGTATAAAGTAGTGGGTCACATGTCTAAACCTAACCCAAACAAACCTAAGTTCACCTAATTTAACCTAATCCCAAGCCCAAAAGCTGACCTAGAAACCAATCCCAACCTAACAAGGAAGGAGGTGAACCCTTTTAGGTTTCCTCTCTCCCTTCTCTTCCCCCATCTCTTTTCCTACGTGTGATTCCTTATCTTTTTTTCCAGCCACCACGCCGCATCCACCCTGCCCGCGATCCTCGCTTGATAGGAGGACCGACAACGCGATCACCTCGCCATCACCTCTATCGTCGCCATCTCACTCCCCGTCCCTGTCGCAGACCACCTTCACAAACATACCATCATCACGACTTCATCCCCCGTTTCTCCCTCACAACACCACCGTCCACACACCGGTACACATACCAACCACCGTCATGTCCCTCTACCACCTTCAGCACCTTCGTTCTCTGTTCAATCTATCCCTCTGTTCCTTCATCTCTTTTCTGTGTTCACTGTTTCTTCCTCTGTTTCTCACGCACACAGACACCACCATCAGATCCAACATCACCGCTCCTGCTCCCTCCTCCAACCTCACACCACCGTTTGTCTGTCTCGCAACAACCCAACCGTTCTTGCTTCCCTTCCCTGATGCAAAACACGACCACCATACCATCCAGCCACCAACAGAACCCTGCACATCACTGTCTCCACCATCACCAGAACTCCTTCATCATCTCTCTTCGTTCCCTCCCTCCCATTGCAATCTCTATTTTCTCCTCCCGTTGCAATCTCTCTCTCTTCTCACACAAAGCAGCAACAGGACAAGGGATCAAATCGCACACCACCACCGAGATAGGAGCAGCAAACAGCGAGCATCGCCCTTGTTTCTCTCCTTCTTTCCGTTCTCCTTTGCGTTTCTCTCTCACCTATCTTTTTCCCTCTCTTTTGCAGGTGATCTTCACCGAAGAAGGAGGAGCTCGCGAGAAGCACGGAGGAAGAACAGCGGCACGGCTCGCTGGATACAAAGGCGCAGGAGGTTTGGCGGGAAACAACAGAGTTTTGAATCTATTTGGCTATTTGCATCCCCGATTACTAATTGTACCACCACAGTACACTTGCAGCCCTTCGCGTCGTGTGTTCGTGCAGGAATTGATGGATTCCACCTATACCAGTGTTGTGACATCATCCACCATGATCAACTGGAGTTTGTCGTATCTCAATTTATTGTTTTCTATATGCTTGAATGTTAAACACAGTTGATTTCTGAATTTCAATAATTTGCTTTCACCGATTATATCCGAAATAATTATCTAGACTAATCGGTAGTTAGAAGTTCCCTTTGTTGATATTCGAAGCTTGATTTAATCAATTAATTTGAATCTGTGATTGTGTGTACCGTAAGAAGACATGCAATGCTAGGGGTTCAGAATTAGTTAAAATAAACTTGTGATTGTGTGTGCCGTAGAAAGACATGCAATGCTAGGGGTTTATGCCTTTGCTGAAATTGATTGCGAACTTAGATTAATCTTTAGGTTAGTCGTGTTGATTCTTGAAAACAATAATTTGGATTACACAAATCTCGAAAACCTGTGGTGGATTCGATTTCTCAGTCCACTCTCTTACATCTTACTAGTTTAATTTTAGTTGTCAATTTAGTTCTCTTAATTTAATAATTTTCATCTACTGCAACCCCCAACTTTAAATTAGTTTAAATAAGTCTTAGAATTCGACTGTCTCGTCAATCCTCGTGGGGATTGACCCGTATTTGCCATTGTCTACTAGTTAGACAGCCGTACATTTGCGGTATTACAAATAGGATTTATTAATTTAGTTAATAAAATCTCCATCACCAAACTCTATATTATTCAGGACAGAACCAGTGGCAAACGAATCATGTGGGAAAAAATTAGCTAGCATTGTTATCCTGTGGTGCACTTGACCACTCAAAATGCAAAGACAATGAGATGAAATCAGATATTACTACACAACCCATGGGGTGTGACCCAATAACAACAAAGATCCTCCACCTACAACTTTTCTGCTCAGAGGAAATGTGCTCGCATGACAACACAACTTAATGGCATTGAGGTCTTAGTTTGAAAATTTTCTTCAAACACTGTCCCTTTCACTGAGGAACTTTGTGAAATACAACACCATTTATTTATTTTTAATATTAAAAGCTCTAATTGATTAAGGCTATGTTTATAGCATATGAGTAAACTTTCTTGCGAAAATGCTTAATTGGTCATAAGATCGCACATGCAAATATAGTTTGAAGCCATGAACATATGTAAAAGTTACTCACGAACCAACCTTGTTTTCTCTTCTCCATGGGAAGCCTTTTCCTTGTAGGGGAGTTCTGAAACGAATTTCTCTCGAAGATGAGAAATCAGAGGATGCTCATAAGTAATTTTCACGCATGTCAATGACTTCCAATTTGCATTTGCAATCTAGTGAAAACTTAAGTATTTTCTCAAGAAAATTTCTCACTTCAACCTAAGGGGGGTGTATTGTATCTGGATTTTGTGGGCAATTTAATAAATTTCATGGATTCTGAAAATCCAAGTGTATTCAATTTGGATTTTAAAAAGTCCACAAAAGTCTAGGGGTATTCAATCAGGATTTTAAAAAGTCTTTCTGAAATCCACAAAGTCTAGGGGTATTCAATATGGATTTCAGAAAGTCCACAAAAGTTTTAGGGTATTCGAAATATCATTCATATTTATGGATTTGGAAAATCATGGATTCTCATGGACTTTGTAGTGTTAGGTATAAATAACAAAGTTCAATAGTTTGCCAGCCTCCATATCAAAGATTTCAACGTGAAAAAAAGTCTCCCAAAGATCTTCCTTGTGCCATCCTCTTGTTTTCTCAACTCTGCAAGCAAAGAGAAATGACATTCAAAACAGAGTAGACAAGGCATGGAAGGACTCGAAACAAGCCAATGAAGAAGTGGCTGAATGGCTTAAAAATACTGTCGACATTCAGTTGACCATCACACGCTTAAGAGAAGCTAGGGCTAACAACAGATGTCTCAAGGGATTGTATCCAGATCTAAGTTCACGTTTTTGGCTATGTAAACGAGCAGTGTAGGCATCACTTGAGGTCAGTCTTCTCCAAGGAACAGGAATTCAGTGACATTGCCCACAATCCACCTCCACCAAGCGTTATGCCAGTGCAAAAAAAATGGGTTGTCAAGGCTTAATCTCCAGGGATGAGATTATAAATGAGGTCATGGAATTGTTACAGGATGAGAAAATCAGATTTTTAGGGGTTTATGGGAGTAGGAAGAATTGGAAAAACCACCCTGGTGAGCAACATAAACAATCTTCTCCAAGGAACAAATCTCTTCAAAACAATCATCATGGTGATTGTACCAAAAGACCGAGATTTGAAAATTAATTATTCAACAGAAGATTGCTGAGATACTAGGTCTGAAGCTTGAGCATGTAAGTTCCCAACTTATCAGATCAGACAGATTGTTCCAAAGGTTGGATGATGTGATGGATTTGGCTAGAATTGTATTCCTCATGGAACTGCACTTGTAGGTTGCAAATTTAAATTGACCTCAAGTGATCAGAAAGTTTGCATTGGAATGGCATGGGAACTCAGGAAGAGATTAAAGTGAGCCTTCTCTCAGAGGAATCAATGATTCTGTTCAAAGAAAAACACGCAATGTCACTCCACTGTCGCGCCAGATTTGAAGCCCATTGTGCAGGAGATTGTCACAAGATGCAAGGGCTCACCATTGCCCATTTCTGCTATTGGATTGTTGCTGAGAAAAAAGTAAGGAGTTTGTATGGCACGATGGACTGCAGGCACATTTACCAACTTCTTTTTTTATCTTGCAAATAATTAGAAATCTGTAAAAGTCGTTCATACAAAGTCCGTGGATTTTCATAAATCTCTAGAAAGTCTGTAGCAAAAGTCTATGGATTTAAGAAATCAGCAGAAGTCCGTGGACAATTTAAAGAGTCTGTGGACAATTTAAAGAGTCCGTAGACTTTTCAAATTATTTATCAATTTCATAAGAATCCATATACAATACACCCCCCTAAGAGAAAAAAAATAAATCCATGACAACGTATGTCATTTCATTGAGATATCCTATGTGATACCCAATTGTTCATAACACAATCTAAGAAAAACTAAAGACAAGAAACAAATAAACCCTACACCCCCTGTTTGTACTGACCTCTTTAAAAATGAATACATCACTGCACACTAAAATAGTGAAAGAATCTGCATCGATGACCAAAGATCCTCAATTTGACTATCTGAATCTTCTCTACCATACTCAAAATTGATCTCGATCTTGTTTTTTAAGTTAATTTGTATGTAAGAACAAATGGATCATATGCATGAAGAAAAGGTGCTCTTTAATTATTTAATAGCCCTAAACGATCAAGTTACCTAATGCAACTCCTGACATATCACTCCCAAAACCTACATTAAACTCACCTATATTCCAATTTCTAGCCACTCCATTTCACCCCATTTGAGAAACTTGAACAGTTGAACTCCAGGCCCAAAAAATTGAACATACATTAAGATGCAGCAAGTACCAATTGGACCAAACGGCAGAACCCTAGAAATTCTCCTAGGTATAGATCTCCCCACCCACTTCATTTGGAAAATTATAATTTCAACAATAACCCAAACTATTATACCTAGATTAAAACCATAAAAACATCATTTTTCATCTACCAGAACCAACTGACCCAAAACACAGAGAACCTAGAAATTCACCTAGGTATAGAGCTGAAGCCAGCCCATTTGCAGAATTCTCATTTCAACAATAACCCAAACTCCAAAACCCGAATTAAAACCTAAAAACACAATCTTTACAGCAAGAAACACAAAAGTCAGAGAACCCTCATAAGCTCACTGTCACGTACCTGACAAGCTAAAGAACCCTAACTGGAGACAATGGAAGCTAAAGATGGAAAATCGGAAGATATTGTATTCAATTCGAAGGAAAGATCACAACACACCTCTCAAGCCTATTTTTCTATTCCAATCTTTTCCCCTATTCCTAGGGTTCCTTTCCTCTTTTAAAGGAATGAAGCTAACACAAATTCAATCTATCATATTGCCTTCTGACACGTGTTTTAACAAATTGTGGTCCTTACTAACAAATTGGACTTTAATTATGAATCTGCCCTTCTCCCCTATTTAAACTATTTCAACTTCCTGCCAATAATTCCTCTCTAATTCAGTTCATGACATTACCCACCTCTTCAAATCATCCTTGTCCTGAAGGATTGAACGAGAAAATACGGGCTCGAATGGAAGTCTAATCCTCCCATGTGGCAGCATCCGAAGAGGAATTTGACCAGTGAATCAACACTTGTGTTACGGCCCTGTTATTGCGCGGAATGAGTCTTCTTCCCAAAATGGCTAAAGGTTCAGCAACAAAATGACCATTATGGTCAACCAACGGCAAAGTAGGTGAGGTGGAATGCAAGGAGCCCACCTTCTTTTTGAGTTGAGAGACGTGGAATACCATATGTATTTTGGATTCTGTAGGAAGCTCGAGGCGGTAGGCAACGGTTCCAACACGTTCGATTATTTGGAAGGGGTCGTAATATCGTGCTGATAATTTGAGATTTTTTCTCAGTTGCACGGAAATTTGGCGGTATGGATGCAACTTGAGATATACCCACTCACCAGTAGATAATGACCTGTCTTTGCGGTGACGATCTGCGTAAGTTTTCATGTGTTACTGAGCCTTGTATAAGCACTTCTTGATGATGTTGAGCATTTCATTTCTCTGCTGCAAACAGTGTTGCACCTCTGGACTTGAAATGGAGTTATGTTTAAGCTGGAATGAAAATTGATATTGAACCCATACTCAGCTAAATACAACCATCTTGTCCACTTGGAAGGAGCATGACCAGTAAGGCAGTGCAGGTAGGTTTCCAAAAATGAATTAGTTCACTCAGTTTGACCATCCGTCTGTGGGTGGTATGTTGTGCTAAGGGGCTAATGATGTCCCTAGAGCAGTAAACAGTTGCTTCCAGAATTGGCTGAGAAACACCTTGTCTCTATCAGATACAATTGAAGATGGCATTCCGTGGAGTTTGTAGACCTGTTGTAAGAAGATATCTGAAACCATGTGAATTGTGAAAGGGTGTGCCATAGCGATGAAATGGCTGAACTTAGTCAACCGATCAACCACCACCAAGATGATAGACTTTCCTTGTGATGGTGGCAACCCTTCGATGAAGTCCATACTTATGTGTTGCCACGCGTGTTCAGGCACAGGTAAAGGTTGCAAGAGTCCACCATATACTGCTTGGTCATTCTTATTGTGTTGGCATATGTCACAGAAGTTGATAAATTCCATGAGTTGAGACTTCATTTGAGGCCAGTAGAAGTGTTGTTTTAGCTTCTGATAAGTTGTTGTAATTCCATAGTGCGCTCCCAATGGTGGAGCATGTAGTGACTTGATCAATTGTCTTTTTAGAGTACCTGAGCAACCAATATAGATGGACTGTTTGAATCTAAGAATGCCTTGTTGCAGACTGAAATTTGGAATTGCATCTGGTTGTATCAGCACCTTAGTTATCATGTCCTGGACTTGAGCATTAGTAGTGTAGCTGAGTTTAATATCTTCTAACCACTGAGGGATGACTTGTGATATTGCAAAGCAACAAGTAGCACTTGTTGGGACTCTGGACAGGGCATCAGCAGTCATGTTATTTGCTCCTCGTTTGTAGCTTATAGTGTAGTCGAAACATAGGAGTTTTGTAAGCCATTTCTATTGCAATAATGTGGTTAACTTTTGGTCTAGCAGGTGCTTAATGCTCTGGTGGTCAGTAAGGATGAAGAATTTGGCCCCAATTAGGTAGGCCTTCCACTTTTGCACAACCATTACAATAGCTAGAAGCTCCTTCTCGTATGTTGACAACCCCTAATTTTTTGGACCAAGTGCCTTGCTAAAATAGGCTATGGGGTATCCTTGTTGTGACAGCACAGCTCCTACACTAGCTGAACTTGCATCTATCTCAATGAAGAAGGGAAGTGAGAAGTTAGGCAATTGGAGAACCAAAGGTGAAGTCATTGCAAGTTTGAGAGTCTCAAATGCTTGTTGTGCCTCATTCGACCAAAGAAATGCATATTTTCTTAGAAGATCAGTAAGAGGCATAGCTATCAAGACATTATGTCTTACAAACTTCCTGTAATAACCTGCTAGGCCAAGAAACCACCCTAGTGTCTTCAAATCTATTGGTGTTGGCCAATGAACCATGGCTTCTAGTTTTGAAGGATTTGCTGCCACCCCTTTTGAGTTGATGATGTGCCTTAAATATGCTAGTTCATGTTTAGCAAAAAAACATTTTGATAGCTTGGCAAATAAGGAATGTGCTCTCAATGTGGCAAGTGTTAGTTCCAAGTGTTGTAAGTGTTGAGCCAATGACTTGCTATAAATGAGGATATCATCAAAGAAAACCAAGATAAACTTTCTAAGAAAAGGTTGAAAGGCATGGTTAATAAGGGCTTGAAAATTGGTCGGGGCATTGGTGAGGTCAGCATTACCCTAAACTCAAAATGGCCATGGTGTGTTTTAAAGGTTATTTTGTATGTATCCTCATGGTGGACTAGAACTTGGTGGTAACCGGATCTAAGGTCAAGCTTTGAGAAGATTTGGGCACCATGTAACTCATCCAACAATTCATCAATGAGAGGCATGGGAAATTTATCCTTGATAGTGAGTTCATTTAACCTCTTATAGTCAACACAAAACATTTAACCTTTTATAGTCAACACAAAACCTCCACGTATTGTCTTTTTTCTTCACCAACGAGATGGGAGCCGCAAATGGGCTATGGGAGTGTTGGATCAATCCGGCTTCTAGCATCTCTTTGACCAAACTCTCAACTACATCTTTGTGAATGTGAGGTAATGTATAAGGAGCTTGTGAAATAGGAAGGGTATTTGGTTTTAGAGGGATTTTATGGTCTAAGCTTCTTGGTGGAGGGAGGGAAGATGGGGATTGAAAAACATATTGGTAAGTTTGTAATAGGGAAGAAACTTGAGGTGGATATGAAGGTTGAGCATGAAATGGGGTTATTTAGAAGAGATGGCCAATGAATGAAGGAGAGTGTCTTTTTATAAACTTGGAAATTTTTGATGGGCCAATGAAGAACAAAGAAGTTGTGTCATGAACACCTTGGAGAGTGATGGTTTGGCCTTAGTAGGATATGGTGAGTTGAAGAAATTGAAGGTTGATTATGATTTCTCCAAGAGGCTTAAGCCAATCTCCACCCAAAACCATGTCATAACACCCTAGAGGTAACACTCTAACCAAGCCTTCAAATTGGTGGTGATGCATGGACCATTTCAAAGGTTGGCAAATGGCATTGCTAATGAGATGTTGGCCATTGGCCACTTTGACAACCATCTGTGGAGTGATCATGGTAGGCCAATTGGTGGTTTTAATCACCTTTGGGTCAACAAAGGAATGTTTAGTCCCTGTGTCTATAAGAATGGAAATAGGATGTTTCTTGATGAAGCCTTTGAGTAGGATTGTGCTTGAAGAAGGGTTCCCATGAAGAGCATGGAAAGAAAGTTCCATATCATAGGAGATCTCTTCTATTTAATTTTCAGTATCAACCAGTAAGGGAGGTGGTTCCTCTTGAGGATCAGAGTCAGGGATGAACATGTATAAGTGTTGGGTTTTGCATAAATGGCCTGGTTTGTATATTTCATCGCAGTTATAACATAGACCCTTATCTCAACGAAGTTTCATTTGAAATGATGTAAGCCTTTTGATTGGTGGATTGGGAGAAGAAAATTTGAGCGGTGTGAAGAAATGGTTTGTAGTGGGAGGCGGTGGTCTTTGTCCTGCAATTGGAACTGGCTGTGAGGATGGTTGTATTTGTGGATTGGACATGATGTTATACTTGGTCCAATTCGTGGTCTGTAAGGCATTATTGTATTGTTTTCTAGGAGCACTAGCAGATGATGAAGCTTGAGATGGTGTGGGAGTGCAGGATTCTTGCATTCTGGCTAATGAGAAAGCCTGAGACACTGTAATGGGTTTGAACATTTGCACAACCGATTTGACATCAGGTCTCAAACCACTAAGGAAACTGAGCACAAAATAGGGTTTTGTCAAGGAGGGGTTGTGCAATAAAATAAGCGATTTCAATTCCTCAAATCGATCGTAGTATAGCTCTACCAATTGGTCCTGAGAGATCTTGTTAAAAGCATCGACGTAGTTATTGTGATGGGGTCCCCAAAACGAAGACATAAATCATGAACAAGCTCGGGCCAAGAGACATTAGGTTTAGAAATCTAATAATCGAGAAACCAATTGTCTGCTTTGTCATCCAAATGTATAGAAGCTATGGAAACCTTGCAATGATCATGAATACTATGCAAATTGAAGGAACATTTACATTTCTTCACCCCAAGACCTAGGGTTAGACCCATCAAAATGAGGAAAATCGATTTTAGGAAAATGAAACATGTTACCTCCAATTTCAGCGGGAGGGAGGGTGGGTGCTCGTGTCTGACTTCCAGTGTTGGTGGATGCCTGCGAATTGCTAGATTCCCCTCCTGTATTGTTCGCCATGGTGTTCTGAAACAACTATATTAATTTGTCCATTTTTGCATCTAACCTCTGTTCATTGTTCTCATGACTTGCAGAGATCCTTTGGAGTTTAGGTTTCACCCAATCCATTTGACTGGACGATTCCATCAATTGTTTTTTTTTTGTTTCCTTCATAAACACCTCGACTTCTCTGGCCCTTGTTTCCATGTTGCAGGTAAAAGGATCTATGGCTCTTGATACCAATTGTCACGTACTTGACAAGCTGAAGAACCCTAACTGGAGACAATGAAAAACTAAAGATGGAAAATCGGAAGATATTGTATTAAATTCGGAAGAAAGATTAGAACACGCCTTTCAATTGAAACAATTGAGCCTATTTTTCTATTACAATCTTCTCCCCTGTTTCTAGGGTTCCTTTCCCCTTTTAAAGGGATGAAGCTAACAAAAAATCAATCTATCTTATTGCCTTCTGACACGTGCCTTAACAAATTGTGGTCCCAACTAACAAATTGGACTTTAATTACCAATCTACCGTTCTCCCCCTATTTAAACTATTTCAACTTTCCGCCAATAATTCCTCTCTGTAATTTAGTTCGTGACACTCACCTGGGTTTGGGTCTGCTGCTGACTGAGAAGGATCAATGGGTCTTTGAGCAGCAAGGAGTAAAGCCAATTAAGAGAGGAGGTGGAGAATAGGAGCTTGAGGCAGATTTGGGCTAAGAGAGGCGGGGAGTCAGGTTTAGAGAAGGAGCTCGAGACAAACCTAGGCGAGAGAGAGGTTTGGTTTATGCGCAGATGAGGGTGAAATCGTTTTTGTTGGGGAAGAAATAGATTTAGGTTTGTTTTTACTCTTATGCCCTTAGAAGCATTTTTAGTGAGGAAAGTTTCCTAACTCTTGGGTTGGGCTTCGGATTAAATGTGACGAGGAGCTAAATTTCGTCACAAAAGGTATTTCATTTAAGCGCCAATTTTTTTGCTTTATGTTATGTGACGACTGTGAGATCTTTAGGTGAGAAATCGGAACCAAAATTTTCTTGAATAAATATGTGACGACTCATTAAAATTTCTCACGTAAACTTAGAAACAGTGACGACTTCGAAGCGCCACATATAATTTCGCCGCCAAATGTAAGATTTCTTGTATGCATATGTTAAGATGGATGTGTGGTAAAACCCATAAGGATAAAATTAGGAATCAAATAATTAGGAGATACTTGATAAAATTAGGAATGAAAGAATTAGGAAATACTTGCAGGTATCTCCTAATTCTTTCATTCCTAATTTTATCCTTATGGGTTTTACCACACATCCATCTTAACATACGCATTTTTGCTACCTCCATCTTATGTGTATATTGTCCCGTAGTAGCACAACATTTTGAACCATATAGCATGTTGATCGAACAATTGTCTTATAACATTTCCCTTTTAGCCTTGTAGACATCCTTCTATCTCATAATACTCTTGACGTCATTCTCCATTTCGTCCAACCAGCTTTAATCTTCTAGTCTACATCTTCTCCAATAGCCCCATTCTTTTGAATTATAGATCCTAGATATCGAAAATCCTCACACTGTGGACCTCCACGCCTTCAACCTCAATTGTATAATCCTCCCTCCTGTTTCACAACCAAAGTTGCACACTAGATATTTTGTCTTCGAATGACTAATTCTAAAACCCTTATTCTCTAAAGCCCTCCGCCACCTATCTAATTTTCGACCTAAACCTTCACTAATCTCTGCAAATAACATGCACCAATGTACATATTCCTATAGGTGTCTCGTCAACTCATCCATAACCAAAGCAAATAGGTATGGACTTAAGGCTGACCCTTGATGTAATCCTACTCACACTAGGAATTCATTAGACATCCCGCCTACTGAGTGAACACTTGTTACAGCCCCTTTATACATATCCTTAATGATATCGACACAACATTGAGACATTTTCTTCCTTCCAAGCACCCACCAAATTAACTCCCTGGGGACCTATCGTAGGCTTTTTCCAGATCAATAAAAACCATATGCAAACTCTTATGTTTCTCTTGATATTTTTCTATAATTTGCCTAAACAAGAAGATGACCTTCGTAGTAGACCTACCCGGCATAAATCTAAATTGATTCTCTGAAACAGTGGTTAAACTCCTACATCTTTGTTCTATGACCCTCTCCCAAAGTTTCATTGTATGACTCATAAGCTTTATCCCTCCATAGTTCGAGCAGTTTTGAATACCCCCATTATTCTTATAAATTGGTACCACGATCTTGTGCCTCCACGAATCTGGCATTTTTCTAGTTTCCAAATTCTTATTAAAAAGCCTAATTAGCCATTGAATCCCAACTTCTCTCATACATTTCCGGTCCAACTACCTTCCATGTCTTCATTCTTTTCAAAGCTTATCTTACTTCTTTTGCACTAACTCTGCGATGCAACACGTGATGTCTCCCTTCCTGTGAAGCATACCCCTCCATGTTTAGTTCCCCTACATGTCTCCCATTTAGTAGGTTCCAAAAGTAGTCCCTCCATCTATCCAAAATAGCTTTATCTTGCATTAAAACTCTTCCATCCTCATGCTTAACACACTTAACATGACTCAAATCCATAGTTTTTCGTTCTCTAGTTTTAGCTATCTTGAAGATATATTTCTCCATTCCTTTGTACCTAACCTATTAAATAGATCATCATATGCTCTCTTTTTAGCTTCCCTGTTGTTTTACTACTCAACCTCTTAGCTTGCTGAGCTCATAAGATTATAGGCATTTATCTTTTTAGCACTAGTTAAAGCATCTTTTCTTTTTTCATAATGACTTGTTGCACATCAGCGTCCACCACCACGTCTCCTTATCATATACACCTCCTCTTTTGGCCTCTCCTAACTCTTCCTTTGTGCCTCTTCTTATTTAATTTGCCAAATGCTCAAAAAGATCTGCGCTACTAGTCATATCCTTTGGTTATAGGTCCTCCCAACCCTCTGTAACTGATTGACCGCCCAAAATCTTCAATTTTTGGCACATATCTCCCTATAAGGTCCACCACTTAATTCTCGGTCTCACCTATTCTTTAGCAATACGACCCCTACTCTAAAGACAAAAATCGAGGACTAGCAGCCTATGTTGATTTGTCATGCACTCCCCGGGTATAACCTTACAATTTTTACACCTACCTAAATCATGTCTCCTAACAAGAAAATAATCAATTTGACTTCTATTACACCAAGTGATTTTTCCTCTTTTTATAAAGTATTAATGATCACAAAATCCTTAGCTAAAATAAAATCTAGAATAGAGATCGCCATAGTATTTCAATCCCCAAAGCCTTGACCTCCATGAACCCTCTCATAATCAACTATATCCTTACCAATATGGCCAGTCAAATCCCCGCCTAGGAAAACCTATCGGAAAAGAGGATTCCATGAACTAACTCTTCTAAAAAGTCCCAAAAACCCTTCTTAGTCTCTTCGTCTAAACCCACTTGAGGTGCATACACACTAATAACGTGCATTATCTCTAGTTCTAAAGCTAATTTAATACTTATGATTCTATCCCTAAACCTCCTAACGTCAACTACTGCATCCTTAAAAACTTTATCTACAATTATTTCCACCCCATTCCTAGTTCCATCTTTTCGAGAATAGAAACATTTGAACCTTCCTCCAAAATCATTAGCCTTGTTCCCCATCCACTTTGTCTCTTGGAGACAAGCTATGTTTACCTTCCTCTTACGCAGGGCATCCACTAGTTTTAATGACTTACCGTCAAGGTTCCTACGTTCCAAGAAGCTAATCTAATCATTCTATCTCTAGCTCTAACTCTAGCCTGGACTAGCTTCTTTACCCACTCCTGTCCAGAATGGTGCATGAACCCTTGCCTTATAAATCAATATGTACTAAACCCAAATTTTCAATATTCCTTTGAACTGAATGAAAATGATGTTTAGTAAATTTGGCTTCTACACAAACTTTGCATTTGTTTTGTGATTTATTATCAAATTTAGGGATTAACCCTAAACTAGCCAATTTCTTCATTTTCTTAAAGTTTACATGACCTAATCTATCATGCTACAGTAAATAAGATTCAAGCAAATAAGAAATTGTCTTTTATTATCAATAACCATTACATTGGCCTTAAAAATATCATCTGAAGGTATCCATGCCCCACATACATCCCTTTTTTGACAGGACATATTTCCATGACTCGAAAACTATTTTAAAATTATTTTCTACCAAAAGAGGACCAAAGATATAAAAAAAAAATTCCTAATTTTCGAAACATGCAAGATGTCTTTCATTATGACATTCTTGCTTGGGATATACTTTAATACCACAGTTCCTTTGCCCTTTATTGCCAAGATAGATTCATTTTCCATGAAGACATTTTCCTAGATAAATCAGTTCTTACATTTATTAGTAACCTTTCAATAATACAGGCAAGGCTTCTGACGAATTTGCTTGAAAAGACTTGCCCTCATTGTCTTCATCCTTGAGATGTCGGAAATCCTATGCAAGATGTCCCTTCTTGCCATAGACATAGCAAATGCCTTTGAATTTTTAAAGTTCACATGGCTTTTGAAGTTAATTCTATTCTCCTTGTTATTCGAAGAACGCATTCTTTTATGAGAGTTCTTATGTTGCTTTGAACTCTCAATCACATGTGTTTTTGTTGCAACCGGTGTGAGCTTGTCTGTTTCTCGGTTGTCCTCCTCAATTTTTAACCGAATGATTAAGTCTTCAAGATTCATCTCCTTATGCTTATGTTTTAAGTAGTGTTTGAAATCTTTCCAATTGGGAGGGAGTTTCTCAATAATAGCAGCGACCTAGAAAGATTCGATGATGATGTGGCATTCACCATGCATCTCATGGATGAGAATCTAGAGTTCTTGGATCTGAAGGATGAATGTCTTACAATCAGTCATTTTGTAATCCATAAACTTGTCAACGACAAATTGCTTTCGTCCAACTTCTTCTATTTTGTATTTCTTTTCCAAAACCCCCCACAATTCTTTAGCACTTTTAATAGTACTATATACTTTGTACAAAACTTCATCTAGTGAATTCAGAACATAATTTCGGCATAGGAAGTCAGAATGCCTCCAAGTGTCAATCGTAAAGAACACTTCCTCGAGACTTTTTTGGGTTTCTCCATCTTTTGGCTTTGGTTCATCTTCTGTGAGAAACTTTGCCAAACCCAGATTAAGATATTACTTTTTGGGTGGAAATTTCGTCGAAGTGAAAGCATGGTTCAGTAGATCTCAATACGCAAGCTTATTAATTTTCTATTGTTAAGTTAGTTTTGATAATGTTATATACTCTCTAATATTTCCAAACTCAAGTTGATCTGATAGAAGGTAACGATCATTATGATTCTATATATGAGACTTAATACAAATTCAACGACTAAGGAAGATGATCAATTGGGGAAGATCCATTTCTTTTTATTCCTACTCAGGTTTGCATTTCCTAGGCAAATGTGTGCGAAGTATTTGGTACATTATTCTGTATATATCATTTTTTTAAATTTTTTTTTTTTTTCAGACACCAAATATAGGATGTTTCTCCTATAACATGGATTTTGGGTTGGGAAAATAAACTCAATTAATACCTCAGTACCTTCTTTTTCTCCCTTCAGTTAGATTTCTTGTTTGTTTTACTTTTTATTTATTTATTTATTATAGTTTTTGTTTTAAATTGAAGGTAGAGGTGAAGAATGGAGTGATGGGCTTGTGTAGGCAACTACTATTGTAATGTTTTACTTCAAAGTAGGTTCAACATCTACAGTGCACTGCAAAACTCTTGAGCTCAACCAGCAACATGAGCAATTGGTGGAAATACCTCAAAATTTGACCAACTTGAATCCACATCGGCTACGACAATTTTATCATTTACTATGATAAAAACTTATTTTGTGCTTTTTAATAGCACCGTGATTTCATCTACTTGAATATTTATGATGTTTATGAATTAGTTTTGGTAGTGTATGACTTTCCATTAAGTTTGTGTTTGGTGTACTTGCTTAATTTTTAGGCTTTTAATGTGACAGATGATATACTCTTTAATTTTACTGTAATTGTTATTCATCTTAAAATGAAATCATTTCAAATTTTGCAGCCACTCTAGTGTGGTAAATTCTAGCATAATGAATGTGAAAACAGGACGTGGTTTGCTTCCCACACTATCACTTTTAACATCCAAAGTAAATAGCAGACATGTATTTGTACGAATCAAATGGAGTCCCCAACTCTCCCGTTCTTCGTCTGATTAATTTACTGCCATGCGGCTCTTCTTGAAGAAACGGACTAAGATGTGATCTTCATGGATAATACAAGTGTAGATAATGTGTAGGACCTTCAAACCCATCCTTCCTTAATTTGTTTGCAACAAAAAATCCATGGCCAACTCCCACAAACAAATTAAGAAGCCAAGGCATTGAGCAAAAAATATTGCGAGAACCTTCATATTATACTTGTTAAATGAATTGAGAGAACCCAAAATTTTGGTTCAATAATGAGATGGTAAAGTTGGCAAAGTCTCCAATCTGAACAATTTTAAAATAATTCTCGCAACGAGAAAACACTCATCAAAAATAACTTCAAAGAGATTTAGAGTCAATGACACCAATAACACGTTGTTGAGGTGTGAATATACGATTTCGACCTTTTTTTGGGAAAGCGAGCAAGGGTTTTGAGGATCCCCAAACCTTATATTAGTAATAATAATAATAATAAAGAACGATGAAGATTACAATCACTCAAAATATTCACTCGTTACATCATCAACAACAATAGAGAATTGCTTCAAAATCCCAACGAAGAATCTAATTAGTTCTAATTCAACGGTCTCCAGGTTTGGGAGTAATCTTTCAAAGTGGTCTGCTACAGAAGTGGTTGCTTGGTGCATCTGCCATAGCTTTACTCTCTCATAAGCACCAATCAATCTTTTAATCATTCATACATAATGTGGAGCTCAAGAAGTAAGAGATCAACATACAGAACAAGAGAACAATGAACCTTGACAGATAAACCATTGAATGCTAGCTCTAAATTGGCATCCATATAAGATTCCAATAGACATATGCATCTTATATGTATTATCATCTTCAATTACCAAAATTTAGGATTTGGCCTCTTCCTTCGAGGAGCGTCGTTCTTAGGTGACTAAGTTGTTGTAACCTCACATTCATCTTCAATAGTGTACTGACTCACCTTATTTGCTTCCTTTACCAATAGAGCTTTTATTTCGGTGAATTTTTCCTTCATCATATCCCTACCTAACCTTTTTATTGCCTCCTTCATGGCATTGCTATCTTCTTTCAAATTATCATATTCTTCTATCATTTTCAAAAAAATTTAACCTTAGAAAGGGATTGGTGACTTCTATCTATATCGTCGAAAAGGGATTTTTGTTTATCTATGGATGAAGAAGTAGAAACCATTTGGGTTGGGGATCTTGGAGACTTTGTTTGTTCTTTCTCTTGTCTTTCAGCAATAACTTCTCGTCCCACTTCAGTGACGTGTTCCTCACAGTTTTGAACAATATGTTCATTCCCTGCAACCTCATCTAGATGCTACTCGATCGCCTTATCAACCTCACTATTTGAATAATCAACATCCAAACAGTCTGACTTAAAATTTTCTAGTATATATTTCCTTGTTTCGACATTTGTTCCTGCACCTTACAATGGATACCATGCCTCTGTCATGACTGTTTTGCCTGCCACATGCTCTTTGAGCTTCAAATCAGTGTCCTCCATGTCTTCCTCTACGCCATCATCTCTGCGTATTGCACCTCTTCAAGAGAATTATCCATTTGCTGTGATGTTTTCCTAACAGTAGTATTGCGGGGTTCACCTTGGCTAGCTTATCTGCCACAACTCTGAGCATAATTATTACTACTATTAGTTTCAACCCCTCATAGCACATTCTGTACATTCGCTTCTATCACATGTATGCTTGTCTTGGGTCTAAAGTTGTGTCTGCCCGATGCAACAATCCATCTTTCCTCATCCTTAACGGGTTCGTTACCTTCTTCCCTTTGTCCTTCCAAACTAAAACTACAACTCGTTTCATTGTCTTAGCTTTTGAATAGTTAGTTTTGTTATGACCAAAACCTGCACATGTAGTGCACTTGGTTGGGATCCATGTGTACTCCACCTCCACTACTATAGTCTTCTCATCATTGATCGTAACAGGAATGGTACTAAGAAATTGACTATTAATGTCAATTTCGACACACACTCGAGCGAAGGCTTACCTCGTTTGTTCTTTAGTTGCTTTATCAAGCATAATAGGGATCCCAATGACACTTGCAATCTGTTGCAAACCCTTGAGGTTCCAAAGGAATAGTGGTACCTTTTTCAAGGTAACCTAGATTGGAAGTGAACTCAAGACTTCATTATCTTCCTCTAACAACGGTGACCATGGTCGAAGAATCAATAGCCTACTAGCAATATGGATAAGACCCATTTCCAACACCTTCTCCTTCAATTCCTCATCCGTAAACTTGAAGATAAACGTTCTGTCACCATGAATGTTCATGTCAAAAAATTTCGTACCCCGCGACGACTAAGGAACTCCTTAACATACCCATAGGCACGTCTTTTCCCTACAAACCTACCAACAACTAGTTGCTCACTCCTTTATTTTCTTCTCAAACTCAGCAGTATTCACATGAACAAACTTTTTCCCTTCAACTACTATAGGTGGTAAGTATATGAGTTTCGTGAACCCGGTTGTCTTGTTTTATTTTAGCTTTATATGCCCAATCCATACTCTAAAATGAGTATGGAAGAACTTATCTGCCTTTCCAATTTTAGTCGTAGTGGGTTGTGGGCCCACTGGCACACGGCTCCCACTCTCATCAGAGCGTCAAAGGTTAAGTCTAAAGGTAGAGCCCTTTTCAAGAAGAGGAAGTCTTCCAAAGTTAAGGCTCCCGCCCTGCCAGACATAAAGGGGCTTTCTGAGCTTCATAAGCTCAAAAAGGTCTCGCGTTGGGGTCGAGCCGGCTTCCAAATTGCATGTTCTATTGATGGACGCGCGGATGAGTTTTTTTGCTCCGGACATAGTGAAAATGAGCAACCAGGCCTGGCACCAAGAGGTGGACATCGATTATGCTTCGGGGAAGCATATAAGCAGATGTTATAGCTGGCTGGCAAATTTTGCTCTGAAACCCAAGGAGGATGCGCTGGAAGAGCACATGGATAAAGGGCTACAATACCTTATGTTGGGGATGTCGCAATTGAGTCAGGTGGCCATCGCTGGGACTGAAGTTGAGGTGGTTCGTGAGAGGGTATACACCATGGAGCGTGCCTGCTCAACTATGTAGTATTCTGATGTAATTTTTTATATTGAATTGTTGATAAAGGAGATTGAGGAGAGGAGGCTGGAACAGTAGGCCGTTGATGTTAAGACTTAGAGGGTTTGTCTGGAAGCCCTTGAGTCTGATTTAATAGAGGAGGTGTCTGCAAGGGATAGATCCAGAGAAGAACTGAACCAGGTCTGCCTTGATCTAGAAGTTGTGCAGGAAGTTGCGGCTAAGATGCGTTCTAAGTTGCAGTCTCTTGTTGAAGATAATACCATGAAGGAATCCGAGTGGGTTGCCCAGAGACAACAGTTAGACGCTGACGTGAAATTCATTGCTCAAAAAGCAAAAAAAGCTGGGGACCAACTTCTCCTGGAGCAACATGAACTTATCGCAGTTAAAAGTAGCATGATTACTAAGAAAGTTGATGCCCTGACCGGCAAGCTGAAGCTGCTGGAGCGTGAATCTTGCTAAAGCAAAGGTGTGTGAGGAAAAGCTTCTCAAGGCGCAAGGCATGTGTGAATTCCACTGGGTCGTGCATGGGATGTTAGAATTGTTGGCGTTGATGAAGGAAGAGCATCTGGAATGGGACCATGCTTATTACAATAAGGTGTCCTATGCAGACTTCGGAGTGGTCTCTGAGTCGTCAGAGGAGGAGGGGGATCCGGATCATGGCACTCAAGCTGAGGCACGCACGGACGCAACTCATGTTTCTTCTCCTACTAGGCTTAGTTCCTCTGTAATTGTACCTCCTCCTGATGAGGAGTAAATTTCATACATTTGTACCTTTTGTTTCAACTGTTAATGAAAACAGGTTTATTTTGAGTACATTTTGTACCCGTATTCTGTTCAGTCTCCCTATTGAACGCTTTCCATTTTGCCTTGTCATTTTATTTTGGCGTAGGTCTGGTTTGGTTAGCAGGGAGTCGAGTGGTTAGTCTGCTATTGAGAGTTCGGTCGTTCATGTCGCGAATAATTCTGACATGTTCTTCCGTGAGGTCTTAGAGTTGTTATCACGTGGTTACGTCCAATAGTATACATTCTGCGGATGGCTTGGCAACGGGTTACACTATCCATGTTGCAACTCATCCTTGAGGTAAGCCGTTGGAGACTCAAGTTATGTAGTTGATTGTTGGTTGCAGTCGTTGGCATGAGTTAACTGTTGCAGCCGAGCACATGCGTTGTAGTTGAGCAAGAACGCTTGGCCGGTAAGCTCGAGCTAGTATCAAGTGCAACATTCGTCCGCGCTTTAGCGGGTTGATTTTTGAGTTGGCTCGAGTGGCCATTGCTGATAATGGGATGTCAGCCTATGTGGGCATAAAGACGTTGCTTGAGTTGTAATCAGATTCGGCGACCGCTGTCCTAAGAAATAGCAGTAGTCCAATGGTGAACCGTTGACATCAGTCAGGGCTGACTAGGCTCCCACCTTCCAAACCATCTACACCTACAGAGCGGGCTACAGGTTCGGGATGAGAGAATTTGGCGATCACGGTCTGTTAAAAAAATAGTGTTCCTATAACGAGCCGTCGACATCAATCGGGGCTAATTAGGCTCCCATCTTCAAAACCATCTACACCCGCGCAGAGCAGGCTACAGGTTTGGGACGATAAAAATTTGATGACCATGGTCTGTAGAAGAGAAATGGTCCTGTGACAAACCGTCAGCATCAGTTGGATCGGACTAGGCTCCCACCTTCCAAATCATCTACACCCATGCGCACCAAGCTACAAATTTGGGAGTTATCGGCGACCATGGTCTATAGAAGAGCAGTGGTCCCATGGCAAGCCATCATCAACAGTCAGGACTGACTAGGCTCCCACCTTCCAAACCATCTATACCCACGCGGAGCGGGCTACAAGTCTTGAGTTGGTAATGCGGCGACCATGGTTTATAGAAGAGCAGTAATTCCATGGAAAATCGTCGTCATCAGACGGGAATGACTAAGCTCCCACCTTCCAAATCATCATCGGAGCGAAGCGGGCTACAAGTCTGGGAGTTGGTAATTTGGTGACCATGGTCTGTAGAAGAGCAATGGTTCCATGGCGAACCGTCGACATCAGTCGAAACTGACTAGGCTCCCACCTTCCAAACCATCTACACCCGCGCGAAATGGGCTATAGGTCTAGGCTTTGACCAGAAGCTGTCATTGTCAGTCGTCACTGACTAGGCTTACCTAATCGGGTTCCGCGATCGTTGTCCACAAAGGGGCTACGATCGCTGGTGAGTCATCGTCATCAGGCATGAGAACGCTGATTAGACTCCAACTTCTTAAGCCATCAACATTTGCGCACGACGAACTATGTATCGGGGTGAACCAGAAGTCGTCGTCATCAGTAGAAACTGACTAAGCTTACCTGGCTAGATCGCGGCTCCGCCTATCACGGGCGTGCAAGCCTACTTCTGCAGATGGATTGCATTGTGAGGATTAGTTTTTACTAATTTCAAAAAAAATGTACCTTAAATTAGCTGGTGGTATGTAGGTGTGATCCGTGTGTCAAAAGTGACTAGGGTTTCTACTATTTGCGTCAGCGCACGTGGTAGAATGTCACTCGAATAGTGGGCCGAGTTGATCGGACTATATAAGAAGAACTGGGTCTTGACGTAGGATCGTGGTTCTACGTGTATAGCATAGATTGCATGGTGACACGCATACGGCGTAGATCGGAGACAGTTGAGTATTCGGTTACTCCCCCTAATTAATGGGGTTGTGCGCAGCATCATTAACTGAATGAACATGGTCCTGTGCGGTGTCCTTGGGAACCGTCACCTCCTCATTTCCCATACGGTATTCAATGCTGATATTTAATGTTTGGTGAACCATTATGTCTATATAATGGTGTCCCTTCATTGTTGTAGGCATTATCTTCTATAGAGTGCACTTCTTCAGATGTTCTTACACAAAGAATATGTTTTGGGTTTTCCAAAGGCTAAAGGAAGATCTCCACTGCTGGAGTCTTCGAATGTTCTGACATTTGCGCTGATGAGTCTTCATAAGACTTGCCATTATGCGTGGTCACCTGCTCTAGGTGAGCACCCAATTGGTTCACTGAGACCTTGTAATTTCTTCTCGTATTGCAAAGAAGAGTTACGGACTTCCTCTCAAGGGATGAGTCTGTCATTTATTCGCGGTGCTTCAGTGATACCTTGTGTTATCTTGTCTGTCAAGAGACACTCCCTGTAGCTAGCTTATGTTCGATCGAATCGTTGGCAGATGCGGCTTTGCTTTGGGGGGTGGTATCTCTTAGCCACCCCAAGTATCGCACATGGGAGAAGCGTCCTCGCTTGCAGCACTGTGAGACCTCAAATGTATCATCGCTTATAGGCACCTTTGTCTGTCCTCTTCTACCTCCTTTGGGAGGCCGGATCCATATCGTAGATGTCTACAGCTTGTCGATAGGTTCATATTGCGGTTTGCGAGCCGTTCTTTCGGGGTGATTCAACGGAACAATAGACCGAGCTTGTCCTTTTAATCCCTTTTGTACATTTTCTCTTGCTCGTGGATCATCTTTTTCGGAGAAGTCGTTGAGCGGGACTCATAGAGAGTTATGTAATTTACCCAGGGTACCTTTGCTGTCACTTCTGACTCCTCTTCTGAAGTCAGATTGTTTAAGCAAATATTTACTGTACGTCGCATCGAGTTCGGATACTTGTAATTTGTAATCTTTTGTACCCGCTTGTGGGCAATCGTTGTTACATTTTTCCAATAATCAATAGAGTGTATTTGCGTAATTCTCTTTCATTTCTTAAATAATCGCAAATCACATAAGCTTCTAAGAATTAAACCTCTACATTGACTACTGAAAGAAAACTAAACAACTGAATATACTGACTTTTAGCGGATAGGGGTTGATCCAGCCCTGAAGTGAATTTGCGTGACCCTTGCTTGGATCGTGTGTACCTTCAGCGAATTGCCAAGTTTCTTTACTGAAAAGTAAACCTTGGGTGGGAGACTCCTTCCGCTCCCACTGATAGTTGTGGGGTTGTGCTCCAATTTGCAATGACCTCTCCGCTGGGCCCGACGTTCTGTTGGGCTGGAGGGCGGACTGCTCCTACAATGCTGGAATGTTCTCCATTGTTAAGTTGAGCCATTGTTGTTAAGATTTTGTCTCCATCTTGGTGGAATGAATTCTCCACAGTTCCTGAGTTTGGCTTCTGTTCAACTTGTCTGACGAGCTCCAGTTGAATTTGGGAACATTCTATCTGCTTTAGTGCAGCATAGTAGCAGCCCCGTGTCGTTGGTTGATCTCCACGAATTGTTCCCTCTGAGTGGTTAGCAGTATACTTGACGCATTGGTGAAGGGTGGAGACTACTGCTTCCATCTGATGAAGCCGGGGTCTTCCCAAGATGAGGTTATAGATAGATGGTACGTCTACCACCATGAAGTCCATAAACAGCACCTTCCTCAGCTGTAGCTCTCCTGCAACCACGGCTAGTCTTATCCTCCCGATCGGGAAGCATTTCTCTTCGCTAAACCCAATCGCGGGTAGTCGAAAGACGTTAGGTTCTCTTCCTTGAAATCCATACAGCGGAATGCGTTGTAGAACAGGACGTTGAGAGAGCTTTCCGTGTCTCTTAGGGCCCTCTTCACTTTACACCTTGCTATAGAGACCGAAATGACAAGAGCGTCATTGTTCGGTGCGCAAATGCCTCCGAGGTCCTTATCTGTGAAGGTCAAGGTTGGGATGGGGCTCTGCACCCGCGAGTAATACACGCGTCTGTCCTCGTTTGTGGGTTGTGTCTGCATATCGAGGAGTGTCCTATTGCGGGACATGCTTGATTATTCTTCTTCTAATCTGACTCCGTGAAGGACATCTATTATGCTCAGAATCTCTTTCTCAATTTCTTTGACTGCCTCTCCTATTTCTCTGGTTCGGTTCTATCGTTTCTATGGACCCAGGAATTCCTTTAGCTTGCCCTTGCGAATCCAATACTCGATCTCGTACCTTAGACTTTTGCAGTCGTTGGTGTGGTGGCCACCCTCCTTGTGGTATGAGCAATACTTGTTGTTGTCGCATTTGGAGGGGTCTCCGCACTACTTTGATATATATATAGAGCCACTTCAGATCTTACTAGTTTTTCATGGAATTAAATACGTCCGACAAGCTAGTGTTGAGGTGGGTCATGGATCTGGATCCAACATAGTTGGAAGATTTCTCTGGCCTGGCGCGACAAGAGTCTGACTTGTTGTCGTTGCGCTTTCGCTTGTTTCTTTTTTCGTCTTAAAGCATTTTTCCCTCCTTTCTGTCTCTAGAAACGAAGGGTTTATTCTCTACTTCAGTTTCCTTCTTTGTTGTTCTCATTTCCTCCAGGGTGATATACTTCTAGGCACCCTTCAAGAGTTCTGCCATATCTAGTGGATTCCAAGTGAGGAAGTCATAAAACTTTCCATCTCTTAGGCTCGCAGTAAAAGTCGTCACGACTATGTCATTGCTGAAGCCGTCAATGAGCATTAGCTCATCATTAAAGCGCATGACATATTCTCTTAGTATTTCGTTTGACCTCTGCCTCAGGGAGAATATATAGTGTGTACCTTTCTTGATCCGCTGGCTTCCGACAAAGCGTGTCAGGAATTTTTTGGCCAGTGTCTTGAATGAGTCGATTGACTTTAGCGGAAGGCTGTGGAACCATGTTAGCGCTGACTTCTTCAAGTTGATAGGGAACGTTGTACACATCACCAATTCAGAACCCTCTTTGGGCGCCATTACATGTTGATAATGACACAAGTTATCAAATGGGTTGTCGGTTCTGTCATAGAATTCAAGCTTTGGAGGGCGGTACAGCACGACTAGTCTGGGTTCACGAATGGGGTAACTGAGAGGCGGTACAGCACGTCTGGGTTGTAAGCCCCTCGGCGATGGGGGTTCTGCGGGGCAAGTCTATCTACCCTGAAAGTTGGATCTGCATTAACGCCGCCACCTCTAGTCTAGTGAGAAGTAGACGGGGCTTGACTCTCATGTGCCTGCTCTTTGTTGTTATCCAGATATTGAGGTTTGTGCTGCTCCTAATCTCCATCGGCAGGTGGAGGGTTCTGCTGAATGAGAATTTCCACTGCTTTAGCGTTCTGCTGTATTTGTGATGACAGCAAATCCATCCTGGGGTCTGTCGTTGTTGTTGCTGGTGCGGGAGTGCGAGCCTTTTGCCCTTGTGTTACCGGCACCTCTAGAAGCGATGGTATAACGCTAGTCTGGGCGTTTGGCGTGTCCCCTGTTCTCCATTGTTGCGGGATCTGGTGGTCACCATCTTCTTGAATTCTGAAGAGAGATGATGCTAGTGATTGGTTAGGAACTCTCTCGTCCCCCCGGACGGCGCCAAACTGATGCACTCGATTTTCGCTTCCTGCGTGACCTTGACCTGCACAAGGAACGCACGTGAACCACGGACCACCGTTGTGGTGGCTGATGGCTGATGGCACTTCGATGCTAAAGTCAGACAGGGATCTAAGGAAGGCTTAACGTTGTAAACAAAATATTTGTAGCTTAGCTTACCAAACTCATGTCTTATTTATACTTTTATAGTGTTGGAGTCTTGGTTTGACTAGGACATCGGTGACGTAGTTTAGTGAAGAAGATCTTCGTGGAGATCTTTCTCTAATTAGGAGTTGTCCTGTGGAGGAAAATTTTCCTATTAGGCTTGTGCTCCTAGATACGCGGGAGATAGTTTCCAATCAGAGTATTGTCCATAGATGGAAGCTGCAATGTACGACGTATACTCTGGTATTTATTTCCTAGTTGGAAACAAGGTATTGCTGGCTTGCCTATCCGAAGATGATCCCCGAGGTACTTGCCTTAATAGGTCTTACGGGTATTAGGGATGGTTGTGAGTCGTGTGGGCTTAGCAGGCTATAGTAATTTGGGTCTGTATGGCGGGCTGCGTTGTGCGGGCTTGAAACAACTTGGGCTTGTTATTCCTTGAGATCATTATGACACGTGTACGGTGTAAGAGATAGGACGTTTTGGTGCATCATCAGTGATCATCCTACAATTGATGATATAAATAAGGGTTTTTTTTAGTTTGGCACTCATTGGTTTATACCTATTAGAGTTTGGCTCTCGTTTTAAAAATTAATTGAGTCTAATCTTCATTTTCTGACGGAACCGTTAAGTCCACGTCATTGACCAATCAAGATTAATTTTTGGACTTTTTTACCTTTACCTTAGGTTAAACCAAACTTAAGCCCAAAATGTGCTCAAGAACTCGAAGTCACCTTCCTGACACAACCATTTACCATATGTGAAGAAAGGGGAATTCTAATTGTCGAGGAAACCAGCGAGGGAGGGAGGGAGGACCCTCCATCCCTCGCTGTTTTCCTTGCTGGTTTCCTCGACAGCTAGCCAAGCTCGTGAAGAAAATTGCTTATAAAGAGAAAATAAATAATACTGCCCATTAAACTTGATATTAACTACCATTGACAAGTTAACATCATCCATTAAACTAGACGAAAAACTAATCACTGACATTTGGGGAAAGAAACGTCAAATTAAACTTTACTTGGAAAAAACAACAATTCTAGCCAGTCTTGTTTGTTGGCCTCTTTTGGGTTTTTTTTTTTTTTTTTGCTTTTTTACAATTTCACATTTTCTATAAGTGGTGTTTGTGGTTGTGTTTTAAAGATGATAGGTAAAAAGTGTAAAAAAAATACTCAAAATACTAACAAACATGGCTGGCTAGACTTACTTGAAAAAAAAAAAAAAAAAGGTATGGTCAGTAAGCTGCAAAACAACTTTTTCAATGATTCAATTGGATGATATTCTACTTCTTTTATGTCTTCTTCTTTTCTTACTTCACCATTACAAAGCCAATAAAAACACATAAGAAGCCAAAAAAAAAATAATAATAAATAAACCCACATCAGCTGAAACATGTATCAAAATAGTACACTCTTGAGACAAGAAATATTTATGGATGAAGTGATCATTGTCCACAAAAGGCTGTGGAAAAAACATAATCTATATTAGAAAAAATAAATAAATAAATAAGTGAAACAATTATCATAAGGAAGTGGAAAGAGACGAATGTTTGAGAAACTAGCCAAGAATGATGACCCAAAATGTGTAATAAGAGAATATTGACAAGCTGATCGCAGATAACAGAAACCCAACTGCTCTATCTGCTAATTCCATCGTAAATGCTATCGCAATTCTGATCATAAACCAAAAACAAGTTACCATCAAGGCATTGGTCAGAGATTAAGAGAACCAAACAGTCATAAAGTAAAGGCGTTGGTCCTAGTGTCAGATGTTTAGATGTTGCATAGTTATTCTTCCACATTATTTGAAAATTTGAGGTTTAGGAAATCCCCAAAAGCTTTTGATTAGGGGTGGGCAAAGTCGGTTCGGTTCGGTTTGAGGCCCAAACCGCTTTCGAACCATTTTCAATCGGTTAGCCCAAATCCAAAACCGAAACCGATTTTGTATATGGTAAATCCTGAAATTCGGTTGGGCCGAAATTCGGTTCGGTTGGGCTGAAAATTCGGTTTTAACTTTTTCAGCCCATTTTGACAGGCCCATTTTTAGCCCAAATGAAAATTGACAATGAACTTTTTCTTTGTCTGTGTCTTTCTCAAATGCAAAGATCTATCAACCAAAAATAAACAATCACAAAAGCAATCAGTACATAGCTTGGAAGAAGCTTTTCCTTTTTTTTTTTTTTTTTATTTCGAAAAATCAGGTCAATTAGGGAATGGAAATATAAGAGTATCAAGAACAAGATGATATCCAGAAAATCTCTTGACCATTAAAGGTTCAAAACTTGAAATCTCAGAACAAATACTTCTACGTCCACTATATGATTCAATTGCTTTAACTAGGAAAACAAAAACATAACATAATAAAAAAACGAACGACTCCATTAAGCGAATCCGAAAGTGCAGCAGCAGCAGCAACAGACCTTGCATCTCCCAGCTCTCTACTTGGATCTCTGCCTCATCTTTCGGCGCTTCCTCTTCAACCTCCTCATGCGCTTCTTCTTCCACTTAGCCCTCATTATGAAGATGCAACGGGACCTTCTCGCTTCCTCCCTGCAAAACCCTAGAGCGAGCGAGCGACCGACCGACCAAGATCCGCTGATCACTTTGGAAGGGGAAAGGGAGAGAGCATGAGCTGATCTCTTTGGAATGGGAGAGAGAGTGGGAGAGAACATGACCTGATCTCTTATGGTTTCCTCGCTGATTTAAGGCTGGTTTCCTCGCTGGTTTCGTCGCTATTTAGAATTTCTGCAAGAAGAAATGGAAACAAAAACAGAAAGATTAGGTTTTTGTTTTTGTCTTTGGGGTGTGATACAGTGCGACAGTATGCAACATATGCACCAATCGGTCGGTTCGGTTTTTAATCGGACGGTTTAAAATTGTGAACCGCTTCCGAACCGTTTGGAACCGGTTTCGGTTCGGTTTTACAGATTCTTTTATCATTTCTTATTCGGTTCGGTTACCGAACCGTATTTAACAACCGGTTCGGTCGGTTAACCGAAATTAATTCGGTTTATGCCCACCCCTAATAAAAACATGCTTTTGGGCTTAAACATGGTTTAACGTACCATAAGGGTAAAAGAGTTACAAAATTAATCTTGATCGATCAATGACATGCATTTAACGGTTTTGTCAAAAATGAGGGTTAGACTCAAATAGTTTCCAAAATGATGGCCAAACTCTAATAAGTATAAACTAATAAGTGCCAAACTTACAAAAAAACAATCCCATAAATAGTAGAGATTGGGCTAAAATGGCCAAATTTCTAATTTGAGTGATAATTTATGGCACGTTTAAGTTTTAACTAATCTATATTACAATTCAAAATGGTGTTTTACTATTCATAGCTGACTGGAACAAACAACAAATGAGAATTAGAGACAAAAAAGAGTTAGGATTGAAAGTTGGAAAGATGTTGAAGGTTGAGATTCATTTACCTCTAAATGTTATGTTTGTAAATATAAAACATGTAAAATAGCAAAGAAAATGAAAAAATTGTGAAAAAAATTAGTGGAATGTACATGTGGCATAGAGAGAAAGTATTGTGTTTTCTTTTTTTATTTCAAAATGAAACTATTATAACTATTTTCGTAGTTGTCGGATTTTGATAAACTTGGTATTATTGAAATGAATTTTGAAGATTTTTTCAATAAAACCAATGACCAATACAAACACTTAAAATTTCAAAATATGTATTTTATTTTAAAACATGCAAATATTTTTAAGATTTTCTTGCCTAATTATAATATTTTTCAAATAAATGGACGAACATTTTATTGAACATTCAAACGACTCCGAACATTCAATTGATTATAATTTTAACCGAGTTTGACTCTAAAATATTCTAAAATATGATATTTTTGTGGAATTGATTGAAGGCAATGGTGGGGATGGTGATTTGGGTGTCCAGTGTATGATAATTAACAGTAAATAAACATATGTGGAGTGTCAATGGCACAGGTAATATGCTACTATATATTACAATTCAGAATGATGTTTTACTATTCATTGCTAACGGGAACAAAGTCAAATCGAAAGGATTAGAGATAAAAGATAGTTAGGATTAAAAGTTGGAAATGTACTATTGAAGCCATTTATTGCTTAAGTTCTATCCAAGTCACTCATTATCTTTTTCAACTATTTTTTAATGAAAAATATTTGTTTCTGGCAAAATACTTGAGAATACACAATGTTTAAAAGCAGTCATTGAGGCCTTGAGAATGCACAATGTTTGCATCACAAAGTATTAGTTAGATTGAGTCATTCTCTCTATCTCATCGATTCATGAAGTTTTCCATGAAAAGAAAATACAATCAACACAACCTTAGCCTAAACTAAAGCAATTATGCAGTCAACCAATGCCCTTCAAGCACAATTGTAATTAAGGTTTTATTTCATGCAAGCCATGTCACCATCACGACCATTTTCAAAAATTATCAGCTCACAACACTAGCACCATCACCAACGCCATTCCCAGCTCAGAAATTCAGATTCACACATTGTATATCACTATTGAAACATGACCTTGACACCAAAATCAACAGCATACATGTTTTTATCAAAAGCATCAATGATTTAATTCCATATATCAACACCACCACCACCCTAACTCCGCCCGTTGCAACGGCCAGTCCCAAGCCCGAATAAAGCCTAAAGGAGGAGGGTTGGTGTTAGCCTGTGACAGTCAACTGTAAAAAAAAATTCGTCACATCCTTTTTCATGGATTTTGGTTCAAAAAGAGCATTGCTTGGAGAACCAAAATATGTGTAGTCGATCCCAAGAGTATCGATAATGGGTTTTGATGATGATCACCACCTCCCTAGAAATAAACAAATTTAGCCATTGTAAGGACCAATAAAAATTACCAACAAACCGAATTAACTGGAACAAAAAATAAAACAAAAATAAATATGAGAGGCTTTTGGACTTCAAATTTAGCCGACTTTAACAAACTCTTTCTTCACATCAACCTGGATGGCACACCCAAAACGTCAACCTCTTCTGGTTTCATCCTATGCAACACATTCATTCCAAGATATTTTATAGCGGTCATGCAACTTTGAAAAATTCTAACTGTTGAGGGAATGGGCGAGGAAACCAGGCATCGCGAGGGGGATGGAGGGTCCTCCCCCCTCCCTCGCTGGTTTCCTCGCCATTTAGACTGACTCTGCAACTTTATGGTTTAACCATCAACTCATCAATGACAATGTACACTAGTTTTTCCACATATCCCGCTCTAGATTCTGTCACTTTGTCTGGAAACTTCGGATTCATGATGAAATCTCGGGCCTTGATGTCACCCTTTCCATCCATTTTTACAGTAACACCTTTAACAACTGATTCTTGATTCCCAAGGGATGTTTAACCTATGGATTTATTAGATGGTGATGAGACATCAAACAAACACTCAATCACAGTTGTACACGTGGCATGGGCTAATCCTAGCACGTAAACGGCTTTAGCGCAGTCCCAAGCAAACCCATGCGCCAATTATTGTCCAGCTCATAAGTCAGGTGTCCGGGCCCAAGACACGCCAACTCCAAGAGGCATGAGTCTCAGGGCTTGGCCCAGGACAATAAGGCCCGAACAATGAATCTAGGAGTTGCCACTAGCACAATATCCATTCACACGAAATGAGCTCTAGCCCAATCAAGCATTGGGTCCTGAATAGAGCCAAGTGCCGAAGAGACTCAGTCAATTTACAAGTGAGATCTTATGCAAGATCTCTTCTCTCCATCACGCCCTGGATCACAGGGACAGCTGGTGAGGGAACAATCGCTATAAGAGACAGATGAAAGAAGGAAGAAAGGTAAACACATATTGCAATTTACATGCAGTTTTCACTCATATTTTCATCGAGATCTGACTTAAGCATTAGAGTGTCTTCGACCACTACAACGGTGGTCCATGGCTTAACTGCTACTCATTCATGCATGATCGAGATCAGCGAGGACAAAATGGAACACAATAGATGGTACTTGCAGTGTTCTTACAAAACTTGGCCATTCGTTAGTTTGGACAAATCCAATACAAGAATATAGAGGTTGTGTACACATTCAATGAACGTACGTACACCAAAGAGTCTTATAATGGATCCCAAAGAAAAGGTTAGGAAACTGAACAAAAGGTCCACAAAGTTCGCATTAGTTAATGCAAATATAACTTTGTTCGTGAATTTCTGAATATAAAGCTCCAATCTCATACTCTTAGACCGATAATCTTGATCCTGAACAAAACATATTTCACGCTTCAATTTATCCAAGTTCATAATATTGTAGTCTTTCGTTCTCGACAAAATGTCTGTGAAAGGCTTATCAGAAACAAAGGAGTCTTTGAGCAGAGTAGCAACTGTGCGAATTACTAGGTACCCTACGTACCCGAAGATTAGGTGATGGAAAAAGATAAACAGTTCAAGTGAATATCATAAATATTAACAAAAATTAAAACCATTTGAAATAATGAAATTATTTCACTTACATGGTTGGTCAAGAATTTTGATTTTGCATTTGCATGTGGATTGTGTATTGAAGAATTCACTACTTAAGTTAGAATATGTAGGGCTTGCACTCAACATAGAAAAGTTAAAATATAGTTTTATGTATGAAGGGAAAACTGGGTTAGTATAAGGTTGGAGAATTATGTGCCCAATGACTATGTCAATCAAGTGCATTGAAAAATTACCAGGTAATACTCCTATTCAGTAACTAGCAAAGGAATAGTTGGTGAAGGCGAACAGTCTCCATTCAATCCCGCGTATGCTTTCTACTCTAGCACAAACGACACGAGTCCTACTAACTAGGTTGATCAATCATACAACAATTTCATGTTGAGGTTGGAAGCATTCAAGGTCAAGACTACATCTCTCACATAAAGCTTGACATTAGAGAAAGCCTTTGTTTTTTTTTAATAGAGTATGTAGATGGAGGGGATGACCGTTGAAAATTTGGATGAAAGTGGTGATCAAGGAAGACATCCTTGAACTTGAATTAGACGAGGATGTGTGGGAAGAACGCATTGCTTGAAACCAAAATCTGTGTAGTCGTCCCCAAAAGTATCGTGAATGGGTTTTCATGATGATGATGATCGCTTAATATGTGTTTGATATTTTATTTTATTATTCTTAATTTTTTAAGGAACATTTACCACCAGAAAACTACAAGAGATTGGAGAGAAAATGGGAAAAAATTCTCCGGTTGAAGATGGCTATGTATTTTGACAAACATTCCCTTGAGAAAATATTTGCCAAATTTTATTATTAAAAAAAAAAAATCCAAAAGGTAAGGTATCATCACAAAACTAATGTTCTTCATTTTCTCTTTTTTCTTTCTTCCTCTTTCCCTCCTCTCCATTCTCACTTTTGGCAAAACTTTGAACCAAACACACCCTTAGACTTAGTTTCTCAATTTCTCATTTCACAACTTTGAATGCATGTAGTTATAAAAAAATAAAAAACCATTCACCTAGAGCAAAAAGAAATAAGGAAGAGGCGCTGACCACACAAGAAGAGAGGCGCGACTAAGAAGGAGAAGATGATTGTTTTGTTGTAGCAGTAGTTACAAAGTCTAGTGAAGAGATTATAGGGAGGAATTTGTTATACCTTGTGTCGACAGTTGGTACTTGGTAGCTATATCCCATGTCATGATCTTATTGGACAATGACGAAAGGGTAATTTTTTTCAGATTATAGGAGGGAAGATTTGATGTTTTTTTTTTTTCGTTAAAAAAACTAAACCAAATCTAGTGTCCAACCAATATCAGGACAGCATTTAGGGACCAATTCCTGATTGGTTTGAAATGAAAACTTTGTTAGTTTCTGAGATTGCTCCTGCATATAACAGGGGAAGATTATAGGAGGGAAGATATTATCAGATTGAATTGTTTCTTAATTTGATGGGTTGGAAAAATACAACACCTAAGATATTAGGTATTTGTAACAACCCGATCCGCACAGTAAGATATTGTCCGCTTTGGGCCCAACCGGCCCGCACGGCTTTAAAAGGCCTCTTACTATGGGGATCCAACCTCGCACATATATAGCACATAACCATCCCGCACCCAAGCGATGTGGGACTATGATCCCCCTTGGTAGCTAGCCCAACCCCTCTTGAGGCCCAACGTCCTCGTTGGCCACACAGGCACAACGTCCACGTTGCCCGAGGGCCCACCTCCATGTGGCACACTTCCGGCTGGGTCAGGCTCTGATACCAAACTGTCACGCCCCGATTTTCGAGAAAAACGAAATCCTAAATTTCACGTCCCGAGTTTTGGGGAAACGGATAATCCTACGTGGATTTTAGGATTTCGTTTTTCTCGAAAATCGGGGCGTGACAGTTTACCATCGAAGCCGAAGTTGGAAAGAGATGTAGTTGCATGATATTGAAATGTTTATGCATTGTGAAAATATTGGATATTTGAATCAAGGAGTGGCTTGATTGCCATGTTATAAAGCATGATTGATGTATATGCTATGTTTTTCCCCAAAAATGTGGGTGAATAGATTATGAATCGATTTATGTATGACAAAATGTCATTGTGGAAGAATTCTGAATTATGAAAAATAAATGATATTGGTAAACCTGGATTTTTGAAAATATATATAAATCACTTGGACTTGTATCACTTAGAACTACCACATCTCTGTTGTTTATTATTTCCCCTCTCTTACTAGAGAAACTAAATGACCTACGGGTCGTCTTGCGGAGTTGGGGCACCCATTTCTTACTAGAGAAACTAAAATAACCTTCGGGTTAGTCTTGCGGAAATGTGGTGAGTTTGTATGCCTAAAATAGGCTTTGATATTTATCCGTCAAAAATGTGACGTGAGTTTATGCGCATTGATAGCCCAAGAGTGGCTTTTGGTACTCATATAGTTAGGGGTATCCGCGATGCATGTCTGTATGTGATGTCCCCACTTGGGCATGGATGACGGAGTAGTCCTCCTTTATATGAGAGAGGCATACGGGCATGTATGTTCGGCACGGAGGTGGTGCGAATGTGGTATCGTCTAAGTGATCAATCCGTTAAAAAGATGAACCTGATTCAAATACAAAGAATAAATGACGTTGCATTGTTTCCAATTCTTTTTATGCAGGATGGCAAGTCCACTAATATTTCTGCAGGTCCGACTTGCCATAGTCAACTCCTATAGGGTAAGTACAGGTAAATGCATATTTACATATTAGGATGATGATATGATTGCCTCGTTGAGGAACTAAATTCTTGGAACTGTGTTTTCTTGCATCACACCTTTGCCTCGTTGAGGAACTACCTATTGGTGTGATGGTTTGTTGTTTGTGTTTTGCTGGATGTTTATCACGTGCGATTTTTATTGATTTTTTTTGGGATGAAGATTTCTCACACCAGCTATATTGCTGACCCAAGTGAGCTTTTGCTTCTTGGGTACATTCCTTTGGGAATGTAGCCAATTAGCTTTTCAGGTTCAGAGACTTTTGAGCAGCATTACGGGAGTTCGCTAGTGGGGCTAGCGACATCAGTATTTTCTGGTTAGAGTTTTATTAAAAATTTTAGTTTGTTCTATTTTCTAAACTATATTTTTGTCATTGCTGCTAAATGTTTCTGTTGTTATTAAATTTCACGTCCCGAGTTTTGGGGAAACGGATAATCCTACGTGGATTTTAGGATTTCGTTTTTCTCGAAAATCGGGGCGTGACAGTATTAGTCCATTTTCCTAGGGCTTAAAATGGACTAAGTATGGTTTTTGAATTTGTTAAATATTTACATTAGAAAGATCGGATCGGATCGGATTTAAGCCTAAAAGAGACCCAGGGATCCGCTCAGTTATGCCCTATAGCACGTCCCTTATTGGCTGGACAAATTTTCTGAAATACTCCATGTGTGGATGGAGCTACCGTCATCAATGTTTCATGAGGAGAGGAAGAGTGTCACCTGAGAATACGTTTGGTTGTGAAAAAATATCAAATTATTTGACAGATCGAAAAATTGTCACTCAAAGTAGTGACAATATGATACTTTGCCAGAAAAACGTTGCATATCATGAACACTAACAATTATTGGCTCTAGTAATCTAACTAACCACCTCTATAGTGATGAACAACCCACAAGTATATTGCATTCTCTTTGACAGTTGGATCCTTAGCTGATCAGTGTTAATCAAGAAAATATGAAAATTGAAGGGATTTGGTCTTTGATAATGTGATGATGTTAGCACCAATGGCCACAATATAACTGGGCCAGAACTTGTTATATCTCGTCTTGTTCATTTATTTGGTTTTGTGTAGTTGATTACGGTTAAGTTTTTCCCCATTTTGTAAAAGGAGCAAGTTGATGCCCCAAAAGGTCGAAATCCCAAGTGGATTGGAGCCAAGCCCCTCTTCCAACTATTCTCATCCACCAAAACTAGGGTTTTCTAATTACAAGAGGTGGCCTTAAAAAATATTGGCAAAATGCAGTTTAGATGTAGTCAGCTTGAACAATCTTCTTTGCTATATACTTCCCCAGGAAATCATATCCATGACAGTAGAGGGCTTCAATATCTGCCCTTTGACCTCTCTGAACCATCAACATCAGTTCTTCTCCATAAGCAGCCTGTATCACAATCCAAGCAAAATAAGTGTTCAGAATGAATTTAAACCAAAAAACCGAAATCATTATTTACACAAAGAGCTTAGGCAAAAAGATAATCTCAATAACTGAAGCGGGTAGTCAGGGTCCTCAAGGCATAGGTTTAGTTGCCACTAGTGGTATTACACACATTTTTTTCAGTTTTAAGTATATACTTGCATTTTGCATAATTATATGAGCTGCTGAATGGTCCTACTACATATAACTCAAAATAGCTAAAACCCTATCTTATGCTGACACATTCTATACATAAATTAGTGAAATTGTGAGAGCAACTCTGAATCCTATAAATTATACCTAATCCAAGTCCAAAGTTGAAGTTTCAATTCAAACCTCTAAGCTGAGCAAACAAAAAGGGATTTCTTTATTTTGCACTAATCACTATTAAATAGAGAAAGTTGCTTTAGTTTGGTAGGCATTCACAAAGTGGTGACTATAATGCATAACTTGGAAAGGATCCCACGAGTGATACAATCTACATGTCAGGGGTTTAGATGCCATTGGATGCTCACTGGAATGCATAATACCCCAATTACCAAAACTCTTGGGAGATTCTTAATGTTCCACGGATTCACAACAACATTAAACAATATTCTGCCCAGAGAAATGTTGGCTGCATATATTATTAGAAATCCAAAAGGTTTCTCCATTAACTTGCTTTAATGTTTACCATGCCCATGTTGCAGAGAAAATCAACTAAAGTTTTCCAGGTATAGCATATAGATGTGTGTATCATATCTACCGGCAGAATATCAGAACGCGTCAAGCTTTTAGCTATTTGTAGGTCACGTGGCTTCAGTGGAACTAGTGACTCTTCTGGTATAAGCTGCAAATCACCTCCTCTCAACCCCAGCCATTTAACATTGCAAGCTGAAAGATGGAGTGGGTATCTTTTAGCTTTGATTTAACAAAAAAAAGAGCTCATCTTAAACCAATTGATATTGAAAGAAGTTACTATATCTATATGCCTCCAAACCCATCCCAAGGCTTCCGAATTTGAAGGTACATAATATAGCTAGTCCTGCTGGATTCCTTTAGAAGTTTTGACAGCACAAGTTAGAAGGGAACTGAATATCTAATGCAAAGAAATAATGATAGATTTTGTAGCACACCAGTCAACCAATGCCAGGATGGAAAGGTGAGAAAAAGCTCTGCTGATTCGATGCAGAAGAAACCTGGTTTGCATTATAGAATCTCAGTTATGAACATATCTAATAATCAAACAATCAGAAAGTTTGGGGTCCTAAGCATATTACAGAAATAAAAAGGAAAGCACGGCAGTTCTATTTTATACAATTTTTATCCCTTAGCCCCTTTTCAATTATTACCTTGTAGCGATGTCAGGGTATCCTTTGGCAGTGACAAGTATGCTTGGAATCTGATTGAATGTGCAGTCCTCGGCAAGTCTTTGAAAAATAGCATGCTACACAGACGATACATCCAAGAGTAAGAATGAACTCTAACAAGAATAAAGTTATAATCAGTACAGGAGCTAAATACCTTTTCCACTACAATAATGTACCGGGCATCTGACTGGATTACCAACTTCTCTAGTAAACTCAAGTCCCCAGTAATAGCATGGCCAGAAGATCCACACATTGAACAATCCACAGGCTCATGGTCTGGTTCCTTTTTTTTTAAATTGCACAACAAGAAGTAAGCCACTATATAGATGCAGTTGTTGAAAATGGGTCCATTAAACACTGTCCTATTCAGCATCATGCTTACAACAACCGAAGGAGATGATGCTGTTTAGTTTATGTCAGACAGGGTTAGAAATTGATTGCTCAAGTGAAATCAAAACTGACTTTAGTTGATGCTCTACATCTGTTACTTCACACGTGGATACATTGGTAACCAACAACAGGGATTTTTTTCAGTCCTAAACAAAAGATTTGAACCCTATTTGATTGTGCCAGTGTTTGTAGAGATCTTGAAAACATTCTAGAGGAATGCTCAAGCCAGTCATTGGGCGGACCAAATAGGGTGCATTCTCTCAGTGGTATATCTCTTTAAAGAGGAGATCCAATTTGAAATAGCGAGGCTTTCACATATGACAATTGGTGATCCCTTCTGTAGCATGTTCTCTCTACATATGCCCCTAATCAACAAATCGATTTTTCTCTCTGGTCTTGTGTAAGAATGGTGGTTGAAATTCTTAGGATCATAAACTCAGAGGCTCAGAAATAACTTGAAAGATATGGAGGTTGGAAAGGTTTCGACTATATTATCCTCGTCATCCAGTGAAGGTCGGATATGTGAAGACGGGAATAGTTCTCTAAGGTTGTTTGCCTCTTCTAGTGGGCTTAAAACAAGAAATTAACTGAAGGCAATTATTAGGAGGGAAGGTCATCATATTCCTAATGGGTATTTGGTTTGTATATCACGGGAAATAACAAGTCATCATTATTGTTTGCAGTATGGCAGCGAACTATTGGAGTGAACGGTAACTTCAAAGGAACACAACTGTTTTACTGGATTGAATCTCTTCTTCTCCTTCTCACCTATCATGTAGACAGGAGCTATTGAAGCTCACCCCAAACCACTGTTAAGCACTCAAACAGAACAACAATCGTTTTAAGGGATATATCTGGTTTTCCTCAGGAAATCATCTTATCTTTTAATCTTTCAATGTATCGATGGATTGTAAATCATTGCCACCTTGAGAACTTTACCTTCAGATGGGACTACATCATGAGGAAAGTCTAGTTTGGTTTTTGCCCAAGACAAGCTAGTCCCTCGTATCTCTTATTTCAAGGCTTTGCCCCATGAGAGATCCTCTATGTAAAATTTATTTTTAACAACATGATCAAAGGTAACTCAAGATTGAAAATGTACATACCTGCAAGACCAAACGCCCAACAACAGCTCCTCTGCTCGACGCCATTATTCCAAGACTGTGGCGGCTGCATTTAAGCAGCGCAACAACATCTGCATCATCATACAATGCTGAAGTTAAGCAATAGAAATCAAAGCAAATACTACATTTTGTGAGCAAATGAGATAGCAACCTTGAATGGTTCCATTAACCTGCTTTTGTGAATTAAAATAATCCGGAGAACTACAAAGCAACTTATAGAACAGTTCTCTCTGCGTGACCATCTTTCCTTGTATCAAAATCTGAAAGCACATCTCCATAACTTTCCAAACTATCCAAAACCAAACCAATCTAAAATCAACAATTTGGATAACAAATTTCTTCTACGAAAGCGAAACAACAATTAATTGAATTCAATACCTCTAATAAAAGCCTTTGCGGCTTGTGGTCTCATCAGAGACCTTGTACAGAACGAATGAGAAAGGAAAATCGAGGAATCATCAGTTAACAATCCTCGACGAACTCTACTGTTCTTAGATCTCCGATTTATCTGTTTATTAAGCGAGTTCGAGTACTTAAATCAGCAAGATTTCGTGGCACTTCGATTTTAGGTCTTTTGATCGATTTTTGAGAACTGTGGATGAATTTTAGGTGTTTATAGTAATTGATGAAATTGAGAAGGAGATTTTGATACCAGAGGTAGATCGGTGATTGCTGGTGTCGGAGAGTTCAAGATCTTTAGGAAATTCAGAACTGCTACTTCGATTCTCGCTCCAACCTGAAATTACAAGTATCTGTGTTGGAGTTGGAGAAGACGAACCAAGGAGAGAGAGAGAGAGGACCTCGAAAGGAGGAAGGATTTCAGCGGAGCAGAGTTGTTGATCGGAGTAGAAGAGAGAGGATTTGCAGAGATCTGACATTGTTTAAGAGATCTTTTTCAACTTCGAAGATGAACTTTTCGCGCGCAAAATTCGAAATCTGTGAGAAGTCGAGACTCGAGAGCGAGAACCAAGAGGGAAGGCTGAATATATAAAGGGAGAATTTGGGGGATTGAGGGGGGGCTCCTGCGCACAGTGGGCAGGAGGAGCTCCTGTGCGGGCCTCCCAGCCGTTGGATTCTGATCTAACGGTTCATTTGAAATTTAAATTTTATTTAAAAAAATTTCCCGCCAAAAACCTCTCTCCTTTCATATGATCTGAACCGTTGGATTCTAATCCAACGGCTGGGAGGCCCGCACAGGAGCTGCTCCTGCCCACTGTGCGCAAGAGCCCCCTCAGTTCGAATTTGGGGGGCCTTTCATAGAAAAAAGAAAATGAGGTTTGGTTTGGTTTTTTTTTTTTTTTTTTTTGAAATCCCTTAACCCCCATCCTAAATGCCACGAGCAGATTCGAACCTAGACTTGTGATTTTGTCCGTCACAAGTCTACCGTTTAGCCGATACCCCGTTGGTAGGTTTGGGGTTGGGTTTAGAAAAAATTGGAGTCTAAACCCATAAGAGTCAAGGTACCAACAACATTTCCCTCACTAAAACTTCTTCAGTTTTTCACTGTGCCTCGTAATTTTTTAAATTTTCCCCTTTTCAAATTTTTTTTTTTTATTTTAGGTCTCTTCCATTTTGTAATAGACTAGGTTTTTTTTAAAGATTTGAATATAGGATGGGATGCATCTTGAATCTTGAATCTTGAATCATTACAATGCAAATATTTAAACTGGATTTGGATTTGGATTAAATGAATGATTTTGATAGTTTACATTTTGAAGCTTGAAGTTGTAGTATTTTTATCATGGTTTAATGATTGTGAATCTCAAACAGAAATTGAGTTAAGTTACCCATTTCCCGTTCAGTGCTGCGCGGAGGGATGTATCTCACAGGTCTTGTTGAGACATTCTAAACTCTAGGTAATAATCCAAGTAACTACTTTTAACTTTTGAATTTTACACGTACATAATAACTTTGGTGCTTACATATTTGACATCGGTCCGCTTGGTTCTTCATTCCACACCAATACAGTTTACAAATTTTTAAAAGTAAATTTGCTCCTCATAGCACTACCTGTTTGTAGAATGTCACTTGATATAGGACACTTGGGGAAATGCCATTTCCCATTCTGCAAACAACATTTGGGATTGGCCTAACACTAAGACCAAATCCTTTGTATTTGTTTCATTGATCTTCATTACTTAGAATTGGACCATGCATTGATATCCAATACATCGAACTGGCTTTTATGGATCCCATTCTGCCCGCAGAAAACCCAAGATAAAAGAGAGTTGCATCAAGGGAGCCGACATCACTGCACAAAAAGAGAGCTAGTATACAATGGTCGTCATTAAAAAAAGTAAAGCTAGGAAGAGGATGTCCTCTTCAATGCGCAACATTGCCAAAATGAACGATTAAATAAACTTCCGATCATTTTCATGTACATAAATACATCGCCAAAATCTCCCCCACCAAATGAAACTATACAACAAGAAAGATAACAATGACAAGTTACACAAAACTCGCAGCTTTATGGTCGTTCTGTCTTCACAAAGAAATGGTCTATTTGTAAGCACCCTTGTGAATGTTGACTTGGTTTGCCTGCAGTCTTCAACCTCTTTGTAGAAAATGAACTCTTGATGTCCTTAAGTTCAGAAAAAGAAACATATGTTACAACTAAATATTTTGAACACAGACCTTTGGTTGATAACTATGTGGATGAAGGGACTACAAAGACTCACCAAATCACTTTGATTTCTGAACACTTTGATCCTACCGCCTCTTCCATCAGCTCCAACAGAAATCAAATCCCCGGTACTTGGACTTGATCCTTGCATATTCGCTGATGATGATATTGGTGCCTTTGTCAGGTTCCTCTTGCACCATTTCCCAAGATATCTACTCGTTCCATCAGGTCCAATAAGTCCACCAGCAAAAGATAGATTTCCTGTGGATTTCAGTACAAGTCAAGAGAAACACTAGGATGGTCAAGAGAAACACTACGATGTTCTACCTATTCTAAACTTCTTCTAAATCAGGAAGCATATGTAACTGTAAGAGTGTGTTCAGAAGCAACTCCAACAATTTCACGAGTCAAACTTTTGCTCAGGTCAGAGTATCATGTTCGGCAAACCTCAAATGGTTTAGTGCGCAACATTAAATTTAAAAAGTTAGAGAATATATACCCTTATCCCTCTAGCACTAAACTCCACTCCAAACATCTTCAACAATATGTATGCCTTTGAACTTCCAAGTTTCTACCAGTGAATGGATGATTCACTTCATGACCCCCTATTCCAATCTGCTTCCCCTCAACTGTTCATTCAACTCTAATTTTACTCGAATCAAATTCTAGCTTATGCATTGATAGTTGAGAAATTGTGAGGAAAAAATCATCTTTAGCTCTGCTGTGATTCTGAGTTACGACACTATTTGTATCTGCATGTGTTAACACTTCTGCACCTCTTTGATTCACTCAATTTACATCTCCCCACAAAACAGTCATAACATCAGACAGATATTACTGCTCAATAAACGTATCTTATTGATATTTGGCTATAAGATGATACATAAAGCTGATATTATATACTCTACAAAAAAAACTCAATGTTGAAAATTTGAAATAAATGAAGAAATATATATACACCGAATGTTAATTAAATAACACAGATAAAATTTTCAGCATTCCACAAGAGCCCATATCTTTGTTAGAGTTGTTCATGATAATTACAATAAAACACAAATTTATGGTGTCTAGATGTTTTTTGTTCAGCTGAACTCTGGAGTGCTAAAGTTCTCAGGAAAAAATATAATCATTTCAGGTATAGCTACTTGAGAACACCCAAGGCATAGTATGCTATGCCATCTGAGTTTGTGTTGCAAGTAGCTATCCAGTTATACCTTATGTTTCTAAACATTTAATCACGGAAATTAATTATATGGTACCGATAAATTTTTCAACCTTTTCTTTCTTCTGGTAGCATCAGGGTTCGATTTCTATAAATTTGCCATTTGGCAACGATTAGTTATTAGTATTTATACCCACCCATATGAGACATTCTGCACATAACAGTCATAGTTCAAATTTACTCATACCACGGATCGCCTCCCAGCAAACTATAACCTGACACTAAAAATTATTCAACACACTATTCATTTTGCAGCTCAAGTACCCCACTTGATAACTTGCACTATTAGAATGAGGTTTATAGATTTACCTGGTTGCAATGTTGGCAGGGGAGTGGAATTCTCTTTCCGAATGTTCAGCAAAGATGGAATCTCTCTAATTTCATCTGGTGCCTCCAAAGTTGAACTCGGGGAGTCAGTGTGCATAACATCTTCCTCCATAATCTCAACAGTTCTACTGTCTATGACTTTAGTAGTTCTTAAATCAGAGTGCCCAAATGAATTACGTTGTCCATATTTAGTGGGTGGATGTAGAGAAGAATTATCCTTCTTCGGTAAGTCAGAATCACTGTCTAGATCAAGATCAATTACCAGCTTATCTTTCTTGCAACTGCTTACACCTAGATCTTTGTGACATTCAGAACTGCTAATCTTGCCAAGTTTTAATGCAGGACTGGTGAGACCACTGAGATCTGGTTTCTTGACAGGTTCAAAAGATTGCTTCATTGGATTGTCAGATGAGGATTTGTGAATGCCTGGCGTGCTAGAAGTCTGATTCAAGTCATTTAGATCAACCTTTTCAACAGAAATTTTACTAGACTCTTTTAAAGCTCTCAAAGCTTCATTATCTTTTACTTCAAGGGCCAACTCCAGTTCTCTCAGTCTTGCCTGATGAAAACATAAAGAAAACTCATTTTCATTTAAACTGACAAATAATTAGCACATACGTGTTAAGAGGGTTGGAAGTCATCTAACCTTCAGATTCTTCATCTTCTGTTTGGTCTTTTCAAGCTTTCTTTGACTACGAGTCTCTCCTCTTCCAAGAGAGTTGCATTGTGCCATCAATTCCTTGTAACTTCTGTGTTGATGCATGATATAGTACGCAACCAACACAATTTAGAAGACAGGATAGAAACACAAATTAGGATAGAGTGATAGAAAAAAGTGAAGTTTTATACAACGTTATGTAGCAATCAATAAAGTAGCACAAGTCGAACTAAAACCAAAACTTGAAATTTCATGTAAGCATGATATATCTAACCTCATGAATTTAGAGGAACTGGTGCCAGAAGATTTATTAAGGAATGGTGGCAAGTTATTGAAGAACAATTTTTTAAGCATCAAGGTCATCTTTCTAGATAAATGATGTGAAGTTTGAGAGAAAATAATCATGATCTACATATTTGTGGGATTCCTGTGCCAAAGAAAAATTCTCTCGCTGCAAGTGCAACTATAATAGCTTGGGAATTTAGAGGCATGGAAAGCTATCTTTTTCAGAACGATAAAGCACAATGCTGTTATAAAGATATAACTTTTTGGTTAATTTGGGTAACAAATTGATGTAAACATTATTAGCACTATTAGGGATTAAATTAGTATTAAGAATAATTGGCATATTTAGTAAGCGCCCAAAACAATAGTTAGAGCATTATTAACCAATTAGGTTAGATTAATTAGTTTGCCAAATAAGTTAGGAGTATTATAAATAAGGCAACGGTAGTTCATTGTTATATTGAAAGAATATTTGATTTCTTAGTTATTTTCCTTCAAGTCTTTATTATTTTTATTAGTTTGAGTGTTGGTTTGTTTATTTCAATTTACCGTTTCGTTTATTTTTTTAATTATATCAATTGGCCTCAGAGCTGATAATGGTTATAGTGATTCGGTTCAATTTGAAACGGTTCTAGTTATTCAGTTTGATTTGAAGAAAATTTGTTTGAGAAGAAACAACTTATGACAAAAGAAGGTTGGAAGAACCCAATTGAGACAAAGGTAGAAAATCAGTAAAGAAAGTTGTGAAGGAGGTAATGGAAAGGAAGATGTAGGGGATGAAAATGATGATCACAAATCTTCTTAAGGCAAGCATCCAAGAGGCCATGGGACAGATACACACTGCACCACCGCCATCGGCAGCACCACAAGGACCCTACCAGAACACCGATGGAAGTTGCACAGGTGTTCACCTCCTCTGCCCCTTCTCCCTCGTCCCTCCTTTCTCAGTTGATCGATAGCCACCAGTCATGGTCGATCAACAAACCCCTCTAAGGGGCAATCGACAACCCATGATTCAGATCAATCACCTTCACCGCGCCACACACCGGGTCGATCAACTCCCCAATCGCCCCTTCCCAACTACTGTCACAGCCAATCGAACACCCATACCTCAGTCGATCGCCCCTCCCCCTTATTTGCATCCTTCGATTGACCCACCTAACCAGGTTGATCGCCTCCCACACAAACCCATGTGTTACAGATTCAATGGAGCTGGAATTGCAAATCCCAAAAGCTGAAAATGCAAAAGACAAAAGGCGCCAAAGAGCGCCAAATTCAAACAGTTTTAATTTGAATTAAAGGGAAAATAGGTAATGTTACCCTTTCAGGTTGTTATTAAGCACATGGGTTAGACTAGGGGTGGGCATTTCGGACCGAACCGACAACCGGACCGATCGGGTTGGTTCGGTTTTAAATAATTATAAAAGTTTTGGTTGTAAAAACCCGACCCGACCCGAAGTTTCTGGTCTGGGCCTCGGTTTCCCTTTTTGAAACCCGTCGGGTAACCGACCCGGCCCAGGTTAAATAGTTAAAAGTAAAAAACCCTAAAATCAATGTATCATGCAATACTATAGGGCCCAAGTTAGTAACAGTATCAAATAATGGTGATAATATATCTATCCAAGTTAGTAACAGTATCACACGTTTGAACTTGCAGGGACAAGCTCCTACCTAATAGGCCCAACTGTTAGCCCAAAACCCAAGACTCCTTGAATTAGAATTATTAATGGACCTAATTGCAATAATAATACTTTTGGGCCAAAGTAGAAACCTAACCAAAGAATGATTGAACACCTGAAATAGTAGTGGAAGAACACAAACAATCACTGGTACATTTATCTCACTACTTCAACTTAGACAAAGATTTTTGGATTGATAGTGTTTTACACGTCTACCTCGCAAAGTTCTCTGCAATGTCTCACTTAGATAGATATATTATCAATATTATTTGATAGTATAGGCACACATAAAATTTAATTTGGGCTGAACTTTATAAATTTGTGACTCTGTTTTTCTGTTTTTCTGAAATTTGAGCTTTATAAAATTCAATTTGGGCTGAAATTTGGACTTTAAAAAATTTTCAATTTGAATGTTGCTCTTAGGACCGAGACCGGCCCGAAATTTGGTTAATCGGGACCTCGGTTAACCGGTCAACTCGGTCCGGTTTCGAGTCTCATAAACACGGGCTTAAATTTCTCGGGCCGATTTTTTGTTTTTACATTTTGGGCCGGTTACCCGGACTTGCCCAGCCCTAGGTTAGACACGTGTAATAAGGTGATTGGGTCTCATTTGAAATTCGGTTACTTCACAGTAGTTAAATAGAAACAGATGGAAAACAGAGAGAGTAGAGAAGAACTTGTAAGTGAGGGCCAGTTTTGAGATCAAACTGAGCATTTGTAATCTTTCTTTCGTATTCAGTATAGTTTACCTTCCATGGTTCTTCGATTGCTTGAATACAAGTCACAACTGTGACATTTGGTATCAGAGCAGTGTCGATCATTTGGAACTGTGGACTGAGCATCACCACTGCAAGCCATGGAAACAAGGGCGAAGGAAGCAAAGCAGTTCATGAGAGAAACGAGGAAGAACCAGAACGAAACCGTCGGACAAATTGAGTTCTTAAAAGGCGAAGTCAAAAAGTTGGCTCCAGCTCATGAAGGCCAGGAAAAGCGAATCGAGTCGAGGTTCGATCAACTCATCCAGTTGATGCAAAATCCTCCTACTCCAGTCCAAACGACGGAACCGACTACCTCCACTACTCCGATCTCTAGCCATGTGGATCACCGATCCAACTCCCAAAATCACTGGGAGAGCCAAGGTATGTTCCCTCGACTTCCCAAATTGGATTTCCCTTATTTCGACGGCGCAAATCCCAGATCATGGGTGAAAAAATGCGAGAAGTACTTCGAATTTTTTCAAGTTTCAGAGGCTAACAAGGTTAGTATGGCCTCAATCCATCGGGTAAGGCAGACCTATGGTTTCTTGACTACCATGTAGGGAAGGAAATGCTTCAATGGAAGCAGTTTTGCTTTGACATCTGTGAGCGTTTTGAAGAGGTTGTGCTTGACAACTGTGTTGACTCTTTTAATAAACTTCATCAACATGGAACTGTTAATGATTACTTTGATAATTTTGAGGAGTTACGCTCACTGATGTTGGCACACAATCGCCACCTAGACGAACAATACTTCGTTCTTAGCTTCTTGAGTGGACTAAAGAGCAACATTAAATCCATGGTTCAGCTTTTCAAACCAACCACTCTGACTCAAGCTTTGTCCCTGGCGAGAATGCAGGAAGCATCCACTCAATCCTACAGTCTTACCAAACCACCACATTAGCAATCGTCATGGGCCAAACAGCATACCTACTCCACTTCCACTCAGTCAATTGGCTCTTCCATCACGCCAACATCACAACACAACAAAACCATTCCTCCTCCATCACATCATTCCATTCCCTTCCAATCACATAAAACACCTTACCACTCCCTACATTCTGCATCCACTCGGGCTCCTCCTCATGTTCCACCTATTAGGCGCCTTACTCCCACTCAAATGAGGTCAAGAAGAGAGAAGGGTCTCTGCTACAATTGTGACGAGCAGTATAAACCTGGCCATTTGTGTAAGACCCAGCACTTATATATGTTAGTTGCTGATGAAGAGGATGAGCCTATTGAGGAACATGTTGCCTCTACTGAAATCACCACAGTGAACCTGTTACATGAGGTGCCCTCTGATATGGAGATATCCCTCCATGCTCTCCACGGCTGTTCTTCATCCAATACCTTGCTTCTAAAGGGGCTGATTAAGAAGAAGTCAATATCCATCTTAATAGATACTGGCAGTACTCATTCTTTCATCGATCCAAGTGTGATTAAAGCTACTAAATGGCCTACCTATTTGACACCTCAGATGGTTGTGAAGGTTGCCAATGGTGACCAGTTGTTGAGTAATGCTCTCTGCCAACGGCTTCTATGGACTATGCAAGGAGTTTCATTCGAAGGTCGAATACGGGTGTTGCCTCTGGGAGGTTATGATATGGTTCTGGGTGGGGACTGGTTAAAACAATTTGGAGATATCACATTAAATTTACAGAAACTTCAGCTGACACTCACTGTGGATGGCAAAGCCATTACCTTACAAGGTGGGTCTGAGCATGCTGATCTTTGCTTGTTGGAGGCCAAGGGTTTTTCCAAACTCTGGAAGCATCATGCTAGTTCCTTCTTCTGTCATATTTTTTTCCATCACTATTATGGCTACTCCTACACCACTTGATCCTTCTGTCCAGCATCTCATCTCCACTTTCAGTGACCTATTTCAGGAGCCTACTGAACTTCCACCTAGCCGTGCCTTCAACCACCACATCCCATTAAAACCAGGCCATCATCCCCCTTCTCAAAGTCCTTACAAGGTCCCATATATGTAAAAAAAGCAGTGGTGGAGAAACTAATACAGGAGATGCTTGAATCTGGCTTAATCCGGCACTCTCAAAGCCCTTTTGTTGCCCCTATCCTGTTGGTTAGAAAAAAGGACGGGTCATGGAGATTCTGTGTGGACTACAAAATGTTGAATGAGATTACTATCAAGGACAAGTTCCCTATGCCCCTGATTGACAAGCTTCATGATGAACTTCATGGTGCTACTATCTTCTCTAAGTTGGATTTAAGGTCTGGGTATCACCAGCTTCTAGTTCGCCCACCCGACATCCACAAAACAGCTTTTAAAACGCATCATGGCCACTTTGAGTTCAAGGTGATGCCATTCGGCCTAACTAATGCACCTGCCTCTTTTCAGGCTCTCATGAATCAAATTTTTCAGCCTCTTCTTCGAAAATATGTCCTGGTATTCTTCGATGACATCCTTATTTACAGTCCTGATCTCTCCATTCATTTAGACCACCTCCACATTGTCTTCACCATTCTCTGCCAACACCGCCTGTTCCTAAAATTATCCAAGTGCTCTTTTGCTCAAGAGAAATTGGAATACTTGGGCCACATTATCAGTGCTCAGGGTGTGGAGGCAGACCCTCAGAAGATTGCTGCTATGACCAACAGGCCTACTCCTACAAATATTAAGCAGCTCCGAGGTTTTCTTGGTCTCACTGGGTACTACCGAAAATTTATTTCGTAATATGGTGTCATTGCAAAGCCATTGACTGATCTTCTTAAGAAAAATGTTTTTCTCAGGTCTCCACTGGCATCCACTGCCTTCCTACAGTTAAAGCAGGCCATGTGTGAGGCTCCTCTCCTGGCACTTCCAAATTTTCAGGATCCGTTCATCATTGAAACTGACGCCTGTTCCAGAGGTGTGGGGGTTGTTCTTTCTCAAGCTGGCCGCCCAATTGCATTTTTCAGTAAAGCTCTCAGCCCTAAGAACCTCTCCTTATCTACTTATGAGAAGGAACTACTGGCAATTGTCATGGCAGTTCAGCGTTGGCGCTCTTATCTTCTTGGTTCCAAGTTTATTATCTATACCGACCATCAAAGCATCCATTTCTTTTTTGGCTCAGAAGGTCACTACAATGACCCAGCAGCATTGGTTAGCTAAGCTGCTTGGATTTGACTATGAGATTTGTTACAAAAAGGGGGTTGACAACAAAGTCGCGGATGCCTTGTCTAGATGCACTAAGACTGATGGACAGTGTTTGGCACTATCAGTGGTTAAACCAACTTGGCTTCATGAGGTTGTTGCTTCTTATGCCCAGGATCAGTTCATGACTCAACTCATTCAACAGCTACTCATTGATCCTGCTTCCAAACCACCTTTCTCTTTAACTAATGGTATCCTCAAGCATCACCATCAGGTTTGTATTAGCTCCACTGGATCCTTGCGTAGACAACTGTTACAAGAGCTCCACAACTCTGCATTAGGTGGTCACTCGAGCAGCAACACCACCTACAAACGCCTACACCAATACTTCTTCTGGCCCAGAATGCAATCAGATGTTCTCACACATGTCTCTGAGTGCGACACTTGCCAACGTAATAAGAACAATCAGTCAGCTTATGGTGGTCTTCTTCAGCCCCTTCCCATACCGGAGCACGCATGGCAACACATCTCGATGGATTTTATCGAAGGGCTTCCTCCTTCCAAGTCCAAAACAGTCATACTGGTAGTCGTAGACAGATTAACCAAATTTGCTCATTTCATAGCACTGGCACACCCCTTTACTTCTGCTATGATTGCTGATCTTTTTCTTACGACATATCTACCGACTTCACGGCCTTCCAACTTCAATTGTCTCAGATAGGGATAAAATTTTCTCGAGTGCTTTCTGGCGTGATCTTTTTTCAGCACTTGGAACATCTCTCAGTCTCAGCTCTTCATACCATCCCCAAACAGATGGGCAGACTGAAAGGACTAATGCCTGCCTCGAGAATTATCTCCGTTGCATGACTAGCGATGCTCAGCTTCAATGGTCGACATGGCTCTATTTGGCAGAGTTTTGGTACAACACTGCTTTCCACACTGCTCTACAAACGTCTCCATTTGACGCCTTATATGGGTACCGGCCTCCTCTAATGGCTCTCCCTCCATTGGCTGCCAACACCATTTCTGACGTGCAACAATTCCTTCGTGACAGAGATCGGATGTTGAATATTATTAAGGAGAAACTCCACCTTGCCCAAGCACGTATGAAACACTATGCTGACAAACGCAGAACTGAGCGAGAGTTCACTGTGAGAGATTGGGTCTACCTTCGCTTACAACCGTATCGCCAAACTTCAGTGAATCTTCGCCACAATCTCAAATTGTCAGCAAGATTCTATAGTCCCTTCCAAATTATAGAGCGCATCGGTGTGGTTGCATACAAACTGAGTCAGCCATCAAGCTCCAGAGTTCACCCTGTCTTCCATGTTTCACAATTGAAACAGAAGATAGGAACAAATACTGTCGCAACTCCTTTACTGCCACTGGTCGACCGCTCAGGATCATTTTGTGCTGAACCAGTGGCCATCCTAGCTCGCCGTCTTATTCCTCGTCACAACAAGGCCGTCACTCAGGTTCTGATTCATTGGTCGAACTCTGCTCCAGCAGATGCCACTTGGGAGGATTGGACGCACATTCATGCTACCTTTCCTCAATTCAATCCTTGAGGACAAGGATCCTTTCGAAGGGGTTGGCATTGTCACAAATTCAATGGAGCTAGAATTGCAAATCCCAAAAGCTGAAAATGCAAAAGAAAAAAGGCGCCAAAGAGCACCAAATTCAAACAGTTTAAATTTGAATTAAAGGGCAAATAGGTAATGTTACCCTTTCCGATTGTTATTAAGCACATGGGTTAGACACGTGTAATAAGGTGATTGGGTCTCATTTGAAATTTGGTTACTTCACTGTAGTTAAATAGAAACAGATGGGAAACAGAGAGAGTAGAGAAGAACTTGCAAGTGAGGGCCAGTTCTGAGATCAGACTGAGCATTTGTAATTTTTCTTTCGTATTCAATATAGTTTACCTTCCATTGTTCTTCGATTGCTTAAATACAAGTCACAACTGTGACACCATGCTTTGGTCGATCCCAGCCCCACACCCCTCTTCCCCCGAATCAGTCCATTGCAACCACAGCCCTCGAAGCCCCTTTTCCCTGTTTTAGTCGAATTGATGAACAAGATAAATTTTCCAAAAAGTCTACCCCTTTATTTTTACTTCAATCCCTGGTCCATCACGTTATTTACACCCCCAACACACATTTACTCCCACCACATGGGCATCATTCTTCTCTTCCGAATGATCAAGTTATTGACAATCTCAATGACGACTTTATACCACCGCAAGGATCTAATTTTTTTGGTTGTGATGTTATTATTCACCACCACAAGATGGACAATATGACACCACAAAATAGTGTTTATGATCCAATTTGGATCAATTTTATGGAAATTTTTGACAAGTTTGAACACAACATTCACTAGATCTACTTCGAGCTCAAGATTCCTATTGAACTTTATTTTTTGTGCTAAGTTTTTGATTTGCTTCTTTGAGGTCCAGGCAACTACAAAAGCAAAGTTCGAGGTTGACTTTTACTCATGAACTTTGTCTTGAGTTTCTTCATCGATTGTTTTTGCTCATTTGACTTCTTCGGCTTCCAGCTCGAAGACGAACTTCTTCAACCCGGGATTATAATGTAAATAGCATTAGCAATATTAGGGGTTAGATTAGTATTAAGAATAAGTAGGCCTATTTAGTAAGAGCCCAAAATAGTAGTTAGGGCATTATTAGCCAATTAGGGTTAGGATTATTAACTTGCCAGAGAACTAGAAAAGTCAGGACAATTATAACTAGGACAAGGATTGTTCATTATTAGGCGATTGATTATTGAAAGAATATTTAATCGCTAAGTTATATTCCTTCAGCCTTTATTATTGTTATTTCGATTATTGTTCATTATTTTGAGTATTACTTCGTTTAATTCATCTTTACTATTTCATTTATTCCTTTAACTCTATCACAAATACTAATGTTCTTTTAGCAGAATGTTTACTTTTTACTGTTGAAAAGTTGTTAGTGCTTGTTTCAAGGAAAATTATAAAACCCTTGAAAATGTTTTAATAAAAAAATTGGTGGAAAATCAACCCTTAAAAAATGGAATGCGGATTTTAAGTGTTTATCCTAAATCATTTTATACCCGCTACTTCAACTCTAACATTGCTACAACACTTCGACTCCATAACCACTAGCCACCACGCCTTTGAAGCCACCAACACAGTTGCCACCACTTAAATCTAGAAACCGACAACACAATCATGAGTAGCACCATAACCACTATTGCACCACCTTCGATCATTTGAATATTATTTTTCAACATGAAAAAAAAAAAACCAAAAACTAAAAAGAAATATCATCAGGGAAATATAAAATTCATAAATCTTTAACTGCAAGTGTTCTGCAAAACAAACAGAATTTCAGAGAGCGTTTGGTTGTATGGAATCCTATTCAATGGAATTGATGAGGGGACCACTTATTTTTAAGGCTAAATTGATTAAAATATGAGAGATCATCTAACACATATTCTAGATTTGTTATCCATGGCAGGAGTTTTTTTTTTTAAAGGCAAGCATGCCACCGGTGGGTATAGAACCCAAGACGTGGGGTTAAACCACCTTAGTCTTAACCATCCAACCAGTCTACCATTGGCATGGTAGGAGTTGAACTTCTACGAACATGGAAATCACCCCCCCCCCCCCCCCCCCCCAAAGAATGTGATTCCCATGATTGATCAATTTAGCCTTAAAGATAAGTGGTTCCTCTCAATTCTGTGGAATATGATATTCCATGCAACCAATACAACTAAATGAATGATAAAAGTTAATAGTAGTGAACACAGAATCCCCATAACAAAAAGGTATTGAATAATTATGTGATTTAAGGAAAGAAATAGGTCATGAAAATTGTGTACCTCAAGCGAACTTTATCTGTCACATATCAACTAGAAATAAAAGCTTCAGATATTTTTTTAGTTGAGGGCCTGGAAGTGTTGATGGAAATAAGAAAAGCAATTGATTGGGGACAAAGTGTCTGGTTAATTGGAGTAATGTCTGTAAGTCCCACATCTAGCCTCGAGTCTTTACTATATATCATTATCAACTATTGGAGTAATGTCTGTAAGTCCCACTAAAAATTGTGTAGAGAGAAAATAAGCCTGTTTTGCAATACCCAAGATTAATTGGAAGAATGCAGCCGATATAGTATCTTATTGAGATGTGAATTCAATCAGCTATTGCTGGAACTGGTCTTGGATCCTCCCAGCTTTTTTAAAGACTTGGAGTGAGAAGCAGCTTATAAAGTGCTCTATGAAATTCTTCCAAGAAACATTCAAACTTGTGGAGATCAATTTGACTTTACAATTTGTTTCATTCCGGTCTCTTATAATTTTATATGTGGAAAAAGAAAAAAGGGATATTTTTAATAAAATTTGAACTTCTCTAAAAATAATTATTTAAAAAAAAAAAAGAGACAAAAGCAGCAATAGTTTTGCTTGTCCATTGTAATAACTTGAAGTAACTACTAACTATAAAGCTTACTTGTTGCGAAGGACAAGGGATTTTTTTAGAACATCTACAGTATCCTTGCTGTTATTACCATGCCCAAGTGAAGCGAGCTTTACCACTTCCTCTTCATCCAGGTTTAAATCTGATACCCTACATTTCCACACAATAATAATGTTTGATTTGATAATAGTTCACAATACATACTATTCAGAAAAGATCAGATTGATTCAGGAGAAAGTCAAAGAGCTTTCTAAACAAACTAAAAATTAGTGATTCCGCATATCATGAAAAATATATTTGGGAAATTTTCCATGCATAATGTTGTTTTAGTGAGATAAAACAAACATAAAAAAACTGGGTCAAGCAAACGGGCCATAGGAGACATGGGGGAGACAGAAGTATATTAGTTTTGAGGAAGAACCAGGATTGGTCATTGGAGAGAAACAACAATTGACACAACAGTAATAGGAAAGGGACTTTACATCTGCACTACAATGTTTTCCCAATTGATCATAAACTTTGAAGTTATGGGCAGATAAAAGACATAGCTCAGCAAACAAATAAGGAAAAACAATGAAATTTCAAATATTTATATGTAGAAAGTCAGGTATATCATGTGCACACAGAAAAATACAAATGAAAGTTGTGTTAATGCTCAAGAGAGATAAAGAATGCAATAATGACAGAGTTAATGGCGATGATAGTCAAAGTAAATAAACACCATAATTGAGTTAATCATTCATATAACTTTATCAGGGAATTGTACATTTCCTAAAAAGACTTTATCAAGCCCTAATGTTACACCAAACCGTCCTTTAATCCATGTTGTACGCGTATCATGATGATCTCGTCAATAGAACAAAGCAAACCTGATTGCCCACCCAATCTGGCAAAGCCCAAACAACACTAAGCCCATCTTGGCATAATCCAAAAGGTTGGGTCCAAATTGCAGCGCGCCCTACTAAGCCCACAAGTCGCATGGTAAAGCCCAATACCCGTAAGGCCTAACCAAGCAAGTATCTGAGATATCACCTAGGACGAGCAGGCCAGCAATATGTTGGTTCTGACTAGAAAACATATATCGGAGTATAAGTCGTGCATGAAAACTTCATTGCATAGACAACACTCCAAAAGGAAAACCTCACCCACGGATCTAGGGGCACAAGTCGTGTAGGGAAACTCTCATACATGAACAACTCCCAACTAGGAAAGGATCTCCAGCAAGATCTCTTTCCCTAAACTATGTCATCAAAGGCCTAGCCGAATGAAGACTCGCACTATAAATCAAACACGGAGTTGATGAAGAAAGGTACACTACAGAACCCAATTTACAGCTTTAAGCATTTCTCGAGCCTTGTCTAACTTTAGCATCGGAATGTCATCGGCCACCACAACAGTGGTCCTTGGCTCACGTGCGTTCCCTGTGCAGGTCCAGGTCAAGGTCAAGGAGAGCAGGATTCAACTACATCAACAAGAACCCTCTGCAGAGTCACCATTCAAGAAAAGTATGGCCTCCAACCTCTTGGTTGGTACACTAGAAACCCCAATTCAACCTATGGTTGCAGCTGGTGGAAATCAACCATGATCCTCAAGCCTCTTTTTGAAATCTCCTTCAAAATGGGAAATGGCAACAGAGTGAGGTTCTGGGATGATTTGTAGTATCAGGCCGCTTTAAAGGTTACTTATAACCTAATCCATAGAATGTGATTGCTCAAAGAAGTTGCAGTGGCCTGATGCTATTAGGAGTTGCAAACAACTCTCCTAACTGAAACCTAGCTCTAAGGAGGGGAATTAAAGAAACTGAGCTCTCTCAGTTGTTGCACCTTCTTGATCTCCTGCACACTATTGCACTATCTGATGACCAAGATGAATGGGTTTGGAAAGATAAAGGGGACGAGTTCAGAGTTAAGAACTCTCGCTCCAAGTGGCTTCAAGTGACCCTTGCTAATTCTAGCCTAGCTGCTCTCTCTTCCCTCTTTGGCCACAAGCTTTTCTGGATGAAAGAAGTGCCTCCCAGAGTGAATTTCTTCATGTGGGCAGTTGGGCATGCTAAAAGTTTGACAGTGGACAACTTAGCTAGAACTGGTCTTCACATCACCAATAGATGTAGCCTTTGTGAAGCAAATCATGAATCAAACTGACCACCTTTTCTTCCAATGTCCCTTCTCCAAACAAGTGAGGCTAAAACTCTGTGATCAAGCTAACGTCCACACCCCTATCTCTCATCATTTGCTTCAATGGGAGGCTTCCTAGCAGAAAACTAATATTTCTAGCACGGGGAAATGATTATGGTTTAGAGTGATGCTTGCCACCATGTAGGTTCTACTAAAGGAGAGGAATAATAGAATATTCATGGATACAAGAAACGACCGTGACAGTATTGTTATGGACATTAAAGCTCTGGTTTAGCATTGAGGAAACACTTGGGATGCTCTTCTAGAGATCCCTTTCCACATATGTACTTAGATATAGCTTATTCTCACAGTTTTTTGTTTTTTGTTTTTCAGAGTTTTTTGTTTTTTTTCCCCCTCCAGTGACATGCTCAGTCACTGGTTCTCAAAGCTTTTTGCTCTATTTCTTTGTAATATGTTTCTCTCCTTTCTCTATTAATAAATAGCATGTGTTTTGATTAACGGGAAAAACATGTCCTTTCAAACTTCTCTCGAGGTTCCTGCTTGAATTTTTGGGTTTTATAGGAAGGCATCTAAGAAATTTGTCCACGTTCCACAGTACTTGGAGTCTCAAATTTCATTAATCTGATCCAGATTGTAAAAAATTATAAAGGTATTATATAAGAAATGACAAGGAATTCACAGCGATGAAATACAAGGAAATCAAAAAAATCATGTAGCCGTGCCATTTGATCTAACAATTCAAATATTGATTTACCAGTCAAAAAATTAGATGAGGAATAAACACTAAACTTCTTAAAATTTTAGAGCATCTTGTGGCTATGCATTGCAGTCTTAACAATAAGCAAGCAGTGAGTCAGGTCGAGAAACAATAAAGTACATGAAAAAGACTAATCATTTGCTTACAATTTGAGTGCAGCAAGCTCCTTAGCTAGTGCCATGTTCTTATCTTGAAGTTTGGAGCACTCCGAAGTTGTTCTAACGAGGTCCTACACAATTGATTATAGATACATAATGTAATCACATTAATAAATTATCACCCTGAATTCTACTAGTTGATATGCATCGAAAGGAAAACCCAATATACCTCAGATTTTAACTTAAGCACGTGTTGAATAGATGCCATTTGTTGCAAAGCATCATTCTTCAATGCAACTTCTTTCTTTACCTGCTCCTTGCACAAACAAAGCTGAAACACCAAAACAAAAAAAAACACCCAAAACATCAAAACCCTAAAACCATTCATCATTTCAAATTTTCAATCCATAAAATGAATTCTCAAATCACCCACCTCCTCATTCACTTCTTTCAAGTCGCGTTGTTGCCGCTCCAACGCAGTACTTAGCCCCACAACCTTCACATTTAGTTTCTTTACTTCTAGAGCTAAAACCACGGGATCCTCTTCTTCTTCATTTACTCTCCTCTGCGATAGCTGGTACCCTTCCGGATCCCCAATTGATTGAAAGTAAAGCCGACTGACATTATCCTGACTGCATTTCTGCTTGCATACGGGACAGGTACTCTTCTTTGCCTGTTGCGTGAGCCATTTCTGAAGACTAAACCCCAAACAACACACATCAATTTAACAAAAAAACACAAACAATGATAAAACCCCAAACACAGAGAACTCAGATTTCTCAACAAATGTTCAACTTTTAAACCCGAAAAACAAATCAAATTAACGCAAAACCAAAAAAAAAAAATTCATAAAACGCCCAAATTAGGGTTAAAAGTATAAATAAAATGACAAAATTAGGGTTTTCCTGATAGATTCAACAAATGGGTATCCAGAAATGTGAAAGAATTTGAATCTGCAATGTAGAAATCAAGGATTTAAGAGAAGGAGCGAGCGAACCAGAGCTCGTGAAAGACATGACCGCAAATGGAGATGGATTGGAGATCTTCGATGAGGGGTTTGAGATCTTCATAGCAGATGCAGCAAATTGTCTTCCCAAACGCATTGTTGTTGCTGCTGCAAGTCATCCTTCTTCTTCCTCTTCATAGAAGGAGAGAAGAAGATCTCTCTCTATGTATGTATGTGACTTGGGTGTTTAGGGTTTTGATTTGGGATTTAGGGCGCCAAAATTTTCACCAAAAATGCTGAATTTTTTTGGATTTTTAGCGGGAGTCGGAGAGGGCAGAGGACAGACCAATTGGTCATATGACTCTCATCTCTAAACGAGGCCCCTGGAATGTGGGCATAGTGGGAGAATTGGGTTCTGAGAGCACCCACATAGAGGTTAGTGGCCTCGTGGGTGTGTTTTCGGGTGACTACTGATCGATGGTCGAGGGTTCATTTTATTGAGCTTCTTGTCCAATCATATGAGTTATTTGGCCGGAGCTACCCAATAGTCTTTCCAATGCAAGATTGTCTTGTCGGGATGGTTCTCTCCCAACTCGATAAAAATTGACTCATGGGCTATGGAATTTTTGAATCGTACTTGGAGGCTCAAATTCGTTTACTCGAGTTTTAAACTTGGACATGTTCGACTCACACAAAAGAAAAGCGTATTCTTTTTTCACCCCACGCTTTAATAGAATCACCTCAAAATAAAAATAAAATAAAATAAAATAAGACGTTTCCATATTGGTTTGTGATTGTATACTATATTTTTGTGAAATATCATTGTCTTATCAAAATGACTAACTTGCCAATTCGTTATTATCAAAATGACTAGCCTTTGGTATTTTTTTTTTATCATTGAAATGACTAGCCCTGGTCTTTTTTGACAAAATGATTAAACAGATTCAATTTGGGATTGTCGAAAATACTAACCCGCCATTTTTAGATGTCTGAAACGACCAACCTGCAAGGTCGTTGGAGAGACGAAATAGAGATCATTGGAGATGGAGGAGAGCAAGAGGTTGTAGAACCCTAAATCGTTGGAAAGGAAGGGGCGTCGAGCGAGGAGGGGGTCGTGAGCAAGGAATGTGATTTAGCGAAGTTTCGTCGAATTTTTCATTTTTTTAAATTACGAAATACAAAATTACATTATTTCGACGGTTTTTCTCGATTTTTTAGTAAAATTCGCCCAAAACACAAAAAAAAAAAAAAAAAAAAACAAATAACAAATAACAAAACAAAACAAATACAGTTGTTTGATGAGCAAAAAAAAAAAATTGATCAAAAATTTAGACGCACCTACTTTGTTCTTCCTCTTCGACTCACCTACGATATGTGCAATCTATGTTGTGTATGATCTCTCTCATTCAAATGGATCGATATCTCTCTATGTTGTGTGCGATCTTTCTTCAATCGAATCGATTTCTCTCTCTCCTACTCTAATGACCAAGTTTGTCTTCATCATCGTCTTCATCGCTCATTATTCTGTCTGGATTAGGGATGGCAGTGGGGTGGATTTTCACGGATATCAACCCCACTCGCCCCGTTTGGGGCGAATTTCGTAAAGGGTTCCTGGATTTTGGGGCGGATACGGATTTTTAATCTGTATCCGTTTATTAATCGGGGCGGATACGGATTTAGCCATATCCACCCCGAGGATATCCGTTTAGGTATTGATATTACAAAATTACCCTCGACTTAAAAGCAAAAAAAAAACACCCTATATGCCTCTCTCACTCACTTCTCTTCATTTTTTTCTCACAGAAATGAAATGAAGAAGTGAAGAGAGAAAAAGACCTCTCTCGGTCTCCTCTCCATCTCTGTCTCGGTCTCCTCTCCACCTCGGCCACAAACCAACAAGTTTCTCTCGGCCTCCATCGTCTCCTTCTCTGTGCTGTCTCGGTCTCCTCTCCATCTCGGCCAAAGACCAACGGGCAACATGCCTCTCTCCATCAACGCCGCGTCGTTATTCTTCAAAAAAAATTTTGATCTCAGATCTGACAGCGAAAATTTGATCTCAACGAAGGTGGAGGGACGACCACCCTTCTCTCTCACAGCGAAGGCCGAAGGGTCGTCCCTTCGTCTCCTTCTCACGGACACTCGAAAGTCGTCTCCATCGTGGTCTCCTCTTCATCTCTCTGTCGGCCGCCTCCCTCTCCCCTCCCTTCCCTAGCTTCAAGATACAGATCTCAGATCTGAAATCAAAGATCTGAGTTATATCAGATCTCAGATCTAAAATCTGATTTTAGAGATCGATTTTTTTTTTGTATGGTTTTTTGTATTTTTTTTGTATGAATTCTTTGTAATTTTGTGTCACTGATAATGAAGTATATTCTCTGTAATTCTTTGTTATAATTTTGTGCGGATTGGCGGGGCGGATATCCGCCCATCATCACGGGGCGGTTATGGATTTCGATTAAAATTGTAAACGGATTGGCGGGGCGGATTGGGGGATCCGTTATTCCCGACGGATCTGGGATGGATTTGCTAAAATCCGCCCAGTTGCCATCCCTAGTCTGGATAAGTTGTGTTTGTGTGTTGTAAAGAAAAAAAAAAAGAGGAAAATGGAAGGTTTTTGAAGTTGAGGTATGCATGTGTTTGAAGTCGAAAATATTGCCTCTTATTAGCATCCTATATTTCATAAAAGACGCCACATAAGAGAGTATCAAACCCACCCATAAGAGACCCAGATATTGCAGTTGTAAGGATTCCCTAATTTATTTTCAATCATCAAATGATATTGGATGAACACCCAAAATACTTTTCCTTCCTTGTAAAGGAAAAAATAAAAAATAAAAACTTGAATGCATACTTGTTATTTATACTTTATTTAATGGAAAATGACTTTTAAGGCATACTATTTCACAAAATAGACCATTTAGCTACTCTAGTTGATGTAATGATTAATTTATGTTTACTTTTATATTTTTATAACCAACAATGACTTTTTTTATTAACCAGTGTTAATACATAAAATTATAAGATATTTTTACCCTTCCTAATCAAATAAAAAACATACTTTATACTATGGCTCCGCTTGGTACACGGTAAAAGAATGCATAATGCAAAGTTTACCGCCATTACATAAATTGGGTGCTTGATTGACTTTACGGAAAGCGGTTATTGGAATTTAAATTCAAGACCTCTACATCTCTTAGTTATAAAATTCTGCAAAATTTTGCGGGACAAAATCTTACGCATTACTTTGCAAAACTCTCATCATCTCCTCGAGTATTTCCAACTCCTTCATAAACACCCCAACCACCACCACTTTCACAACTGCCATCCTCATCACCATACCATAACCATCGAAATCACCACCACGCCACTACTACCGCCGCCGACACCTCCACTACTACCACTACCATAGCATAATTACCACAACCAACACCACCTCACTATTACTACCATAACCGCCACCATTGCACGCCACCACCACAACCACCATAACATAGTAGCCACCACCACCATTGACACTACCACAACCACCATTACTACTACTGCCACTGCCATCGCTGTCGCCATCACCATAACAAAACCATCACAACCACCGCCACCACAACCAACACCAACTTCACTAATAACACCATAACCGTCGTCGCCGTCACAACCACTATTACCACCACAATTATCATAGCATAATGACCACAACTACCACCACCTTTACTACTACCATTGCCACAACCATCATAGCCACTGCAACCATCGCCACCACCACCACCATCATTGTCCATATTCGCAATCACCATCACCACAATCACAATCATCGCCACCATGACCATGCCACAATTACAATTACTACCATCATCAACACCACCCACAATCATTTGTCGAATTTGCATTAATTTTCTGTAGTTACTACCAAATATCCGTAAAGTAATGCATATATTAGATTGTCAATCTTCATAGATTAATAAGTAATAATAATAATAATAACGACAACAACAACAACATATATTATTTTAACAATGAATTTGGTTATGTAGCCTTATTTCCAACAAAGCACCACTGGCCTAGTGGTAGAATAGTACCCTGCCAGGGTATAAACCCGGTTGGACGATAAATTTTTTTTTTTCTTAGCAAACATTTTCCTACCTCTTTTATTGTCTCCTTTCAGTTCAATCTACATTGACTATTCATTTTAGCATTGAGTATTAGTCACATTGTCCTAGGGGTGGGCACGGGACGGGATGAACCTCATCCTTATCTCATCCCGTTTGTTCGAGATCAGGACTTGGATCGAGATGAGATAGGCCCCATCCCGACCTTGTCCCATCCCAAATGGGTTTGGGACGGGACGAGATGAGCATGTACTAAATATACCTCATCCTCCAATGAAGAATAACAAAAAAGTTTCATCTCACATTGTTCAAACACCCATAAACTTACAAATTTTTATGTTAAGCATCATTTATGTGATACACTAACCAATAGTTCATATAGCTCATAGTGCAAAACTAAAACAAACCATCATTTACCTTATTTTTTACAAAAATAAATATCCTATAACCCTTCTAAAATTTGAAAAGCATAAATTTTCATAGGTTCTATTTGACCTAAAATTTCCAAATTGAAGTTTTTAACTAAAAAAAGAGTACTAAATCAAGGAAGTAAAATTTTTAGATGTTTTGATTTAATATCAACACATCCTAAATTTTCTTTTAGAAAGTAGTTTGATAAAATATAAAATAAACATTAAATAAATAAGTTCGGCATGAGACGAAATTAAAAATCTCTATCGCAATCACATCCCACTCAAGATCAGGACGGGGACGGGATCGAGATGAGTATGATCAATCCCAAAAGAACCCTGAAAAATCGGAACGAGACGGAATCAAGATTGCGGGATGGGATGCCCACCCCTACATTATCCTACCCTTCAAAGTTTCACTTGCGTATCTGTAATTGCCTAAACTTGTTTGTCAGTCCGCATGGACCCATAACATTCTTTTTAGTACTTGATTTGCTCAAAGGATTTTCTGTCTCTTCCCTCATTGAGAACTTCAACTCTTAATTTTCTTCTTTTACTAATCACCTTCTCCACAAAAAGATTTGGAAATAGAGGTATGACCATTTCCAAGTTTAAATATCACAAGCTTAATAAAAGCGAAGAAAAATCATGGAAACGAATTAATAAAAAAAAAATAATTAGAATAATTAATAAAAGAGTATTTGTTGGTCATAAAAGTATAAAAGTATGTTTTCTATTTATTTAGGAAGGGTGAAAATGTCTTATAACTTTACGTAATAACCTGGGTTAATAAAAAAGCCATTGTTGGTCATAAAAGTAGGCATAAATTAGTCATTACATCAACTACAATGTCTAAATGGTCTATATTGTGAAATAGTAGTCATTTTCCATTTATTTAATATTTTAATGTGTTTAAGAGATTATTTACTTGCATCTTATTTTTTTTCACATATTTCATATACCCTCGAAATTTATTATATATGTTTCATGTATCCTCAAAATTTTTACGGTTTTTCTTTACACACCGAATTATTTCTTAAAATCAGGATACTGAAATTAACTCGAAAAATGAAATCACAATCCTTGGTTGTGAGAAGTTTTTAGGTTTTCAATCGCACATTGTCGAACTGAGTGTTTTGTTTTACTTGATGGTAGGGTCTAGGTCGATGAAAAAATAACTCTTAAGTTTTGTTTGGAGTGTGGTTTGGGTGATTTTAGAAAACACAAGACAAACATGAGATCTTTTTTAGTAACTGATGATTTCAGTAAAACATGATGTGACAAAATAATGAACACCAAAAAAAAAAAAAAAACCTGAAGTCTTATGGGGATGATCTCCTCGACAATGATGTATAGAAGTTCTCATCGGGAATGATGTATAGAAGTTTAACTCATTTCGTTCTTAACATGGTTAACACATGACACATGTTAGATAACAATCAATCTTCTATTCTCGCCATTAACTTGAAGATTACATGTGAAGAAGTTAATAATATCGAAAGTTGTCATTCTTGATAAAGGCAATTTACATCGTAAGATATCATTCCAACACAAAATCAACTTATTTTGGAATTTTTATGTGGTAAAATAAGCCAAGTATGATTTGAGTTTTGAATTCTTTGGTAGTAAATGTTAACTGTCAACGCCTTGAGCGTAAATAATAAAAGACACTAGGAGTGGGCACGGGACGGGATGAACCTCATCTCGATCCCATCCTATTGTTTTATCTTCGAGACGGGATAGACCTCATCCCGACCTCAACGGGTTTGGAACGGGACTATATGGTACTAAAAACTTTCCTGCAGCAATAAATTTAAGAAAATATGTGAACTGTAAAGGTTGGTACTTGAGAACTTGGAAAATAAAGAACAAGAAGACATTACCAGAGTTCATGGAAAACGTGACCACATTTCTTAATGGATTGAAGATTTTGCTCGAGGGGATTAAGATTTTCCTGGCAGATGATGCAGATTGTTTTCTCAAAAGGGTGGTTGTTTTTGTCACTGCCAACTAGCTCCGTGTAATTGATGCAGGAGGATCCGAGTCAGAAGATGCTGAGTTGTCGGATAGCACGTTATTAGCACTAAGATATATTGAATTAGCAGATCAACATAAGGATGACAGGAAATCATAATTCTATTTCTAATTTGGCAGTTTTGGGTGCGTTTTAGTATTTTGGCCATAACTTTGGCTGCGAGTATCAGAATCGCGCAAAAATTATAGTTTAGGAAGTGATTCTGAATCCGATTTGGGCCAGATTCTTGACAGATTATTTCTTTATTACGTATTTCGTTTTAGCATGATTGTTGGGGTGTTGTCATTTTTGGTAAAATTCCAATATTGATGAGTTTTAGCTATAAAGCCCGGTTTGTGGGCTGATTTTAGAGATACCTTTGATTTGAGTAATTTGATTAAATATTAGAATTATTTTCTCTGTGTTTTGGGCTATTCTCTTGTGTTCTTCCCTGTCAATTATTTGTTGCTATTAGCCTGCAGAATAATCGCTATTTTGCCCGGCGTCGTCCCTTTTCTCGCCATTCCTTTCTATCAATTCTTGCATTTGTTTGTTGTTGTTGTCACTACCAACCTCGGGGGCATTAATCTCACCATTCCTTTCTGCCAATTCTTGCATTTGTTTCTGTAAGAAATTCCTGTTACTGCAATCAAGATTGCTTGATTGGAAGCAAAGCCCAAGCAAGTTTCTTTTACTGCACCTCTTTCTACATATAGGGCATGTGTTATTCATTCTAACCTTTGAACACTGCTTGAACCATCCTTGAAAACTAGCAAAATCAAAACAAAACACCATAATGAATTTAAGAAAAAAGATTTACAGAATGACAAGGTTATTAGTAGCTCTAGTTAGTTTAGTCCAATAAACAAATTTTAGAATTTTGTTTTCTTCACTTTCGAACTGATATGGAATCATTTGAACATCATTACTTTGAAATCGGATTCTAAACCAATTAGAGGGTTAGAATCTGGTGATGACAACTACAATTACAACTTGAACTTTCAGGTACATAAAGAATGAGTTAAGAGCTGATTTTTTGTTAATGTAATCTCCTCTTAACAAAAATTATATCTCCAGTGATTCTAACTCCATTAAATGTATTCCGGAGAGTATAAAAACTGAAAGAAGAAAACAAAGACATAAAAATTACCAGAGTTCGTGAAAGACGTGACCGCATATCTTAATGGAGTGAAGACTCTGTTTTAAGGGGTTTAAGATTTGCATGGCAAATGATACAGATTGTCTTCTCGTAAAGGTTGTCATCGTCGTCATCACTGCTCATTGTCCCTTCACAAAGCTAGGAAATTGTGAAGGACTTTGGTAGCAAGCAAGCTTCCATCAATGCCACAACAAAGATACAGAAACCAGCTTGGAGACGTTTTAAGTTATCTTAGAAGGATTTCTTTTACAGAAAATCTACCAAGTTTTCTTGCAAAAAAAAAAAAAGTTAAGCAGATAATTTGTAGTAAAAAAGCAGAGTTGATGGACCAGGGTTGGGGCTGGATTATTTAAAAAAATACTTCACTTTTTTAGTGAAATAATAATTTTATAGGGCTTGTAATTTCTTTGTGACAAATTATAGCATAGCAACATTGGCACAATAGATTTAGGTACATGAGCTGAGAATTTCGTACCTTCGAGATTTGTTAGATTTTGTAACTTCTTTTCATTTTTAGTAATACCAACTCCGTGAGTAGGGAATTGGCACTACAAGAAATAACGAGTCAATCTTTCGAAACAAAATAAATTTCCTTGGTGTGTACTTTTTCGCAATAAATTGTAAAATCCTTATTTTTATTTTTTTTAATAGTAAAAGGACTCAATATTCATTCATCAAAAAATGAGTTCCAAGAGATCACATTCCCTACTTGCAGCCAAGGATTGTGATTTCGCAAAATTTTATTAAATATCGTGAAATATTTCTTTTATTGAGGCCTTAAAATTAAAAGTGCTGAAAAATAAAAGTACGTTATTTCGAAATATTTCGTGTTTTTGTAAATTTTGACATTTTTGTATAAAGGCCAAAAAGTTATAAAGCAAATTACATTTTTCGATCAAAATATTTTGCCAAATTTTGTAAATTTCAATATTTTCGCGTAAAACCCAGTAAATTATGGAGCAAATAACACTCTAAGATACTTAAAAACTTAGGCTTCATTTTATGTATTTATTAGGTTAATTTACTTGTATCTTACTTATCCACATATTTATAAATGTTTGAGATACACTCGAAATATTTATGTGCTAAACATTTATGGCATCTGTTAAGCACAGAATTCTCCTCCAATTGGTGCGGGCTGCTCATACCAATGAATGTATTTCCTTGCTAAAAGTTTTACAAATTTCATAAGACACTATCTACCGATTATCATCGATATCATCCTACCACTCATCAAGGTTTTGTGGTCTAGTTGCTTATCATATCCTTTCAAGTTCTAACACACACTGAATCCTTTTTGCAAAAAATTTGAACTTCCAGAATCAAAACTTCAAATGTAATGCTTTAATTGATTTCAATTTCAACGAAAAAGAAAATTGCCACTGAATATGCATTTTTTCATCGAAAGCCAAAGCAATAAACATACTATAGCCATAGCGCATATATTTCCTAGGGGCCCAAAACCAGACTAAATACAATATGCAAACCAGAATGTAAAATTGTCACCCAAGCAAGGACCTTTAATTGGTAATGCCTTTTTTTTGTGGATTCTTGAGCACTTTTACATCGATCTTCTGCTGCTCTACAACGACTTTCCCATTCTCTAAACTGAATTTCTGCTACTCTATACCGCAGTTCCCATTCTGTACTCTGATCTTCTACTGATTTATAACGACTTTCCCATTCTTTACATCGATCTTCCGCTACTCTATGATGTTGTTCCCATTCTCTACAGCGTTCTTCATCCATGCGTAATTCATCTTTTACCCTCTTCAACTTTTCCTCCGCTATTTGCTGTGTTTCAGAATAAAGCCTACAAATGTTATCTTTCTTGCAATTCTTCCTGCATACAGGACATGTCATGCCATTCATCGTCTTCATACATCGCTCAAACCATCTTTCAAGACTTAAAAAAAAAAACACATCACCAAAATCAAGATTAGTATATTGCAAAGTAGGCATATTTAAAATCTATATAATAAAATTCGATATTGATAAAAACAATATAAAGAGGGTATTGAGAGATTGAATACCATAATTGGTGAAAGACGTGACCACATACTGTAACAGACTGAAGATTTTCATAGCAGATGAAGCACATTTTCTTCTCAAAACTAACCTTACATGATTATGAGCATGTTCAATATAGAAAGAGGAAAATTTTAAAGATATTCTGGAGACTCTTCAAGTACCATTTCATTAATGCATACATTGGAAAATCAAAATGCAAGTTTGATAGATTTGAAAAGACAGATAAACCAAGAGATAAAATAAACTAAAGGTATTAAGATTGATACATAATTTAAGTAGATCCCAGAATAAGATTGATGTTGCTAATAATTTTTATGTTCAAATTTAAGGTTTTTTTGAGTTCGACGCTCATTAGTTAATTTATACCTATTATAGTTTGGTCATTGTTTCAAAAATTATTTGAATCCAACCTTCATTTTTTGACGGAACTGTTAAGTCCACATCATTAATCGGTTAAGATTAATTTTCAAACTCTTTTGAACATAACTCAATCGGGGTGGGCATGGGACGGGATGGGACATGACATACCTCATCCCTTCCCATTCGTTCGGGATCGAGACGGTATAGACCTTATCAAAACCTCGTCTCATCCCAAATGGGTTTTGGGATGAGCGTATATTAAATATTCTTCTAATGAAGAATACAAAAGAATTTCATCACAAATTGCTCACACACTAATAATGCCGAATTTATGTACATATAACTATCATTGTAACAATGTTAAATGTCATGTAAATTTTACGGTCCAATAAACTTATATATATATTTTAATGTTAAGCATCCTTTGTGTGATACACTAACCAATAGTTGTACATATAACTCATAATGCAAAACTAAAATAAACCATCATTTGGCTTTAATGTATTAAAAAATAATTGTCCTATAACTAATCTAAAATGTGAAAAAGTATAAATTTTCATGGGTTCTATTTGACCTAAAATATCCAAACTTAAGTTTTATCTAAACAAATAGTACCAAATCAAACAAGTTTTCAAATAGTAGATATTTTGATTTAATTTGAAAATCTCCATCCTGATCCCATCTCACTCTAGATCGGGACGGGACGGAATTGGAATGAGTTTGATCAATAAAAAATGATCCAAAAAAATCGGGATGAGACCGAAACAGGATCGAAAGCACGGGATGAAATGCACACCCTTATTCAGTCATGATTTCTTTTGTATTATGTAAATTGGAAAATACAACAACAATGAAGACGATTATTAGAGGGGAATCTCCAAAATCTCGAAAAAAATAGAAAGTGAGAAATATCACTCTCAACCCCAAATCAAAGAGAAACAAGATTGAATGATTGACTTACATTTGCTCCTACTTATTTTCTTTGCCTAGCAACACTAGTGGTCGTCATCATCATTATCAATTGGAAGGTTGTTAAGCAGAAGCAGTGAGCAAAGAAAGATCTTTCCAACCAAACTTCAAACGCCCACCTTCTTTAACCAAAGTGTCACGTCCCGATTTTCGAAGAAAACGAAAATCCCAATATCCACGTAGGATTATCCGTTTTTCCCAAAACCTAGGACGTGATATTCAATAACAATAGAAACATTTAGCAGCAACAACAACTTAAACATGATTTAATTACCGAAATAAATAAAAACTCTAACCAGGAAAAGACTGACGTTGCTAGCCCACTAACGGAACTCTAGTAACGCTGCTCAAAAGTCTCTAAACTTGAAAGGCTAATCGGCTACATTCCCAAAGGAATGTACCCAAGAAGCAAAAGCTCACTTGAGTCAGCAATAAAACTAGTGTGAGTAATCTTCATCCCAAAATCAATAAATTCACACGTGATAACATCAAACTAAGCACAAACAATAAACAACCACACCTATAGGTAGTTCCTCAATGAGGCAAATGTGTCATGCAAGAAAACACAATTCAAAGAATTTAGTTCCTCAACGAGGCAATCATGTCATCATCCTAACAAGTAAATATGCATTTACTTATACTTACACTGTAGAAATTGACTATGGCAAGTCTGACTTGCAGAAAAATTAGTGAACTTACTATCCTGCATGAAAAGGGTTAGAAACAATGTAAACGTAATTTATTCATTTTTATTTGAATTTGATTCATCTATGAACAGATTGATCACTTAGACGATACCACATTCGCACCACCTCCGTGCCGAACATACATGCCCGTATGTCTCTCTCATATAAAGGAGGACTTCTCCGTCATCCATGCCCAAGTGGGGACACATCACATACAGACATACATCACCGGATACTCCTAACTATATGAGTAACAATAAGCCACTCTTGGGCCCTCAATGCGCATAAAGTCACGTCACATTTTTAAGGATAAATATCAAAACCTATCTTAGGAATAAAAATTCACCTCATTTCCACAAGACTAACCCGAAGGTTATTTTAGTTTCTCTAGTAATAAATGGGTGGCCCAACTCCGCAAGACAACCCACAGGTTAGTTAGTTTCTCTAGTAAGAGAGGGAAAATAATAAACAAAAGAGGTGTGGTAGTTCTAATTGATACAATTCCAAGTGATTTAAATTTTCAGGAGTCAAAGTTTAACAATATCATTTATTTTTGATATTTCAAAATTAACGAAAAATCTCACAAATTTTTTAAAAAATGCAACTTTTAATTTTGCCGTTTTCTTTTCGTAATTTCGCAAAATCACATTCCTTGCCATGAGCATTAATATACACGACAACCAACATGTTGGATGAATAAGTCACCATGCACGAACACGATATATATAAATAGACTATAGAATAACTCACCTGATCTTCCCCGCCAAATGCCTTCTTCCAATACATGCCACCCAATGTGATCTACGAGTATCCTGACCAAAACACTTGATGAAACAAAAGGGGTTCTTAAAAATTCTGAATTTTAGAACTCAAGACACACTAGAAACCATTCAAAATATGGGGTTTTTATTAATCTCAATGCACTCCCACAAAACCCATAACCGCAAAATGCAAAAACACAAAAACTTTCATACCGTAGGTGGCGTAACCAGCAGTACCAAGAGCTCCAGTTAGAGCCCCAAAGATCCCAAATTTGAGAAGACCCCATGAACATCTGAAGGTGGTGGTGAAGAGGAAGACGAGATTGAAGCACTCGAGACATCTCCTGAAACTCTAATGGCTTCTCTCTTTGCAAATTCAGTGGAGAATATGAGCACAAACAAAGGGAAAAATTATTTTCGTCTACTCCCGTTGAAATCTGCCACCGTTGCCACTTCATCTTCTTCTCCGTTGCTCTGCTTCTCATTCTTTTGCTCACTGCTCCAATCTAAAGTCCCTCTTAACTCTATCGCAGAGCTTACCTTTGCTAGAGAAGAAAAGATAACATAGGGGAAGGAGATAAGAAGAAATCTAGGGCGGTGGGATCGGCTGCGAAGGCTCGATCCGAGAGCTTGCTCGCCGCCAGATGAGAATAAGAAAAACGTGAAGAAGGAGAAAAAGAAGAAGGAAGGAGAAAATAAGGAGAAGAATTTTTTTCTACTTATAGTTCGGTGGCTAATTGCCCCCACTATAATTCTGAGGGCACCCACCATCTAAACACACTAAATAAAACCCTAAATTTTGAAATTTAAATTCAATTAAATGTAAATCTATTTTAAAATAAAATAATTAGTTTTTATGAAATTTAGAGGTAACAAAGTGTATCCCTTCTTCAACCAAAGTGTATCCCTTCCATGCATGGGAACATATCAAGTAACAATGTCGCTTGAGCTGCCCGATTACCACCAAGCAAAACATATCGAAAATCGATTCTTCCCAACTCATCTCCACATCTCTTTGCCTTAACCTCTTTAGTCCTCTTAGGACCACCAACAACCACAATGTTCTTAATTTCACACCCGAACAATTGTTGCTCTACCTAGATGAAGTATCATATTGTTCTAAGACTGAGAAATTGTTAGTTGTAATCTTCAGGGAGCAATTTTCGTCGTCGTGCGTTGCAATCTTCATTGCAGCAAGGATCAATCTTCATCTTCGTGCGTCTTCTTCCCGGGGAGCACTCTTCGTTGCAGCAGGGAGCAATCTTCGTTTTAGTCTTTTGTGTGTCGCAATCTTCGTTGCAGCAAGGAGCAATCTTCGTTGCAACGGGGATCATGGAGGAGCTATGCGTCTTCGTCTCATGGAGGAGCTATGCGTCTTCGTCTCATGGAGGAGAGAGATAGCTGCGAGGAGAGCAAAGGAGGTGCATCGTAAGGACGAGGTTCAATGAAAAATTGTTTTGTTATTTAGGACTTAACAATGGTTTAACCTAAGGTGAGGGTAAAAGGTCAGAAAATTAATCTTGACTAGTCAATGACATGAAGTTAACGGTTCTATTAGAAAACAAAGTTTAGGCTCGAATAGTTTTCAAAACGGGGCCAAATTCTAATAGTATAAATGAACGAGTGTCAAACTAAAAAAACCCTTAAATTAATGATATAATATAAGGGTAAAATTTTATGATAATATAAGGGCAAGGATTGTGATTTCGTTTTTTGAGTTAATTTCGGTCCCCTGATTTTAAGAAATATTTCATTTTGTAGAAAAATGGGAAATTTTTATATTATAATTTTGAATTTAACAATATAAATTATGCATTTTAAACTCTTGAATAATATATAAAAAGTTGTAGTGGCATACAGACTACATACTACATTAGAATCACTCATGTAACAAATTCTTTTATACTAAAATAACATTATAGCATATTAAAAATATATGGAGATCGAAATATTTTTTTCTTTTCTCAGGAGAATTCTACTGAGAAAAGAAACAAATATTTTAAATTTCCAAATATATTGCGGTAGCTTCAAAAGAAAAACACATAGTGAAATTTCAACACATTTCAAGAAATCACATTCCTTGTATAAGGGTAATGAAATTTTTTTTAATATTTTTTTATTAATAGATTGTAGTTATTTTATTTTTATTTTTTAAACTTGGGTATAGCGTTGGAATTCTTTACTTTTTATGTTTGGAGTGTATGAAAACATCTATATACTATATATTTTTTTTGAAGTAGTTGCAATGTACTCTTCTAATTCTCGTGTGGATTAGCTGGTTCGGATCGTGAAAGAGCAAAAATGGTCATGTAGATTTTTGTCACATGTCTATTAACCCAAGTTAACTCCCACACTAAGCCGAACTTATATATAATTAATGAGACCCTTATGATTCATCATCAAAGCTCATTCCCGGTACTCTCGGGGTCAGCCAAGGCCCTTATGATTAATTTTAGAAAATAATTAAAATCTTTTTAAAATTGAAAACTTAGCAATTAAAATTGATTTCCAACCAATTCTAACCAAACTAAAAAAACTACTACACCAATTCCCAAACTCGCACGGATGCACAACCGCATACACCTTGTTTATTTTCTCATTTTTAGCTTGGTCATGTTTGTGTTTTTCCAATGTTAAGTTACTTACAAATCTTTTTTTATTCAGTATTATCTTTCCAAACAGTAAAGTTGTTTGTAATCTAATATTGATTATCACCCAACACCCTGGTTGTTCTTCATGTTCATTGCCTAAATCAAAATCAAAATCAAAATCAAAATCAAAATCAAAATCAAAATCAAAATCAAAATCAAAATCAAAATCAAAATCAAAATCAAATTAACACTAGATTCTCAAGGTTTTCTAAAAAAATAAACTAAAACAAAGTATATGTCAAGCCTAACCTTAAAAAGTTGCATATTTCACATCGCTATCCTGAAAAGGCCGACACGTGACACTTATTCTACTGTCACGATCACGAGATCGCATTCAATATTCGAATTCATTGAAACCAATGAACAAAATGTCACGGCCACAAAAAAAATCTCCAACATATATACATAAAAAACCTAGAAGCTAAAAGTACAACTACTAACAACGCCTCTAAAACCCATTTACAATACATACACATACGTATAAAAACATTAATCCCCAAAAGCTATATCAACATCAATTATACTTATAGCCAGCATGCGTATCAAACTAACATCAGATAAACACATATCTACAACTCGGTTCCACCAATTAAATCAACTCCTCCCCTTGCACTCTAATAAGAGTACACTCACATGCCACAAAAAAGCAAAGTGGGTCAGGTAACCCCGGTATGAGCACAAGTAATGAATATAGGTATATCCAAAATACAACTACTAGTCAATGATGCATGAAATGGAAAATTAAACCATCCCAAGCTTACAAAACAACATCCCATAAAGGGAGTTACGCCTCCAATGACGTATCTTAATAAATGAGGAGACCGTTACGAAGAATGTCTCTCCATGTTGCGCTTCACATGCTTAAGTCACGCAAAGAATTAATAATGACAATTATATAAGGTAAAATGAACATTCGACAAAGGGGTGCAATTTTAACTGAGTTCTGTTTAGATTTATCTCCATTTCCAACTAAGACATCCATCCTAAACCGAATAAAATCACATAATGCAAACACTTCATTCATTTCATCCATTCAACTAATACTCAAGCAATTTATCATAATGGAATAACATAAACTGCCCCTAAACATCTCAAATGTCACTATGAAATCACAACCCTCATGCTTCAAAACACAATCATAGTTTGAAACACGTATATCAAGGCATAAAGGCTTTACACGATAAAAATGTAATTTTCATAAATTCATACAATTATACTTTCATTTAATAGATCTCAACCTGAGGATTCCAATGGTGAAAATGAAGCTATGAACTATTTTGTGACCTAGTCAAACAAGTCAAATCTTGGCCAAACATATGACACCATCTTCTTCCCAAACTAGCAAGACCTGGTTTCAGCTCAAAAATTTTGTTAAACATTCAAGCAATTTGAACTCCCTCAATTCACCATGAAATATTGTGTTCCATATAAGAATAGAAAGCTTACAACATAATCTTTTAGTTTCTAAAAGAATAATCAATTGAATGAAACTCTGAAAATTGTGGGGGTGACTAACTGTGAAAAGTACCCATACCCTCATGGATATACTCATTTATATTTTATGTTTCGGTTTCGATTGTGAATTACAACCTCCCCAACGTTCCAATTTCACTTCAACAATTTGTGTGCTACATAATTCAATATAGTAATCAATACCACAATCAAAACTTCACCGAAACCATCAAACAAACCCAAAGTTGAAATCAATTTCAGTAAGTCATGCAACTAATTTGCAAATTTTACTTGTTTTTATCAACCTAAAGTGCCAAACACAATCTACTTGATGCTCTTAACTTAGTAAAGCTAATTGTCCATGACCAACAATATGTTATGAATTTAAGTTTTGTAAGTTTGAATTGCTCCGCAACAGTAATTAAAATTTTGTAACCCTTTAAAATTTTTATGAAACATGTTTACTATATAATTATACATCATCGTCATTCATGTTATTGGCGGAAATTGAATTTGATTTGGTTATACAAATAATTAATTGTTGCATAAACTCTAAATTCGACATATTGATTTACATAGATAGGAATACTCGTTCGACTCTGCTCATGATGCCAATAGCTATTTAGAGAACAAACAAATCTAGTGACAATGATGATGAACTGACTCCAATGGAAATAATGGTTCACGTTATGTTCAGACCATTATAATAACTTTTGAGTGCATAGAAGAAATTGCAATTTAGTAGAACGAGTTTTCCCTCTTGAAATTGAATCACTAATTGATTCACCTCCTATATTTTTTCAGTTTATTCTAATTTCTCAATAGTTACAATGTTATCCAACACATCATTTGCAAACATCAATCGTTGCAGATACCCCCAAGTATTGTATAATTATTGGTCTAGTTGCTAAGTTTTTATTAACCTATAGTTATAACTACACAAAGTTAACTTTCTAATTAGTGAGGCACTAGCTTATTATATATATATATACATAATGGTTGCATATGCAGCCATTTTCTAGTTAGCTTATTATATATATGAACCATTCTTAGGAGTCAGGCCCCTAGCGCCAGGCCCGTGCCAGACCAGGCCCAATACCCTTCATTTTATAGATGCTCATAATGCTCCAATCGAACACAATCACACGCATGTAAAGCCCCCTGGCGCTGTCCTGGCAGTCTAAATTTTTTGTATATATATATGTATAATAAACGGTTAGCTTATTATATATATATATATATATAGTTGGATCAACGTCTTTTACCATAAAAAATGGTTGCATATGCAGCCACATCAACTATGAGAAATGCACCAATTCACATGTGATGTGTGAAAAATGAAACTTATGTACTATAGTCAGTAGCTAGTTATGGATAAGGGGGCATGCAATACATATGATGAGCTACAACAATAGTTAAGAACCTAACATAGCTACTTCAAGAGCTAATTGAGCATGCCATGTCGTTGGGGCCGGTAAATGGACCTTCACGAGCCTCCAAAACATTTTTGAGACTATGCATAATACCCCAATTGATCCTATACCTGTGGCCGACTATCAGGAAAAAAATTGCAATAGCTAAATGATGGTGTGCAATATGGTCAGCTATATACCCCATGTTACTGGATCTAATCCTCCACGAAAAGTAAGAAATTATGCATATTTTGACCAATTCAAGGTAAAAATAAATAAATAAATAAATAAATAAATAGAGTTACTCCCTTGGCGAAATTGGGATAAAAGTGAGCCAAAAATCTCGATTCATGATATATGATATATGATAGATTCAGACTAATAAAATAAACAAAATTGCAATAAAATAAACTAAATTACAGGAAACGACAATAACAAATTAAATGATAACCAAAATAATCTAATAACAAATAACTTTTATTCAATCAACTAACTAACAATGGACAACCTACGCCTTATTTATAACTAATCGAACTTCTAAAACAAACCCTAAACCTAATTAGAAACAAATATGAGAATCATAATTGAAATCCCTATTAAAAGAATAATAGAATGCCTAATAATGTTAAAATACTTCTAACGATCACATCCACATGGTAAAATATTGTACGCTTTGGGCCCAAGGCCCACACAACTTTAAAGCGCGTTGTGTTATGGGGATTCAAACTCGCACATACATAACATATCTCATTCATTCACTCATGCAATGTGAGACTATAACCCCTTTACTAGTTTGTCAGCCTCTGAGCCCGCCCACACAAAGATCTTCTAGTCTCAGAGCCTGCCCACACAAGGTAGCCTACCAGCCTCAGATCCTGCCCACACAAAGTAGCCTACAAGCCTCAGAGTCTGTTCACACAAGGATGTTACAATCTACCCCCTTAGGGAGTCCAACATCTCTGTTAGCACACTTTCGGTTGGATCTGGCTCAATATGTAACAATCTGATCTATATGGTATAATATTGTCCACTTTGGGCTCAAGGCTTGCAAGACTTTAAAACGCATTGTATCATGGGGATTTAAACTCGCACATATATAACACATTTTTTTTGAAAGGCAAGCAGGGTTTTTATAGGATCCCAGAACCCATAAAGATGCCGTAAGCTGGGTTTGAACCTATGACCTAGTGGTACCATTCGCCAAGCTCTAACCGTTGAGTTGTCATGCCATTGGTATATATAACACATTTTCTTCCCTCATCTAGGCGATGTGAGACTATAACCTCCTTGGTAGAATGCTGGCCTCAGAGCCTTCCCACACAAGGGTGTTACAATTCACCCCTTTAGGAAGCCCAACGTCCTCGTTGGCACACTTTCGACAGGGTCTAACTCTGATACAATTCTATGACGAACAGATCCACATGGTATGATATTGTCTGCTTTAGGCTTAACTATCCTCACGGCTTTAAAACACGTCACACCAAGGGAATCTAACCTCACATATATATAACACATCCCTTTTCTCACATAGGCAATGTGAGACTATAACCCCTCTGATAGCATGCCAACCTTTGAGCCCGCCCACACAAGGGTGTTACAAGACTCATATTCCTAATATTAATAAATATGTTAATTCTATCAATATCACTGGTGATGATACATAAAAAAAATCATACCTCTAAGCCACACACGTGTCATGATGATCTCGAGGAAATACGGGCCACGATATCAGCCCAACACTGAACAGGCCCAAGCGGTTCCAAGCCCGAACTCTCATAGCACGCTAGGCCCACCCGTAAGTCCTACTAAGGCAAGTATCTCGAGGATCGGCTTTGGACGGGCAACTACAACTGCTATTTGCTTCCAACTAGGAAGCAAATGCCAAAGTACATTTCACACAGAGAATCTTATACGGATTGCTCTCGCATTGGGAACTATCTCTCGTGTATCTAGGATCACAAGGCTAACAAAGAACTTCCCTCCTACAGCACGACTCCTAATTAGAGGAGGATCTCCATGAAGATCTACTTCCAAAACTACGCCTACGATGACCTGGTAGAATCAGGACTCCTTGCACTATAAATAAGACATGAGGTTGGTAAGCTAAGGCACGCTACAAATTCCTTGTTATAACATTACACATTCCTTAGATCTCTGTCTGATTTTAGCATCAGAGTGTCATCGGCTACCACAACGGTGGTCTGTGGCTCACGTGTGCTACTTGTGCAGGTCAACAGGTCAGCAGGAACCAGGTCAAAGCAGGGAGCAAAAAACGACTGCATCAGTTTGGCGCCGTCTGTGGGAACGAAAAAGTTCTTAAATTTACACTAAGTGTCGTCTCCTTTCAAAACACAAAGAGATGGTGACAAATAGGTCACGCAAAAACGGAAAACCAGGGGACACGAAGAACGCTCAGGCTGTCCCTATACCACCTTATTCAGCAGCTCATATCTTGCATGGGCAGCCGACTCACGCTCCTGCGCTGACAGTAGCAATGACGGATCCCAGAATCGATACGCTGGCATCTCAAATACAGTGGATCGCCAAGGCGGTGGAGGTTCTCACGCGACAGAATCCACCACCCGCTAATGGAGACCAGGAGCAGTGCGGACCTCCGTCTCCAGAAGATGATAGGGAGCAAGCGCAAAAAATCCAAGCATCCGCTAGTTCTTATTGGACTAAAGGAGGTTGCGCAACTAACATTGAGTTCAACGCCAAGACAAAGAGGCTCAGCCCTGAGAACCCTCTTCGCAGAGGGGCGCATGACCCGGACGTATTGTACCGCCTATTCGTCCCACCATTTGTAGATCGGATCATGAATGAGGCCCTTCCGATAAAGTTCACTCCCCCAAAGCTCGACTCCTACGACGAGACCACTGATCATTTCGACCACCTGTGCCATTACCAGCATGTAATTGACCTTAAAAAAGGATTTGAATCCGTCATGTGCAGGACCTTTCTCACTAGTCTGAAAAGCTCAGCACTGACGTGGTTCCATAGCCTTCCTTCGAAGTCCATCTACTCCTTCAAAACACCGGGAAAGGAATTTCTGACACGTTTCATCGCGAGCCAACATTTTTTAAAAGGCTCGCACTACATACTCTCCCTGAAACAGAGGTTCGACGAGACACTTCGAGAGTATGTCACACGCTTCAACAACGAGCTGACCCTCATCGACGGGTTCGGCAACTATACAGCCGTGACGACCTTCACGGCGGGCCTCAAATAGGGAAAGCTCTACGACGATCTCACCCTAGAGCCCCTTCTGGACATGGAGGAGCTCCTCAATAGCGTCCAGAGACGCATCACCCTGGAAGAGTCTAGGACCATAAAGAGAGAAACCGAAGGCGAGAAGAAGCCCTCCGCTCCCAAGGAAAAGAAAGAGGGAAAGAGACGCGAGGATGAGGAACGAAGCAAAAGGAAACGCGGTGACAGCAGGCCAGACCCTGGTCGATTCAGGCCGGAGAAATCGTCCAACTACATTGGATCCAGAGCGGTGACACCCCTAAATGTTAACCTGTCGGATGTACTAAAATCAATGAAAAAATGGAAGGAACTTAAGTGGCCCCTAAAGACATGCGGAGATCCCGCCAAGTGCGACAACGACAAGTACTGCGTGTACCACAAGGAAGGCGACCATGACACCAATGAGTGTAAAAGTCTGAGGTACGAAGTTGAGTACTAGATCCGCAAAGGCAAACTAAAATAGTTCCTGAAGTCTGAGAAGCCAATAGAACAAACAAAGGACATGGGGGAGTCAGTTAATTAAATAGAGAAGGAGACTACATGGATAATATACGTCATTCATGGAGTTGGACCAAATGAAAACCATTCATACAGGTCCTGCAAGCGGACACTACTGGATATGTGGACACAATCCGCGGATGAGGACAGACACATCTGCCACTCAAGGGTTTAGAGCCCCATTCCCAACTTGACCTTTACACAAGGACCTTGAAGGAATTTGAGCGCCACATAACGACGCCTTAGTCATCTAGGTCTCCATAGCAAGGTGGGAAGTAAAGCTAGTTGACGTAGGAAGTTCGCTTAACATTCTGTTCTACAACGCGTTCCGCAACATGGACCTCAATGAGAAAAACCTGACATCTTTAGAACACCCTCTGATCAGATTCAGCAGGGAGAAATGCTTTCCCATCAGAAAGATAAGATTAGCTACGGTAGTAGGAGAGCCACAGCTCAGGAAGGTCCTATTTCTGGATTTCATGGTGGTAGACGCACCATCATCTTACAATCTCATCCTGGGAAGACCATGGCTCCACCAGATGGAAACAATGGTCTCCACCCTTTACCAGTGTATTAAGTATACTGCTAACCACTTTGAATGAACAATATGTGGAGACCAACCTATGGCACGAGGCTGCGACTACGCCGCACTGAAACATATAGAGTGCCCCTAGATTCAGCTACATCATGCAGAACATCCTAATCCAGTGCAAGGACAAAAGACGACAGAGACATCCTTTTCGAGCAGTACATGAGCAATAAGCTCTTCCGCCCAGCGAGTCGAAAAGGCCATGGCAAGCGGGAACACATCCCTCGACATTCCATCAGTGCGAAGATCCGCCCCTCTGCAAGGTTTACTCTTCAGTAACCTATGTAACGCCTCGATAGTCCGTTGAATGATCCGCACTACTTATCCGCAATATGAGAAGAAATTACGAGACCTCAGCTGATCAACTACATGCTCACCAATAATAGGTGACCAAACATAACAACGACTATCACTATGCCTGACCAGTGAAAATGTCAGAACGTCCGGAGACTCCGTAAACGGAGACCCGCCTTCAACCTTTGGAAAACCCAAAGCATTCTCTTAAAACAAGAACATTATAGAAGATAAGCTTTGCGAAAGATAGTGCCTACAACAATTGGAAAACACCGTTATATAGACATGATGGTTCACCAAGCGGGCACTCAAGCATAACTACCAAGCATGAAATACGGTATGGGAAACGAGGAGACGATTGTTCCCAAGGAAATTGTACAGACCACGTCATTCAAATTGATGGCGTTGCACACAACCCTGTCAATTGAGGGGGAATAACCAATACTCAACTGTCACGCAGCCTGCGCCATACACGTGTTACCACGCAATTTGCATCGTACACATAACGCACCATGCCCTAGCTTGGGGAGGGTGTAGATGGTTCGAAAGGTGGGAGCCTAATCAGTCTTGAACTGATTCCGACGGCTTAGGAAGTGGGAGTCTAATCAGCGCTATCACACCTGGTGACGATGACTCGCCAGGGATCATTACCCCCTTCGCGGTCAATGATCGCCAAACCTAATCAGGCAAGCCTAGCTGGTGACGACTAGCAACGGAAGCTTCTGCCTGGACTTGTAGCCCCCACTGTGAGGGTGTAGATAGCCTTGGAGGTGGGAGCCTAGTCAGTCCCAAACTGATTTCGATGGATCGCCATGGGACCACTGCTTTTTAGTGTGGCCGCCAAATCACCAAACCTAGACTTGTATCTTGCGGTGCAAGGGTGTAGATAGTCTAGACGGTGGGAGCCCAGTCAGCCATGACCTGATTCCGACGGCTTGCCACGGGACCATTGCTTTTCAGTGCGATTGTCGAACACTCCCAAATTTGTAGTCGTCTATGCACAAGTGTAGATAATTTGGAAGGTGGGAGCCTAGTCAGTCCCAAACTGATTCCGATGGTTTGCCCCGAAACCACTGTTTTTCAGCTTGGTCGCCAAACTCCCCTCTCGAATTCGTAGCCCCCACAGCGTGGGGAGGGTGTAGATGGTTCAAAAGGTGGGAGCCTAGTCAGTCTTGAACTAATTCCGACGGCTTGCCACGGGACCACTATTTTTTAGCATGGTCACCAAACTTTTACTTCCCGAATCTGTAGCCCACTTTACTTGGTCATAAACGATTATTGGATTGATTATGCAACAAAGAAGTCAAATTATAATGCAACTAACAAACTACATGGATGATATGCAAATAATGGTTGACTCAATTATTGACTTATTCTCAGTTGCAACCCCCTTCCATTTCATCAATATCTTTGTCTTGGGCGGTATTTTCCCTTATGAATCACCCGACTTTGTAGAATAGCTCAAGGTTGGGGAAGCATTTCACAGTCCTCGAAAACAGGTGGTGGTTCTTGAAAAATTGGAGAAATCAGACTGAGCTTTTTTTTAGAAGGCTAACATGGAAGACGTCATGGATTACGGCAGGCAACTCCAGCTTAAATGCAACTGGACCAATACGTTTCAACACCTTGTAAGGACCAAAAGATTGTGGAGCAAGCTTGAGTGAATTTCGGAAGGCAACAATAGATTGACGATATGGTTGAAGTTTTAGAAATACCACGTCGCCCACCTCGAATTCGATTTCATGCCTTTTTTCATCCGTTTTAGACTTCATACAGTTTTGGGCCATGTTCAAATTGTGGCACAGTTCCTTTAAGATTTCTCCCCGAGTTTTCAAGTGTGCATCGACCTCATGAATTTTTGTAGTGCCCGAAACAAATGACAAAATGGTTGGTGGAGAATCCCATACACTATTTCGAAAGAAGAGAGTTTCGAAACAGAATGTACCATAGTATTACAACTATACTCTGCCCAAGCTAACAAGTCCGCTCATTTTTTGGTTGATCACTAGTGAAACACCGGAGGTACTGTTCCAACATCCCGTTCACCACTTCGGTTTGACTGTCGGATTGAGGATAATAACTTGAACTCATGCATATCGTTGTGCCCTGCAACTTAAACACTGTTTGCCAAAAAAAACTTACAAAAACTTTGTCACAATCACTAACAATGGATGTTCGAATGTCATGGTGACGAACCACTTGGTCGATGAAGGTGTGAGCAACTGTGACAACCGTGAATGGACGACTGAGAGGAATAAAATGAGCATATTTGGTTAGTCTGTCAACCACGACCATTATAACTGCTTTTCCCCTGGATTTGGGAAGCCCTTTTCTGAAATCCATGGAGACATCTGACCATATCTTGGTGCGAATCAGAAGTGGTTGGAAAAGTCCCGCAAATACCAAGCATTCGGTTTTGCTACGTTGGCATATATCATAATTGTGAACAAACTCCTTCATGGGTTCCTGCATAATAGGCCAAGAGAAACAAGATTTGATTTTTACAGGAGTTTTATGGTACCCAAAATGCCCGCCCGATAGGTGTGGAATGATGTTCTGCCAAAATAACCACAAGAAAAGAAGAAGTCGGACTTAGAAGAATTTTCACTTTATAGAACCATACCCCATCTCGCTTGACATACTTTTGTGGCCCGAGCTGAGAAGATAACTTTGCGATCCTCAAGTAAAAAAATCAATTTGTACGTCTTGTTGGAGTAGAGACCACCAATTTAGCAACGGGTTTTGAAATTGCTACCAATTAAAATTCGGTTTTTTCAAAAGAGCATCGGCACCTTGATTGTCTTTGCCTTTTTTGTATTCAATCACATAATCATATCCCAATATTTTAGGAAGCCAACGTGCTTGCACAGGGGTGGTGATAGTTTGTTCCAATAAAAACTTAAGACTCCTTTGATCAATGCGAACAATAAACGGTTTACCCAATAAGTAAGGTCGCCATTTCTCACTGCTTTCACTACCGCCAACAAATTTTTTATATACATGGAAAATAACAAAGCTGAGTTCTTCAATGCCCCGCTAAAGTATGCTATAGGCATTTCATCTTGGATCAAATAGCGCCAATACCAACACCACATGCATCACATTCAAGTACAAAGGGCTAAGAAAAATCTAACAACCGCATACTGGTGGGGATATAAGAACAACCTTCATGTCTTGAAATGTTGCATCTGCATCCGAGGTTCACTGGAACCCATCTTTGGTTTAGAAGGCGAGTTAACAGTGCAACCAAGGTGCCAAACCCACGAATGAATTTGCGATAATACCTTGCTAATCCAAGCAACCCTCGCAAGGATTTGAGTGTTGATGGAGTAGGCCACTATATTATGATTTATTTTTTTATTTTTGATGGATCAACTGCAACTCCAGTTTGGGAAATTAAATGGCCAAGGTAATTTATCTGTAAAACTCCAAATTGACACTTTGATCTTTTTGCGTGGACGAAAATTTCGAGAATAGTTTCTAATTGGTGGTTTGGGTGGTCTTGTGGTTGGGTTTTGTCAAATTGGATATTCTCAATCATGTACAATTGAGGTCTTTTGCAACGGTGACTAGGGACGTATTTCATCGCAGTAAAAACAAAGGCCTTTCTCTCGACGTTTATGTGCTTCTTGGCCGGTTATTCTCTTGAATGTAGGTGAGATGTGGGTGAAACAATACCTATGGTTTTGGTGTTTGAATTGGTGGCTAGTGGAGCAAGGAGACCCGTTGTTTTAAAGGTGGTGTTGAGGTGAATCGATGGTCGGTGGCTAATTTTTTAAGGATCGCATTTCGCTCTTCTATCAATCAAGTGACCCTAATGTCTTCGGAAAAGGTTCGATGCTTTTTTATTTATTTTGACATCTAATCACACTTTTTCCTCAATCCTGCGATGAAACAACCAAGCAAATAAGCGTCTGACAAATTGTCAATCAATTGAGAAAACGTTCGAACTCTTCTTGGTACATAGAAACAATAGATGTTTGTTTAAGGCAGGTAGGAGGTTATGATGGATCATAAAATTCTGTGAGATCGAAACGATGTAATAAAGCCTTGGTGAAATCTGCCCATGTCAATATTTGAATTTGGTCAACCATCAATGCCATTACAAGGCAATTCCTCCGAGTAAAATGATGTGATTTGTACCTAATGATGTGTGGATATATTTTGGATCTCAAAATATTGTTCGGCATGATAAATCCATCCAGTTGGATCATCATCAATGAATTTTGGGAAATAAAATTTGAGGTTGGAATTTGGGGCGAGATGTGTGGGTTACGGGCAAGTTGCGATTGGATGGCTGGGATGCTTCACTGATGATAAAAAGGTTAACGTTGTCCACGTTGGGAACTTGAGGTTGGTTGCAAAATGCTCTTAGAGCTTGAAGCTCGATGAGAATAGTTTGGAGGGTGGTGTGCATTTGGTCGAAACTAGACTCGTCGCAAGCTAGTATTTCATTGACATAATTGTGAAACTCGGTGTTGGTTTTGCCTCGGGTATCCATGGGGATCGAATAGCTCTATACCACTGATAGATGTAAAGCAGGGAGTGATATAAGAGTAGAAAAAAGAGGGATGGAGGAAATGTGAGAGTAAGATAATTGGATCAATAATTGCCTCTCATTCACTGTCATTAGCACCTTATATAGTGCTTACATTAAATATATACCCAAGTAAATAGGAATGCACATGCAACTAATGGCTCTATTCTTATGCAACAAGGAAGTCATATTCTAATGCAATTAAAAACTACATGGACTTATTATGCAACAAAGAAGTCATATTCTAACGCAACTAACAAACTACATGGATGATATGAAAATAATGGCTTACTCAACTATTGACTTATTCATATGTAGATAACAACTCCAAACGTGATGATATGTATCAACTTTATCAAAGAGTTGAAAGACGAGACACTTAAGCCTTTGTTGTTCTTTCACCACAACCACCTGACGTCAAGAGTATATATTGCCTGTTGTAGGTGTTAAAGTTGTTAATGTTTTTTTAGTTGCTTTAGGTAGTTTGTTACTGATTTGCTTTTATCCCTTATTGATAAGGGATGTTCTACTTAGTTTGATCTATTCTTTAGTCATTGACCGCATTTTTAGGATTTATATACGTGGGCATCTTTCTGTTTTAGTTACCTTTGTAAGGCTATTTATAAGCCAGTAAGTGTTTGTTCAATGAATAAGAGATTTCTTTCTTTCAATATACAAGTCTCTCAACATTGTGGTATCAGAGCACCATCACTGGGCCTGATCAAAACTTGAGAAGCAACAGTCTTTCAAGCGTGTAGACGTAAATATGGCAACTGAAAGTAACTTTGTGCAACCATCAATTCCAAAGCTTGATGGACACTATGATCACTGGTGTATGCTCATGGAGAATTTTCTGCGCTCGAAGGAATATTGGAATTTGATAGAGGAAGTGATCTCTACAGCAGAAGGAGGGGCAAAACTCACTGAAGAGCAAAAGAAGGTGATTGATGATGCAAAACTAAAGGATTTGAAGACTAAGAATTATCTATTCCAAGCAATCGATCGATCAGACCTGGAGACCATTCTGAACAAGGATACAGCCAAGAGCATTTGGGACTCCTTGAAGCAGAAGTACCAAGGGACGACACGGGTGTAGAGTGCACAACGACAAACTCTTCGAAAGGAATTTGAGATGCTTAACACGAAGGTAGGGGAATCTGTGAATGAATACTTTGCTCGAACCCTTACTATAGCCAACAAGATGAGGGTTCATGGTGAGAAGATGGAGGATATTGTGATCATTGAGAAGATTCTGAGATCTATGACTTAGAAATTCTACTATGTTGTGTGTTCTATTGAGGAGTCTAATGATCTAGATACCTTATCCATTGATGTCCTACAAAGCAGTCTTCTAGTTCATGAACAACGTATGAATGGACATGTTGTGGAAGAACAAGGTTAAAGGTTACTTATGAAGATCAATTAAGAGAAAGAGGACGAGGTCGCGGCGGATTTAGAGGAAGAGGACGAGGTAGAGGCCGTCAAAGCTTTGACAAGTCTACCATTGAGTGCTACAGTTGCCATAAGCTTGGACATTTTCAGTTTGAATGCCCAAACAAGGAGAGAGACGAAGGCATACTACGCAGAAGCAAGTGAAGAAATGTGGTTAATGGCATATGTAGATGTCAAGCAAGCTGGTAAAGAGGAGTTATGGTTTCTTGACTCAGGCTACAGCAACCATATGTGTGGCAAAAAGGAACTTTTCTCCAGACCTGATGAAAGTTTCAACACTTTTGTAAAGTTGGGAGACAATTCAAGCATGGCTGTTATAGGAAAAGGAAATGTAAGAATGCTGGTGAATGGAATTGTGCAGATCATCGCTGAGGTGTTTTATGTTCCAGGATTGAAGAACAATTTGCTAAGTGTGGGACAATTACAAGAGAAGGGGCTTACAATTCTCATACAACATGGGAAATTTAAGATTTATCATCCTGAAAGAGGATTAATCATGGTGACTGCAATGTCCTCAAACAGAATGTTCATCTTGACAACTCAGAAACATCTAAAAGAAGAAACATGTTTTTCTTCTCTTACAGGGGATCAAGCTCGGCTTTGGCACTTTAGATATGGACATTTAAGCTTCAATGGCTTGAAAACTCTTCAGCAAAAAGGAATGGTAAATGGACTGCCACAATTTCAAGCTCTTTCAAAGTTGTGTGAAGACTGTTTGGTAGGAAAACAACGTAGAGACCCATTTCCAAAAGAGCACACATGGAGGGCTTCTCAAATTCTTGAACTAGTGCATTCCGACATCTGTGGTCCTGTCACTCCCACTTCAAATAGCAAGAAAAGGTACCTGATCACTTTCATTGATGATTTTAGCCTCAAAAAATTGGGTTTATTTCTTAATAGAGAAGTCAGAAGCTTTCATCACTTTCAAGAACTATAAGAGTCGCCTTGAGAAAGAAACCGACTGATATATAAAATGTCTTCGCACTGACCGTGGAGGTGAATTCACATCACATGAGTTCACAAACTTTTGTAAGGAACATGGCATACGTAGACAACTGACAACAACATATACTCCACAGCAGAACGATATTGTCGAGAGAAAGAATCAAACCATTATGAATATGGTTCGAAGCATGCTTTCGGGAAGAAAGATTCCAAAAACTTTCTGGCCTGAAGTAGTCAATTGGGTTGTCTATGTTCTGAATAGAAGTCTTACTCTGGCAGTAAAAAACATGACTCCGGAAGAAGCTTGGAACAGATCTAAACCATCGGTTGATCACTTCAGGGTGTTTGGCTGCATATCACATGTTCATATTCCTGATAGTAAAAAGACTAAGCTTGATGACAAGAGTGTGAGATGTGTTTTACTCGGTGTCAGTGAGGAGTCGAAGGCATATAGATTATATGATCCCATCTTTCAGCAAATAATAGTCAGCAGGGATGTGAAGTTTGAAGAAGAAAACAGTTGGGATTAAAAATAAGAGTTATGACGAAGCCATCATAGTTGATCTGGATTGGGGAGAAAATAACAAAGAAGCAGTCCTAGCTGATATTGATGGAGGAAACAAAGGTAACGTTACAGCTGATCACCACGACAACATAACAGAACATATGGAGGGTAATGATTCAGATGAGTCAGCTGAAGAAAATCCACTTAATCCCAATGAAGGAAGAGTTAGAAACCAGTCTGGATGAGAGATTACAAAAGTGGAGAAGGTCTTTCTGAAGGAGAAGAAATTGCATATCATGCTTTGTTTGCAAGCAGTGATCCAGTCTCATTTAGCGATGCTATGAAAACTAGGAAATGGAGAAAAGCAATGGATGCATAGATAGAAGCCATAGCAAGAAATGATACATGGGAATTGACTGATTTACCTACTGGAGCAAAGAAGGTTGGGGTAAAATGGGTCTACAAAACAAAGCTTAATGAGAATGGAGAAGTGGACAAGTACAAGACCAGGTTGGTAGCAAAATGATACACGCAAGAACATGGGGTGGATTATACTGAGGTTTTCGCACCGATAGCTCGGTTAGATACAATTCGTGTGGTGATTTCTCTTGCAGCTCTAAAGGAATGGATTGTCTACCAGTTAGACGTAAAGTCGGTCTTCTTGAATGGTGAATTAAAAGAAGAAGTCTTTATCGAACAACCTCCTGGCTATGAACAAAAGGGCAACGAGCAGAAGGTGTACAGATTGAAAAAGGTTTTGTATGGACTTAAACAAGCTCCACGAGCTTGGTATAGTCGTATAAAGTCCTATTTTATGAAAGAAGGATTTGAGAAATGCCCCTACGAACATACTTTGTTCATCGAGACTAAATCAGGTGATGAGATATTGATTGTGTGTCTCTATGTGGATGATCTTATTTTTACTGGGAATGATGAGCTTATGTTTGCGGAATTTAAGAAATCCATGATGCTTGAGTTTGAGATGACTGACCTTGGAAAAATGAGATACTTTCTTGGCATTGAGGTGATGCAAAGATCAGATGGCATCTTCATTAGTCAAAAGAAATACGCACAGGAGGTGTTGGAGAGGTTCAACATGGATAAGTGCAATCCAGTTCACAACCCTATGGTTCTTGGATTCAAGCTTACAAAAAATGGAAATGGAGTAAGGATAGACAATACTTTCTATAAGCAGATCGTGGGGAGTCTTATGTATTTGACTGCCACTCGACCCGATGTTATGTTTGTGTGAGTCTCATTAGCAGGTTCATGGACTGCCCTACTGAACTTCATTTGCAAGCAGCAAAGAGGATACTAAGGTACTTAAAAGGTATCATTGATCTTGGTGTGTTCTACAAGAAGGAAGGAAGTGAGGAACTGATTGCCTACACGGATAGTGATTATGCTGGGGATTTAGACGATAGGAAAAACACTTCAGGTTATGTGTTCATGATGAGTTCAGGAGCAGTGTCTTGGTCCTCAAAGAAACAATTTATAGTCACCTTGTCCACTACTGAAGCTGAGTTCATTGCTGCAACTTCATGTGCATGTCAAGCAAGATGGCTAAGAAGGATATTGGAGGGTCTCAACCATGCTCAACATGATCCCGCAACAGTTTATTGCGATAACAGTTCAACAATCAAGCTTTCTAAGAATGCAGTAATTCATGGTCGCTGCAACACATTTATGTTCGGTTTCATTTCCTTCTTGAGCTCACAAAGAATGAAACTATAAAGATGGTTCATTGTCATACGCAAGAGCAAGTTGCAGATATAATGACTAAACCTTTAAAGCTTGACGCGTTCCTGTATTTTAGTTACCTTTGTAAGGCTATTTATAAGCCAGTAAGTGTTTGTTCGATGAATAAGAGATTTCTTCCTTTCAATATATAGGAAATCAAGCAGGTTCGTCATTTTTTTACTTTCCCAATCAAAAGGACGCCTTCTAAGAGATAATTTCCAACATGAGCTCACAGGATCATGCATCTAACTTACATATACCTTTTTCTTATTTGATGTGTTGAACGCAATCGAAAAGTTAATCGCAAGCGGTGTATCACCCAACCAAACATCTATCTAAAAATCTATTTTAGTGCTTGACTCCACCTTGTAGGAAATATTGTTGCAGAACTCAGACTTGTGATTCATTATCCCGTTCCATAAGTTGTAGCCATGAGGTTGTTTGATCTCACTTGTGAACCAATCGTGATGGGTAGAACCATATTTGCTTTGTATTATGATTCTCCACAGGAAAGGGAAAAAAACAACCAAAGTTTGCATACCTGATTTCTTTGTAGCCTCATCATTCGCAGTGCTCATATTTGCAATACTCGTAACTCTTATATTTGCATTCTAATTGAATTATGAATTTTCAAAGTCAAAGAACCAATGAGAACAGGACATGTCACCAATATCAAAATAAATGTAGATTTGAATATTAGTGTACAATGAATCTTTCCTAAAACATCACATTATCTATTCAAAACTCCTAATACACGAGGATTGTCCTCTAAGGTTGAACAAAAACCGAATAAATTGACTAAACTGATCGATTTGGTTTTTGAAAATTTGAAACCGATATGATTAGTTTTCAGCTCTTAAGTGATTTTAACCGAAAAAACATAACCGACCAAATATATATAATATATATGATATGTAAAAATAGTTTAAGATATTTATTCGATTCGGTTTTAGTAACAGTTTAGGCAGTCAATTCAATTTGAGGTTTATATAAATTAACAACGGTTTGATTTCGCTTCAGTTTTCTTGAAGTTCATTTTGGTTTTAGTTTTCCATTTTATCAAACCGAATAATTTAGTTCGGATGACATTTTCCACCCAAAATCGAACCTAGCTCATGTCCTCAATTTTTTTTAAATCTCATCCACAAAAACTAATAAATAATTAAAGTAAATAATCCAAGGCACGTGCATGGTTCATACAGTAGTGGGTACATAAGGACTTCATCATCATCAAGTAATCTCTCTAGTCTTCTCACTCAGAAAACTCTCCAAACTGTCATCAATGGCAGAAAAAGCAGAATCCACCGATCAGACCCCCAAACCCACCACCATTTCGACCCCAGTTTTCCTCACAGATCTCACCATTCGATCGATCCTCTCATACCCAGTTCTCCTCCAACACCTCCAATTCACTCTCCCCGCAGTTTCCACCACAATTCAATCCCCAATTCGCCACCACCACTCTGTTTCCCCTGCATCTTCCCTGCTTCTAATGCCATCTTGGTCTCTGTCCCAATCCCTCCCGTACATCGGGATCAAGATAGTCACGTCTTTTCCGCAAAATTCAGCTCGAAACCTGCCTGGGATTCACGCGAGTTACCTCCTTTTCGATTCGATTACAGGAAGGAATTTAGCAACAATGGATGGAACAGAGTTGACCCTTTGGAGGACTTCTTGTGTTTCAGCTCTAGGGTCAAAGTACTTGTCGAGGGAGGATTCGGAGGTTCTTGTGATGGTTGGGGCGGGTGCTTTGGCTCCGCATTTGATCAGAGCTTATCTTACCGTCAGACCTTGTTTGAAGAGGGTGATAATTTGGAATCGAAATGTGGAGAAGGCGCAGAAGTTGTATGAGAAAATGCGTGAACAAAACTTGGGTGGGGTTTGTTTCGAGTATAAGGAGTGTTTGGATGAGATTGTGGGGTTGGGGGATATTGTAAGTTGTGCAACCAGCTCGGAAAATGCAATGGTGAAGGGTGAAAAGTTGAAGGCGGGTGCGCATTTGGACTTGATTGGGTCATTTACGCCTTCCATGAAGGAATGTGATGATGAGGCGATTAGGCGAGGCAGAGTGTTTGTTGATAATGAGGCTGCATTGGTGGAGGCAGGGGAATTGGTTGGTGCTTTCGAAAGAGGGGTTATTTCGCGAGACGATATAAGGGGAAGATTGGTGGATTTGATCAATGGTGAGAAGATTGGAAGGACTAGTGCAGAGGATGTAACAGTGTTCAAGTCTTGTGGTTCTGCTATTGTCGACATTGTGAGTGCTCAATTGGTGTACGAAACCTACTTGCGCGATCATGTGTGAGCTTGCTTAGTTTTCATTATAATGTCGCCATTTTACTATGTTATGTTCTTGTGTTATAGTGTTGATTATCCCCTTCGATATGTATCTTATATGCTTTGAGTATGGAATAAGTTGATTCATACTAGTGTAAGGTTTTGTATGTTTTTTCCACCTCAACATGCTTTTGTAGGAACATCTCCAATGGTAAAAGTTAAAATGGGAATGAATCATCCTCATTTTAACCAAAAGCTAAATATAGGGGTCATCTATTTATTCACCACTCCAACCACATTTCCTATTTTAACTTTCTCATTATTATTTTAATGAGTGAGGCTAGGGAACTAGGTTTTGCAATCAGGTTTTATAATCAGGATGATGTGGCATCGTTAGAGGATGTTTTTTTACAACTTCGAGATACACATAAACACTTTGGGAATTTCATCGTTCTTTCAAGATCACGCCACGTCACCATGGTTACAAAACCTGGTTGCAAAATCATGGTTTTCTAACATTTTCGTATTTTAATATATCTTCAATTTTTCTGTACAAATTTAATTTCAATTATACTATTATTAATTTGAACTTAATATAATTATAATATTATTAGTTTCAATTATATTATTATATATTATTAAATATATACCATTATTAATTTCAACTTAAATATATAATATTATTTATTACCACTTTTATTTATTTAAAAATAAATTGAATAAAATAAAAGGCAAATAATTATAAAATTTTAAATCATTATAAAATTTTAATTAATCAATTTTCATCATTATTTTATTATTATATGGGATTTAGGGGTAGGTTAATTCCCCCCTGAATTTAGGGGGAAGTTGAAGGAGAAACTATTATTGGGAATGGTTTAGGGGATGATTGGAGGGAGGGTTTTTTCAATGAAACCCCTAAAATAGAAAAAACTATTTTAGAGGGATGATTGGAGATGCTCTAAGTGGTAGAATTCAGTTTTGCCTGCTTGTTTGTTTTTCGCCTTTGAGAGCAACTTGAAGGGTCTAAGAGTGTGATTCAAAACATAACGATTGAGGTGCACTATTAGATGGTGGTTGAACCAAGGAGAAAAAATGGCAGTCAAGACAGATTGAGAGGAACAGAACTAGGGAAAAGGAAAGTCCAATGAACATCAGAGTGAAGAAAGATGAGCTTGGATTGAATGTTATCTCAATGGCTCCGTAAGTTTTTCTTTGAGCAATACAAAGTGCAGGAAAATTGTTACTTTGAACACATTCCTTGAACCATCAACCATCTCCTCCTTGGTGCCACAACTGCAAATAATCATTTCCTAGTGGTTCTGCTACTAGGAGAAATTTTCTTCACCTATCTCCTCCAGGTAACCTTAGCTTGGCTTTGTGGCCTCAGAATGATCAATGTAGTCTAATTTTTTACTAGAAGAGCATTGAGCAAACGATCTCACTCCCACTTTTTTATGTTCATAATTTTGGAAATTCATCACAGGTTTCGTGGTGTAGTTGGTTATCGCGTCAGTCTAACACACTGAAGGTCTCCGGTGTTTTTGAGCTAAAAGCAAATAACTTGCGCCCCAAGTCTATTTTGCAAATGACAGAAATGTCAAGAGTTCTGCATTCACTTCATTGTAGTAGTCCTTGCTGCCTAGCAATGGCACAGTCGGTCTTTGTGATTGGTTGCACAGCCCATTTTACACTAAGCAAAAAGGATTACCAGACACTGAGCTATAATTCATCTTGACACATGTGGAACCGCATACTGGTACCATCCCGTGAATGAGTTTGTGATAGGTAAAAAGAACAAGAGGTTAGAGAGCTCGTTAGCAAAACATGGCTTGAATCTTGATACCATGTTGAGCAATATGTGATGGTAAAACAACATGAACACTCACTAAAATTGTCAACTACTTGAAGGGCATCACACAGCAGAGAGGAAGTAATTCAATTTCAAACAACAGTAACAATATATGAAAGGATCTTTAGATATAGAAAAACGAACACTTCCTTCAGTGAAGTAGTTTAGATGTCTACTAACTTAAATCTTATGCACAGATCTATCTTTTCCTTGAATTTTTCTAGAGAGCCAGGCCCACGCCAGGCCAGCCCAATACCATCCATCATCCTAGAGATTGGGCCATTTCCAGCATCTCTAGGATGATGGATGGTATTGGGTTGGCCTGGCGCGGGCCTGGCTCTCTAGATTTTTTGCTCTTCCTCAGTAGACATTGGTTTTGACAGGAAAACCTGATTCGTCACGTCTTTCAATAACATATGCCTGTAACTCTGTAAGGTTAATAACTCTTTTATTCTGCCGCTATCCATTTCTCTGCCTATCTTGTAATCTCACTCGATTTCAAGTAACAGTTTAGCACCTTGATTAGTTCAGAACATTGGACACCAAGGGGAAAAATGTGTGTGCGAGAGAGAGAAGGATGGATAGCATTCACCTAAACAGAAAGACAATGGATTTCCAATAAACTTATTTTCATTTCAAATTAATTAATAATTTCAGTGTACATAATAATTGCTGACCTGCTAAATTGGGTGGTTAGCACTTGAGAGTATAAACAAACCACAAATAGAAGAAAAATTCAAAACTTTCAACATTACTTTGGTTGAGCTTCTTGCCTATCGTGCATCTTGTGATGAAATCTAGGAAACATTAGATCATGAAGTTGTCTCTCAGCACTATACTCTGACGTGGCCTACAAAAAACACAATTGAATAGAACAACGATGAGTTTTAACAAGAGCAATCAAGAGCAGATGAGATCATTTAGATCATGACCAAAAGATATTAGAGGTGAAACACAAAATTGAGGATTCAGGCTTCTCAGTTATACCAATACAAGTGTACTGGATTTCTTACAAATCAAGCAGCTACTTGCCTATGTTTCAGTCTCATTCACAGCCAAAAATGGTGTGTGTCAAAGATCAAAGTGAAAGGATGTTAACGACAATTTGTATTCCAGAAAAATTGAAGATCTAAAGTTTACATGAAGACATTTATTGTGGGGTCAAAACCACAATTTCATAGATGGAATCAAGTAACCAACAATACTATCCCAAGAATGAAAATGTAACCAACACCAAATTGAATAAAGCTTCAAATAGCATCTTCAAAAAGTTAAAAGTGGCATATCAAAAGTTCAACTAAAAAAAGGTTTCAATTCATCCTTCTAAAATTCATAGGAACTAGGAGGTCACAAGGAGTATATTCAAAGTTTGGCTCAAATGGAGAAGAGGCAACAAGGAGTAACTCATGAAATACGTGAGAAACCCATGGAATCATTAGCAGACCAATAGGTCCAAGTAGGGAGGAGAAAAGTGGAAAATGCAACTAGCTCAATCCCAACAGGTTTGAAATCACAGGCCAACTAACAATGTTTTGCCCAACCAGCTGGTATGTATAGATCAAACAATTACAAGTTTGGAAAGATCCTGAACTATTTGCCTTCATCCTCATCTGGTTATCTCTCACTAGATTGCGTGGCCATTTGACTAACCTGGTTTAGCCCATTCAGAAAGTTAACATTTGATCTTAACATGATAAGACCAAATCTTAACTGATTAAGAACCCACAACCTATTTTGATGAAACTTTTGTAAATTTGTCAAAAATGATATGATGGGCGTTACACATTGACATGATCTGACATGCAGGATGGCATGATTGCAGAGAGCATGACAAATAAAATCTATTTGTCAAGCAATTGTAGCCAGACACCCTCCTCGACAAAGGAGGTTGCGGTTTCAAGTCTCACAGGAGTGCCTAGCAAGCTACTCATGTAATTGATTATATGCCTTAAGATTTAACAACAACCTTGCTTACGTTTCAAAAAATGAAAAGAAAATTGGACAAAATATGAATTATCAAAAGCCAATTATGGCATACCCTTGTAGCAAACGCAAATCGTAAGTTTTGAACTTGAGTTCCAGCACAAACTCTTAGGTCGATACCAAGGCTGTCTACACCTACAAGTATCACCTCCTGAAACAACACAACGAAAAAATAGAATCAAATGAATGAACCAATTACGTCACTTAACAAGATAACATGGGCAAGGAAAGATACAACACCCTTGTCATATTCAAAATTTACAGTTATCCAATGATAGTTCATGCAAGGTATAACTATTTATGTTCTTAGTATTAGTAAGGAACATAACATGGCATACCTGCATAAAATAATAATTTACGAATATCAGGATTCTTCTATGAGAAGAGTTTGGAGTTAAAACCAAGAAGTGCTCGCAATGACCATTCAATAAGCTAGGTGTTCAATATACCTCGTGGACTTGAAGCATCTTCATAACTATAAAAGTTTCTGCTTTGCCAACTGTGGGAAGTCTTTGCAAATTTGTATACTTGTACGGAATACGAGGACAAACCTAAGACAACTGATGATATGGCTAGGATTGGTATATTCAAGGGTAAAAACTAAGAGCAGTCACATACATTTGCCCAATAGATTAATGGCTGACTCCTCCTCCCACATTGTTTCTCAATCACTAAAGATCACACCAAATATATGCAAATTAAAAGACCCAAATAGAAGTGTATGCTATGCACAAAGCACAGAGAAATTTCACTTTTTTACTTCATTTCTGAACTTTGAAGTGATTGTTATTTCAATCTATATGTGGTAATCTAACAATGAGGCTGGTGAAAAGTGCTAGTTGAGATCAATAAAATGAATTCAAGTTGAATTCCTTGTCAAATAAAGATTTAAGTATCTTTTGATACAAGCATGTGGGGTTTGAACAGAAGATGGACTGGAGTAGAGAGTTGAATATTCAAATTGAAAACATAGGGAATGATTGTATGAAAGATATGATCCCATGAGAAAATTTTGCACCTACAAGCATTTGAAGACACCCTCAGAGTAGAAAAACATAAAGTGCTAGTGGGGTGGGTGTAAAGGCGCATGGAGTGAAACATGGATACGGTTAAGGAAACCAAAGGAAGTGGAATGGATTCGCTTAAGATATGGCGTGGAGGGTTGAAAGCATGTGGATTAGAATGTCAAAAGCATTTAAAGTAGAGAGGCAAATGCATATAAGGTGGAATTATGAGTGAATTTGTAAAATTATATTAGGACGTAATCATTAACACGCGCAAAAATGGTAGGACAATACAACAAGCCCTATAATTGTGAACAACATCGACCAAAATTAATGGAGTGATAAAATCCATGACTGCATTACAGCTGTCCCATTTCTAACTTCGAAGACATGCAGATTGAATCACATTTCAATGTCTTTATTTTGACAATATCATTCAAAATACATTTGATTTAGTAAACAAGTTTGTTGATAAAGATAATGGTGTATTACCTCTACTTGGATACCCTTGACTCTCCAACATAGGGACTTGAGGGCTTGTGCAATCTTCTCCCCTCCAGCTTTCAAGCGAGATATAATTTTGGCTGCTGTATGTGCAATGGCGTCTGGCTGAGCTTTCTTAAAATCTTTTAGCTCCACGGGAGTCTGTAGAGAAGTTGAAACAGAAAGGAGAAAAAGATTTTATCAGAAATTCGAGTCAATCCCACTGCAAAATAGTACACTATCTAAAAATGCAAACGTAAGAAGCATAGATATCACAAATAAGTATGAATTCCAGAAAGAAAGAAAGACGAAAACCAGAAAAATGACACTTCAATCATTAGGGGAGTGCTACGGCATTTTTACAATTGGATGTCATTGATGTTCATTGGTATAAAACCATAAACTGCCAGTTGGGACCATACACTTCAAGCACCAATATAAAGTCGATTCATCGAGAATTATAGGGAAACAACAGATGATGATGAAAAAATCCAATTATCACACATCATCAGCAAGATGCATCTTTTTAGTATTAATTCAAATGAAATCATCTGTTACTCGACGTCTAGTCAGTGTGGCCTGAAAGTGGGTTTAATTAATAAGAATATGGCTGTTTATTTATCGAGTAGTTGTAAGATTGCATAATTTGACAGCTTAGTAATTGAAATTGATAAAAGAATTTCTGGGTTGAAGAACAAATTGTTATTGCAGGGAGGTAAGCTTATTTTGATTAAACATGTTATTTACTCTATGCCCATGGATCTTCTCTCTGCCACAACCATGCCAAAAGACGTAACGAACAAATTGAAGACACTTTTTTCTAATTTTAGGGCAGGTGATCAGGTGGTTATGCGAAGTTCCCCAGCTCAACTTGTAAATGATTGGCCGACCTCAGCAGATCTTGTTGCATCGAATTATATTCAGGGAGAAATCCCGCATGATTTCAGCTTAATGATGGTTGGTTAGTTATATGACTGTGTTCTTCATAATCAACAGGTGTATACTAGGGTCTCGGATGGAGACTTAGCTACCAAGGGCGTGGCAACACTTTGAATGGCGTTTTGGAATTTGTCATCATCGACAGCTAGATATCATAACCATTCCAAATGTTTGGTTTAGAGGATCTGATTCAAAATCAGAAAGAGTTATGCTCACCGACATGGTACCCCTCATTATTATGTGGGAAATATGGCTTGCAAGAACAAGGAATGCAACTATGCAAGTGGATGGATGATTGTGACAGTCAGATGGCGAATCAAGTTGTAACTTTGTTCCCAAAAGAGTGGTTTGAAATTGTGGCCCACAGTCTCCAAATTGGGCTATCAATCGAAACAAGTGCAACCAAGGCAGGATCGTGTCACGCATTGGGAGGGTCAGCTCTAGGGAGTTGGGCCCTCAACATGGAGGGGTCGTACATATACAACAAAGCTACGAGCTGTGTTGTAATCCGCATCATAATGGAAACTGTATCAATGGGAAAAGCTGCTTCTTTGGGGATGAATTGAGTAACGTGGCAGAACCCAAAGCTCTTCTTGACGGGTTTCAACTATACAGGGAATCAAACCTATATTCTATTTGGATCTAAACAGAGTCTAAGTTGGTTTTGGGTTGGTACTATGATGTTTTCAAAATACCTTGGCGCCTAACAGAAGTTTGGGAAGAGATTCGACGGCTTGCAAAGGCATGTTCTTTCGAAAAGTTTGAATAATAAATTGATGTTGATTTAGAAGAGATAAGAAGTGTATTGGCTTTGATGTTCACCAGACATCTAAGCTTTGACCATGGTAGAGAAGCTTTGAAATCATTGTTGAAAGCAAAGTGTTCCTCAAAATTTTGTTGAAACATCTCAATGACCTTGTGGATATCTTCTTTGTAGGAAAATAGTCGTTTGAGATCTTCTTCCTCATATTCTTGAGAATTGCCTTTGGCCATGTTTGGTGCGTAAGGAGCTGAGTTGTGGGGTCTTTTTTCTTGTGAGGTAGACAAAGGAAAGGTGGGCCCATGGAATAAACCTAGTGGTACAAATCAGGTATAAGGATGATATGGGCATAGCCAAAACTAGTTTGGGTGAACAATTGGTCTTTAAAAAGGTAAATGCAACTTAACAAAAGGATTATCCCAAGGGAATAGGTGGGTTGTCTTCTTCATGGAAAAGAAGAGGATTTGCAAGGGGTAAAAGGCTGCAACTCGGAAATTGTGTATTGTATGGGGGTTTGGAAGCAATGTATTGAAGCACAAACGATGGTGAAGATGGAATGAACGTAGCAAAGATGAAGTGTTGTGCAGGCTTCGTTGGTATTGTGGAAAAGAATTTGGGATTAATTTGGGTTTTGGAGCGATTGGATTGGTATTGTGGGGTTATGACGGAGTGTTTTGGATTTGATGAAGGTGATACCCAATTTGGGTTTCTAGGTGAAGGGATGTGATTTGAGTCTCATATTTGATGAATTGATAGAAGATGATGATTGCAAATGTGCGTTTTGTCATATTCGAAGTCTGAATCGGGTTTCAATGAATACAAAGATGGTGGAATTGGATTGTGAGGTAGTCTAGTTAGGATTTGCACTGCTGGTTTGATATGAGTTTAGGGTTTGAATCTCGACAAAACAAAAAGGTTGTAACTTTGTAATTTGGGAATGATTAGGTGAACGATACATATATATATATATATATATATATATATATATATATATATATATATATATATATTTTTTTTTTTTTCACGGATTGATGAGGAAGATGGGTGAGCCACGGTTGTAAGGATGGCAGTAGGGCGGAATTCACGGATATCCACTTCGCCTCGGACCGTTTGGGGCAGATTTGAATTTACCTTAACAGATTTTGGGGCAATTTCGGGATCAAAATTGCATCCGTTGTTGTTTTGAGGCGAATACGATTTGGCCATATCCGCCCTGCGGATATCTATTTATCTCTATGTTATTACTAAAATGCCCTTATTTCCTTAATACAAAAAGCTTTAAAAAATTCTAAATCTAATTCTCCAATCTCCATCGCCCTTCTCCTCTCCAGTACTCTCCCTCACCTCCATCGCTGCCATCACCACCAGGTTTGTCTTCCTCTTCTTCGCTGAATCTGTTTAGGGTCTGTACTTCTTCACAGCCACCCACCCAATCCCGTCCCCGACACATTCTTGGTGCTGTTGACGGCAAGCAAAGGGCAGGCAGGGCAATCTGGTTGTGGTTGGTATAGTGAACTAGATGGAGCTGTTGGCTGGCCCATGATGTGGGTGCCCCATTTTTTTGGGTCTTGATTTTGATCAGATGGTTGAGATGATGGGGTGGGTCGAGAGCGTTCACTGGATTTGTCATTCATGGTTGGTTGGTTGATTGATAGAGCGAAGAAATTTCAAGAAGTTTGATGGCTTGGATTTGATTTGGTTATGAATCTGTGATTTGTGGAGTTGTTGAATGATTACGTTCTCATGGGGTTGGGACTGAACCTGTTAGGGTGTGGATCTTGGTAAACATTGTAACGGAGAGGAGGTTGTTGGTATGATGGAGGTGGGTAGCCAGCACGGTGGGGGTATTCTTCTTCTTCTTCCCTACGGAGTTTTTGTTGGTGATACCCAAATGGAAATTCCATGGTGATAAAGATCAAATGCATATCACCCAAGACTTCTAAACAATTTTTAGTTTTTTTTTTCCTAACGGTTAATCGGGGCAGGGATGGTATTAAAAAATTTATATAAATGGATTTGCCCAAATCCGCCCCATTGTTATCCCTAGACGATTGCTAGACAGATTGTGTGAACAATGGGATGGATGGAGAGAAAGGGTTTAATTATAAACCTTTTTTTAATCAATGAAGGAGGCGGCACTTGGCAGAAGAGGCGGTGGTGGGTAACTATGGATTTGTTGTGACAAAAACGATGAAGCTCGGCGCAGAACACTAAAACGTGAAAAAGATGATGAAACACAATGAAACGGGATCGAGGTATTTAGTATAGAAACCGAATAAGATGTCCTTAGAGTACCACTTGCGTCAAGTGTAACCAACTGGACCACCAATGGACCACCAAAACCAAAGTCATGTGCACTTGTCACAAATTCAATTGAAACACCATGCCAAATGCTTCTCATCTACACATTGAACAAGATTGTTATGCAAAAGAAGATGAAGATAGTGGTGATTGTCTCGACATACATCTTTGGCAAACTCGAGGACGAGTTCTTTCCAAGCACATGAGACTAGTGTAGGACATCTACCCTTTTTAGCATGTTTGGTTTTCAAATTTATTACGATCTCAATTAGCAAGTTTAGTTATTTATATATTCCAACTATATGTATCTGACACCGACACGCCTCCGACATGCGTCGAAAACTTGGTTAACGTGTCGACAGGTGTCAGACACACGGTCAATGTAGCCAACGTGTCGGACACGCCTCTGATACACCCGAAACTTGGTCAGGGCACAATCAAGATTTGTTTTATTTTATATTTTTCGATATTTGCAAATAACCACCTAATTTACTGGTTATTGATCCATATGAAGTGAATGACTCTTTTAATTGCGATTTAAGACAAATATGGCAAAAAGCCACAAAAGCATAGAGGTATTCTATGGTTCTTCTTAATCTTTTTTATTTTTCTTCTTCTCTCATTTGCTTCTTCTCTACTCTACTTTTTCTCTACTATACTTTTCCTCTACTTTATTTTTTTCTTGTAACAGAATGCAATATTCTTCAAGACACTCTAGGAAGGCACTTTATTAGATTGTTATTTATGTTTATATGATTTATTAAAATAGAGTATGATGTGTCGACGTGTCCCCGAGTCTTAATTTTTGGAAAATTGTTGAGTCGGCGTATCGTGTCCGTGTCCATGCATCCTTGACTCACAATATTATTGAAACAATATTTTTTTCTCAATTTCCCATCTTTTTATTTGATGTAATCTACAACTAAACTAATTAACCTATATCTAAAATAAACAACTAACAAACTAAACCTAAGAAAATAAAGATAAATAAAACTCAATTCATATTCATCAATAGGGATGGCAGTAGGGCGGATTTTCAAATATATTCGCCCCGCCCGCCCTATTTGGGTGGTTTTGGATGTGCCTAAACGGATTTTGGGGCGGATACGGATTTGGACAGATCCACCCCACAGATAATCGTTTAAGTATAAAATTATTGAAATACCCTTAAACTTAAAAAAAAAAAAAAAAAACCTAACCATACCTTTCACTTCTCTCTCTCACTCAATATCCACTTCCCTCTCTTTGTTCTTTCTATCATCACTCATAGAACCACGACTCCGCCGCTCCACACCTCCACCAAGACCACCACCAGCATCGCTTGAATCATGGAACAAAGGTAATCCTTTTTCTTCTTCATCTTGTTCTTCTGTTTTGAAGCGACGAGAGACCCTCTCAGATCAGATCATGGAACAAAGCTTGAATGCTAGAGAGTGACTTGTTTATTCTCTGATCTCAATGCTTGAATGCCAAATCTCGAACTTGAACGCGGGAGAGGAAGGAAAGGAGAGAGTAGTAGAGAGGGAACTGAAATTGATTGTTGGGGAAAATCCATAATATATGAAGCCTGAGATAGATTAAAGAAGTTGTGGTGTTTAAGCAAAATAAAGCTTCAATTCCACTCCACTGCAAGTGTGTTGTGAGAAGGTTTGTTTGTGGGCAAGGGTAAGGGTGAGGATGTAGACTGTTTGGCCCCCTTAAAAATAAACTAACTCACTGATCTTTCCATCATCACTCCACCATATCTGAAAATTAACATTTCTCCCTTCCATCCATGAGCAACCTCTTCTCCCTCTTTAAGCGCAACCAAATCATGAAGCTTATCAAACACTTCACAACTTCTTACTAAAATTTGAGCTTTCGGCATAAAGTTTTCATTTTCCACAAAAAAAATCAAAAGATTCTTGGATTCAATCAACTGGTATTGCATTTGGGATGATGCAATAGCAAAAATCGAATGGATTTGAAACCATTGAACAATTTTTTTTAAACGGATATCTGCCAACCCGGCGGGAGCCGGAATGGTTTTTGAAAAATGGTATAAACGGATATTCGGGGCGGATTCGAGGATCCGCAATTCCCAGCGGGGCGGGGATGAATTTGCCCAAATCCGCCCCATTGCCATCCCTATTCATCAATCAACCAACTATAAGAAATGCCCTATAGACCCTATTTATACTAAACCTAACCCTAGATTCTATTGGAACCCTAATCTCCAATTATTTTAATGGGCGTACTTTGGCCCAACTCAACAACTAAACTAAAATAAACTAAATCTTACTTTCCATCATTGCTTCTTCATCGTCTTCAATTCCCCTAAAAACTCCCCCTTCTTTATTGATTTTCCTCTTTCTTCAATTCCTTTCTTGAAGATCTCAAATCTCTTTCTTTTACTAGTCGCTGCTTCAATTGGTCGTATCCAACTTCCTCCTTTTGATAGTCAATAGACTTTTAGCTACAAAAGTTAGATTTTTTCTTACTTGGGTCAAGCTTCGGAGGGTTCAATGATGCATGCATAGTTCGCATGATCTCTAGATACCTTGCGAGAGAAACTAAGATTTGGTGGAATGATTTCCAATGGAATCACAGACAACAAGGTAAGCCTCCCATTCAATATTGGATATGGATGAAAGAGACGGTATGTTTTCACTTGTACGGAGCACCATATTTAACAACCTACCCATTCCCATCATTCTCACAAATTCCAATCATCTTCCAAACTTGTTTATACACATATAGTCACACATATTCCTCCATATAATCATACACCACCTTCGGAATTCAGATACAATACTATAACCTAAACAAGCACCGCAACAACCGCTCCACTACCAATTCAAATTACTCAATCATCTCCTTCACCTCATTCCAAACCCAACATTATTAACTCAAATCCAGTCAAAAAATTTACCTCAACCCAAACCACAACACTAGATTACATCTCCCATCATTCTCATCCCAAAGTCACCCCCTCCTTTACTTCTCACTCCCGATAACAAAGGCATTCTCCCTGCAACTAAATTAGTCCCATTTTGCCTACCTACTCCACCTCCCACTAAACCATTCCGTACAACTACCTCCACTAACCATAAAATTATCAAACTCCCACCACACCTTGATTCAACCAAAGAAACATCTCCCCAAGTTTATCCAATCAAACCACGATCCCCTGAACTTGATCAACTTTTCGACTAGGATATTAACACAACGGATATTAAAAAAAAGGAAATTCAGAGATCTCGAAGGGACGAATTGAAGAAAGGAGAGAAAATCAATAGAAGATGAGAAAATTAGGAGAATCAAAGAAGATTTAAAAGCAATACAAAGATACAAATTTGAGAACTAAGGAATGAAAAATTGAGAGAAAACATTGTTTCAATAATATTGTGAATTGGTTATAAAGCTTGAGCAATCTCTCTTTTAAATAAAGAAAGAGCTCATAATTAAAATAGAAATAAACCTAGAACCTCTACTTGAAATACTTAATTAACTAAACTAACTTAACTGAAATCCAAATCAAAAACCTAAAACTACCGTGCTCCTACATCACAATCCAAATCCAGAAAAGGAGGTGGCGGCGCACTAGAAAGGCGTCTACTCCAACATGATGTCAAGGTTGTGGTGTGTGTATACACACACACACATATATACAAAATCTTTTTTGGATGACTTCTTAGCAATGTGCCACGATTTCGACCTCATGTTGATATATATGTAAGTGTGTATCATCATCATCATCATCATCATCAAAGCCCATTCCCGATATTTTCAGGGTCGGCTACATGGATTTTGGTTCTCCAAGCAATGCGGTCTTCCCACATATCCTCACCTAATCCAAGCTCAATGATATCTTCACCTAATCCAAGTGTGTGTATAAGGAGCTAAAATTTCATGTAATGAAGCGTTCACTGGTCAAAGGCGTTTAAAATGTGTGTTTTAATGCCTCAAAACATTTTCTTAGATTTTTCAATTTTTTTTTTGACTTTTTAACGTTTTCGGACTTGTTTTGTAATATGAATTTCAAATGAGTTCTTCTAATTTAATACTTGACTAGTAGGGTTGAACAAAAAACCGACTAAAAATCGACATGGTCAGTTTGGTTTTCGATATTTAAGTGATTTTAACACAAAACTGAACTGATAGAATATATATAAAGAATAATATATATTATATGTAAAAATAATATAACATGTTTAATTTAGTAGATCGGTTCGGTTTTAGTAACATTTTAGTCGGTCGATTCAGTTTGCGATTTATGTAAATTAAGATTGATCGATTTGGTTTTCTTGATGTTCGGCTCAGTATTAAAATTTTGAAACCGATAAAAGTCGGTTCGGTTCTCAGTTTAGCCATATGCAACTATTGATGTTTGATTTATATCGGAGTAAGGAACTTGCAATTTGATGTTTGATTTATATGCAACTATTGTTTGTACATGGATAATATTATGCATTATCTATTATTTTCCTTATTTCTAAATAGTTTAAACTTCTAAAAGACTTGTGCCTCACGTATTCGTCCATTGGAATGCCTTGAGTCACGCCTCTGCATTTAAAAACTTTGGTATAGAGTGGGGTGTGACAAAAGGCAGAGGGGAAAAGAAAATAAATATCTACCATAAGGCCATTTATATGCACAGTCCAGTCAGCATCATATAAAATATTTAAATAAATGAATAGAACTAAAAAATTATGTCAAACTCGATCATATAGAGTACCATTTAGCATGTGGCTCCTGTTGATTCACCCCCACGAGTGCGGAGATTTTTAAGGATTATTTCCACTCATTGGGTGGCCTGAGTCTTGGACTCTTGGCTCTAAGGAAAAATGATGTATTATTGTTTGTCATACAAACTTGTTTTCCATTCACATGATATCCACCAGATAACACTCTTGACCAGTTCACTAAACTCAATCTGTTTCATATTTATCGGTGAGAATAACAATGAAGCTTATATGAAAGTAATACAACTATAATCTAATACATGGTTTGAAAATAAGTTGCTCCTGTACAAAATGAGTTCATATAAAAAGAGTAGCTGACAAGTTAAAAAATTATTCAAATAGATCAGAAGATACCTGATTTCCCTGTGGAGAAACTAGCTGAATCTTAACCATCTCTAGCTTGTAAAATGTCGACCAAGTTTTCTGGCTTTCATCATTCTCAACTTCCTCCGACAGTGAACCATCTTCAGAAGAGGATCTTGAATCTGACTTATGATCATGACCGTTAATTCGAAGCCCCTTTGAACTGTCTTCAGCAATTTTCTCACCTTCATCACTGGACTGATGATCAGCCATATGCTTCCTTATAAGAGAATGCTCTTCAACAATGGCAGGCTGTAAAAGGGCTTGAATAGTAAGACCAGTTGAAGGTTGGTCCATACAATCCATCGGCTCATCTGATACAACCTGAAAATATATATAAAATTTAATAATTATATAATTCGAATTAACAGCATGAACTATGGAGGAGGGGACTGTTCCTAGATCCTACAAATAAAAAAGTAAGGTCCACATAAAAAGGTAGACTACACATAAAGTCTGTGCACAGTACAGAAACGGTCAGGAGAAATCAGTTACAAAGATCGAAAAAACAAAATAAATTAGGTAATAATATTTAAACTAGAAATGAAAAGTTCGGAATGAACTGTGCAGAATGTAATAGAGCACATTTCACATGCACGTAGTTTATCCAAGAGAATTGCAATCTGTAACTATTTAACGCAGTCAACCTTTTTTAAGGTAAAATAATTGATAAGCAATTAAGAAGCTACCTCAGTCAACTTTCTGGCAAAGGACATTGGATGAGAAGAACGCATGGTCTCTAACTTCGCCCAATCACCAACTGCCGCTTCAGGTCCCAAATCATCTTCAAGAATGCCAACCCATTCCTAAAGGTTATTAAATAATTACATTCCACCACACTCACAAGCCAAAAGAAAGATGCTAAGTCAACCCAAGAAAATAAATTGAACCTTATCATCATAATCATCAATTTCATCATCACTACTGTCATCATCTTCATCTTCTTCATCTTCCTCATCATCGCTAGCTTCTTCAGTGATGTCCTCAAAGCCAAAATCAATGTCAGCAGTTCCTAATTCCATCTCCTCGAGCATTTCTTTGGTATCCAACCCTATTATTACTTGCTGTATTATACAAAAAGGATAGTCAGCAATCCACAAACACCGGTAATCAGCCACAAAATTATGCAAGAAAATTGATTTAAAAGTATGGTACCACATAATTATTCTCAGTCGTAAGGGTTCGCAGAATGTCTTCATCATTATTTACCTCAAAATATACATCTGCAGAAGAATCAATTTCCATTACACGAGGTATAAACAACTGAGTTTGTTGAGCATAATGTATACAACGTTACTTCCATATTCATCTGTTACATAAGGCAAATCTGGCCAGAAAATGTTCTCCTGAAGTTGATCATCAACCAGTCCCGAAAACATCAAAGTTGCTTTGTTGTTCACGCTGTAACCGTCCAAAAAATCATGATTACATGTATTTACAAACTCTTGAGGTTTTAATAACGTTCATATCAACCTCTCCAACAAAGTTCATCTCTGGCTTATAATCCCACCCCACACCCTGTTTTAAAGGATTAAAACGAGAAGTAACACACACAGAGGCCAGCCAGCTTAAGCCTGCCTATTAAGAGAATCCAAATTTACATATCTGAAGGATTTAGAAAGCACCACGATCGAACTAGAATCTTCATCACAAAATTTGAAATACATAACCTTCTTGTATTCTGCCATTTCTTTTCTTTTTTTAACACCAAACACAAACCATGATTTTTTATGAGAAACAAGCATGCAAGTTGGAGTGAGAAACTCATAGTACAAGAGAAGGTTATCAACAAAGTGAATCATTTTCCTTAGAAGCTTCCCAGTGGAGGTAAGAATGTGTTGGCTTCTCCAACTTCTTGAAAGGAACTCTACAGAACCATGGATGATCCAAACCACTTCAAAGAGATTGAAAGGTGGCACCAAAAATTTCTAATTCTAACCCATTTACTTAAAGGGCATACATTTGTTAAAATGGGAGGATATACCATACATCAAATATCATAGGCATAGGCATGGTAAATATGAGCACCATGAGTGCAAACTGATAAGGAATTGATGGGTATTGAGGGAAGTGAGAAGCTAGCCACCGCGGTCATAGACCAGTAAACAACACACAGGGGATTGTTGTGAATAGGAGTGAGTTTGGTTTCCCCAATATCTCCCTCAGTGCAACTGAAAGTATTTTGAAAATGTCTCAATGATATGTCGCATGAGACTAGAGCCCGCGACCTTCCAAAACTAATTACTCCATACCCTGTAAAACATGTAGAATGCCCCTTATGGGACACCTACAGGTTGATAGAACAAAGTTTGCATGCTATGGATTCTGCAAGAACAGGACCCCAATCATGTCGGAAATTATTCTAATTTGATAATCAACAATTGAGGTACTGTGGAGTTGATATATACTAAATATCACACTATCAACTTTGTATAAACGAATTT